>JAKSZT010054202.1:15548490-16105586 GCA_026826555.1 Tolypeutes matacus
ATATATATATATTAGACTTCTCTGTCCTTTTGTTTTCAAACTTAAAGAGCAGAAGCCTCAAGATTCAAAGTTGCATCTTAACACAATTTAAGAGAACTCTGTCGGGAAGCGGCTGTGGCTCAATCATTGGGGCTCCCGTTTACCATATGGGAGGCCCCGGGTTCAGTTCCTGGGGCCTACTTGTGGGGGCGGGCCCGCCCGCACGGCGTGGTTGGCAGACCCAGCGAGCACAAGCAGCAAGGGGGGGATAAATGAATAAATAAATAACATCTTTAAAAAAAAAAAAAAAAAGAACTCTGTCAATAATTTTTTTGTGTGTATACACATACACACACAGAATATATACATACATATATACATGTATGACATATAACATAAAGACATATGCCAGAACCCTTCAAACACTTTTTTAAGCTTGGCAACCCTTTCTTCAAATGAGGATTTACAAGAGCATATAAAACAGATCAATGTGCATTAAATACAATGTGCGTCTATAGAGTGGGCATTGTGTCCTCCCTCAAAGGTTTTTTGTGATTATTAAATGAAAAAGGTTCTTCTCACAGGACCCAAGAAATGTTAA
Source organism: Tolypeutes matacus (assembly GCA_026826555.1). Classification (NCBI taxonomy): domain Eukaryota; kingdom Metazoa; phylum Chordata; class Mammalia; order Cingulata; family Chlamyphoridae; genus Tolypeutes; species Tolypeutes matacus. The sequence continues at coordinate 15,549,071 of JAKSZT010054202.1, forward strand.
CAATTTTTGAAAATAATAATTGTAAACAAATACTGCTCCAAATGCATTTCATTACCATCCTCCCTCTTGACCACCTTTCTATTCCTTAAACACACTAAACCGCCACCTTGGGGTCTGTGCACTTACCTCGTTTATCTGCCTAGTACAGCTCTTTTCTCCAGATCTATGAATGACTGTGTACTTCTTATCCCTAAGGTCTCGTCAATGTTAAAATAGGATTTCAATGATACCTTGCTTAAACCAGTCTCTACCCCAGGTGATGTCAGTAACATGGTGACACAAGACATGCCTGGAAAAGCCTCCCAAAAATATCAGCGAATAAAAGGACAAATCCTGCTTGCTTAGAACTCTGGAGAACAATAGAGACTGGAGAAGGACTTCACAAAAGCTGAATTGAAGAAAAAAATATCAGGGGCTCCAAGAAAATAATATTGGCTGTCTCTCAAGCACCCTTCTTTGCCCTCTCCATCCCCCAGAACTACACGGACCACTTGGTGTGATGAGGTATACCAGCATATTCCCAACAACCAGTGTAACAGCAGCTAGTTATACTATTTAAGTGGATGCTTAGCATAATGCCTAGGCAGAAAGCTGATGCTTAGAAAATGTTCCTTGAATTGAATTAAAATGAGGAAATAAGAGAAGTGTGCAAATCGGATAGCAAAAAGGAAGGTATGCCTTCTGAGGTCTAATAGACAGGTTTAAGGTACATAGTTTATGCACAGCTGTGAGGGATTTCAGTCGGGAAATAAGTAACTGATATCCAAAAGATAGACCTTCTTTTTCAGTGAAGGCAAATTATAAACCTTCCATGGCACTTATTTCTTAATAGACCAAGAATATGAGTTATTTTCCCTGGCATTTAAAGGGTGTCCAGTAATCAAGTATACATTACCTATCTAACCCTATGTCTCCAGTGCTATTCTGCAGTTCAGCCACCTGGGTTCACTCAGTCATCAAACTTGAGAATGCATGAATCATAAGTTTAGGAGTCAGAAAGATTAGTCTTTATATGGTAGATTGAATTATGTATTATTAGACATGTTTGGTCTTAACCTGCATTCTTGTGGGTGTGAGTCCATTGTAAATAGGATCTCTTGAAGATGTTATTTTTAGTTAAGGTATGGCCCAACTGAATGAGGGTGAATTTTAAGCTATATTACTGTAGGTGTTATAAAGAGTAGAAACCAGAAGCCAGAAGTTGGAGAAAGCCACACAGGAAAAAGCCAGAAATCAGTGGAAACCAGAAAAATTGACACAAGGAGAGAGAGATCACCATGTGTCAGGAGGTAGAGACGCAAACCAAAGAACCCCGAGGATTGAGGGAAGCCAACACCAAAATGCTACAGATTTTAGGAAGAAAACAAGCCCAGCCAATACCTGGATTTTGGACTTTCTAGCCTTCCAAACTATGACTAATAAATTCCTATTAAGCCCCCCCCACCACCACAAAGGCATTCTCTACCCCTTCCTCCCACTTTTTGCTCTTATTTCACCCTTTTAATTTTCTCCAAAATCCCTTTCCTCAATTTGTAATTATCTGGTTTATTGTATAAAAGTTCCCAGGGGGCAGAGACCTTGCCTGTCCTTTCACTTCTCTATTCCTGCTGCTTAACCAAGACCTAGTACATATTCGTTGCTCAAGGAACATTTTTTTAAAATAAGTGGTTATCACCTTTTAAAATGAAACCCAAATTAATGGCAGATGTAGAATAGCCACCCTTGGGGGTGCATATTCTAATGTTTTGTCAAAGAGTTTTTGGGAGACTTTGAAAGATATGCTGTCAAATGTGTACATTGTCTATCCATAGGACATAGTCCTCAAGCCCTTATTTGGAGTCCATATATCTTTATTTTTGGTAGAAAGTTAAGTTAATGTATTTTCTCAACTTAAAACAAATTAGAACATTGGGGTAATTCAAAGCTTTTAAAGACTGGCTTTGGGGGTGGGGGGACGATGGCACCAGGTTGATATGGCAGTGCAGTGCTTGGTATAGCTTCTCTACCTATCTTCCTCCCTTCTGCTCTACCTCTCCTCTCTTATCTTCTTTTGCTACCTATATTTGTTGCTCTTTATTACCATCATTGATTAAAGCTTCTTGCCTCCCTTTTCTTTCCTCCTCTTTGTTTCTGACTGATTCTTCTATATTTCTTGGATTTTATTTGCAAAAGCTAAACCATAAACTAGACATGTGTTATATGAAAATTAGACTTGTAAACTGAATATTTGTGGGATGTGAGGAGATGTTTGTCTTCTTTCCCCCCTGTATTTAGTTTGTTGTTTCACTGCTCAAAGCTTTCTTTTTCTTTTGTTTCCTGGTTACTTTCTACTCTGAATCTATTATGTAAAGCCTGATTTCTAAATTGCTGAGTTTTATCACTATATTCATCTAAAAGTTTATTAATCTTGGATCTGGATAAGAATGTAAGATAGAAATGAAATCGATAAGAACTATTTTTCAGTCTTATTTTGAGAAAGTTATTTTAATATTAGTTTAATGTAAAGAAACATCCTTTTTCTTTCTTCCCAGGAAAAAGTTAAATAGTAAAACCATAGTTGACTTAACCCTATTTGCACGCATTTGATAGATTTAGAGACGTGGCATAGTTTAGGGAAAAGGCTGAATTGGCCCTTTGGAAACGTGTTTTATATTCAGTGCTGTTGTTAGCCTATGTATGTGGGCTAGAAATTTCTCTTGTCTTTTATTTCCTTAGTTTTAAATTAAGTGAAATTTTTACTTTTAAGCTTATCTAACTCAAATTCTACACATGGCATACATTATGTTTCAAAAGCTACTCACTGGTCTTGGGTGCCTCTAGGTTGGTCATAGTGTTATGACTAGCAGTTTATTGTTAGACATTTCTCTGTTAATGTTTCTGTCTGATATAGTGCCATATTTTTAAAAATATATTTTTATTACAGAGCATGTGAACTTACAAAACAATCACGCACATGTGTAGAATTCCCATACAATAACCCTTCTTCAATCAGGATTATAGTAAATCTGTATATCAATTTGGGTAGAATTGACATCCTAATTATATTTAGTCTACCTCTACCAATCCACGAGAATGGAATGTTCTTCCATTTAGGTCTTTATAAAATTTCTTTTAGCAATGCATTTTCATTTCCTTAAAGCAGTTGCTCTACATCCTTGGTTAAGTTTATTCCTAAATATTTGATTATGTTAGTTGCTATTGTAAATAGAAATTTTTCCTGACTTCCTCCTCAGATTGTGCATTAACTAACTATTGTATAGAAACACCACTGATTTTTGCTTATTGGTCTTGTATCCTCATACTCTACAAAATTGTGTATTAGCTCTAGCAGCTTTGTTGTAGATTTTTCTGGACTTTCTAGGTACAGGATCATACCATCTGTGAATAGCGAAAGCTTTATTTCTTCCTTTTTGATTTGGATGCCTTTTATTTCTTTTTCTTGTCTGATTGCTGTAGCTAGAACCTCTAGCACTATAATGAATAACAGTGGTGACAGTGGGCATCCTTGTCTTATTCCTGATCTCAGTGGGAATGCTTTCAGTCTTTCACCATTGCGTACGATGTTGTGCTTTTTTCATATATGACCTTTATCACGTTGAGAAAGTTTCCTTCAATTCCTATATTTTGTAATATTTTTATCAAGAAAGGATGCTGTGTTTTGTCAAATGCCTTTTCTGTGTCAATTGATAGGAACATGCAATTTTTCTTTTTTGATTTATTAATGTGTGTATTACACTGATTGATTTTCTTGTGTTGAACCATCCTTGCATGCCTGGTATAAAACCCATTTGATCATGATGAATAATTCATTTAATGTGTTGTTGGATTCAATTAGCAAGTATTTTGTTGAGGATTTCTGCATCTGTATTCATTAGGGAAATGTGTCTGTAATTTTCTTTTTTCATTAATATCTTTACCTGGTTTTGGTATTAGGGTGATATTGCCTTCGTAGAATGAGTTTGATAGCAGTCCTTGTTCAGTTTTTTGGAAGAGCTTGAGTAAGATTGGTATTAAATCTTCTTTGAATGTTTGGTAGAATTCACCTGGGAAACCATCTGGTCCTGGGCTTTTCATTTTGGGGAGTTGTTTGATGACTGCGATTGATTTGTTGAGGTCTTCTATTTCTTCTAGGGTCAGTGTAGGTTGTTTGTACATTCCTTAAGGAGTTTTTCCATTTCGTGTACATTGTCTACTTTGTTGGCATACAGTTGTTCATAGTATCCTCTTATGATTTCTTTTATTTCTGTGGGGTCAGTAATAATCTCCCCATTTTCAGTTTTTATTTTATTTATTTGCATCTTCCCTCTTTTTCTCTTTGTCAGTCTGCCTGAAGGTTTGTCAGTTTCATTAATCTTCTCGAAGAACCAACTTTTGTTATTTCTTAAAATTCTCTCTATTTTTTGGTTCAAAATTTCATTTATTTCTGCTCTGATTTTTGTTTCATTCCTTCTACTTGCTTTGGGAATAGTTTACTATTCTTTTTCTAGTTCCTTCACCTGTGTCATTGATTTTAGCTCTTCTTTTTTAATGTAAGCATTGAAGGCTATGAATTTCCTTCTCAGCACTGCCTTCACTGCATCCCATAGGTTCTGATATGTTGTGTTCTCATTTTCATTTGTCTTGAGATATTTAATGATTTCTCTTGCAATTTCTTTGATCCACTGATTATTTAAGAGTGTATTGTTTAATCTTCATATATTTGTGAATTTCCCCTTTTTCCGCCTCTTGATGATTTCCAACTTAATTCCATTATGATCAGAGAAAGTGCTTTGTATAATTTAGATCTTGTTGAATTTATTGAGATCTGCTTTATGATCCAGTATATGGTCTATCCTGAAGAAAGATCCATGAGCACTTGAGAAGAATGTATATCCTGCTGTTTTGGGGTGCAGTGTTCTGTATATGTCTATAATGTTTAGTCCACTTATCATATTATTCAAGCTTGCTTTCTTTATTGATCCTCTGTCCAGATGTTCTGTCCAATGCGGAAGTGGTGTATTTAAGTCTCCAACTATTTTTGTAGACATTTATTTCTCCCTTAACTTTTGCCAGTGTTTGCTTCATATGTCTTGAAGCATCCTGGTTAGGTGCATATATGTTTATGATACTTTTTCCTGATGAATTGCCTCTTTTATTTATCTATAATGTCCTTCCTTGTCTCTAATAACAGTTTTGCTTTTAAAGTCTATTTGATCTGATATAAGTATAGCTACTCTAGCTTTTTTTAATTGTTTGTTTGTTTTTGTTACTGCATGCGTGGAATATCTTTTTTCCAGCCTTTCACTTTTCAATCTACTGGTATCCTTGGGTCTAATTTGAGTCTCTTATAGACAGCATATAGATGACTCATATTTTCTTATCCATTCTATCAGTGTGTGTCTTTTGAGTGGGGAGTTTAATCCATTAACATTCAATGTTATTACTGTAAAGGCAGTTCTTATTTCACATTTTTTGACCTTTGGGTTTTATCTGCCATATTTTATTTTCACCACTCTTTTTACACTTTTAATTACTTTTACTGATATAACCTTCATCTCTAGACTCTCTTCCATGCCTCTTCTCTCCTGTATTTTCTTTTCAGGCTGTAGCACTCTCTTTAGTATTTCCTGCAAAGATGGCCTCTTGGTTACAAATTCTCTCTTTCTGCTTATCCATGAATATTCTAAACTCACCCTCATTTCTGAAAGACAATCTAGTTAGATATAACATTCTTGGCTGGCAGTTTTCCTCTTCCAGTATCTTAAATATAGCATACCACTGGCCTTCTTGCCTCCATGTTTCTGATGAGAAATCAACATTTAATCTTATTGAGTATCCCTTATATGTTATGTATTACTTTTCTCTTGGTGCTCTCAGAATTCTCTCTTTGTCTTTGGCATTTGACATTCTGATTAGTATGTGTTTCAGACTTGGTCTATTCAGATTTATTTAGATCTTGTTTACTTCACGGCTATATTGTAATATCTCAATTGTCCTTTGATTATTAAAAAATCCCTGCATTATAACTGCCTTTCCCTATACCTATAGGAAAACAAGAGAAAAATAAGAAGAGAGGGAAAAGGACTTGGTAGAAGCCATGTACCCCCTTTTAAAAAAATCTTGTATATTATTTCAAAGAGCTGAGAAAGACCATGCTAAAATTGCTGGATAAGAGGCTGAAAGTAATGTTGATAGATACATTTGGTTTTTCACTATTTACTGTTATGGAAAAGAGTAGTTGTGTTGTCGGTCCAAATGCTTATTATATTTGCTTTGGGTAGTGGGTTTTTAATGCTTGTACTGAAGTGTTCTAGAAATTTGCATATAATAAAGTAACCAAAAAAGAAACAAACAAAAGTAAAAAGAGAAGAACGAAACTAATCTTTGTGTAGTAACAACAGAATCTGTAATGAATGTAGTGTCATAAGTTATAAATTTGGATTTGGATGCCTATGTTTAATTTATATATATATACACACACATATATATATATATATGGTGAAGAATGCAAACAATTATTTTATATAGTTATAGTCTTGAATCAGAATTTCCTCTTAGGTCCCAAATAAACTTATGCATCATTTAATTGAAGGATGTCACAAGGAAAAGTTTTTTAAAAATAAAATCATTACTATTTGAGACTTTTCTCAACGAGTTAGAATTTACACAGTTTTGTGAACTAAAACAAGTTACAAAAATAAGATAGATGACATAGCTCACATAACGACAACTATGATCTGTAGTCTTAAGTTTAATATTTTTGTGTTCAATGAAAGAATCTAATTGTTCTTATGGGCTGCTTTATAAGTAAATATTAATACATTTTAACTTAAACTTCTATTTTAAAAATATACTTATTTGTCTTTTATTTGAGTTCATGAAGATTTTCTTTGCAAAAAGGTTCTACTCTTCAAAAAGTTTGAAAGCCCGTAGCTTATTCCATTTGGGAATTTTATATTGTAGCTCTAAATTCACTGTTTCAGTTAGTTTCTTTACTTTGAATAAAATTGATGTGTATTTGTGTTTTCTGCAGTTGAAAAGATTGGCAGTTACAAGAGGTGATAGTGGAATAGAATGACATAGGAACAAAATACTACCTCTTAGGGCAGAGCTTTAAGTTATTACAATTAATGAGCATTTTGCAAGGGTTTCAGTTACAAAATCAATGGGAAATATCAACACCTTTCTATATATATGTCAAATAAGTTTTAAAAAATAGATAAGATACCATTAAAGACGAGACTAAATCTAAAGAAAGATGTACAAGAACTCTAAAGTGAAAGTATATACTTTCTGGAGTGACATGAAAGAAGACCTAAATGAATGAAAGAGAAAATATATTTATTGATGGTATGACTCAGTATTGTAAAGATGTTATTAATTCTCTCCAAATTGATGTGTAGATTCAATGGAATTTCAGTCAAATTCCACCAAAGTGTTTTGGTAGATTGACAGACTTACTCTAAAATTTATATGGAAATGCAAAGGGTCAAAACAAAAAGCACACTTAAAAAATGTTCTGCCAGATTAATTTCAAGCTATAATAATAAAGATAACCAAGTATTGGTGCAAGTATAGACTTGAAGACCATTTGAACAGGTATAGAAACCAGAAACTGAACTACACAATAATGAGCTCTAGATACATGGATAGAGTTGGGAATCTAGAGTATTGGAGAAAAGACAATTGTTTCACTAATGATGGGGGAACAATTGAGAATCCATATAAAGTAATCAATTCTAGGTGTATTAAAGATATGTAAATCATACATTACCATGAAGAAGTAAATAAAGTAATACACTCACGACCCTCAGGGTAGGAAAGGGTTTTTTAACCAGGAAAAAAAGCACTAGCCCTATGGAGAAAAAGTGATAAATTAAGTTTATGTCAAAAATTTCTGTTCTTTAGAAAATACCATAAAAAGTGAAAAGAGATGCCCCAGAATAAGAGAGGTTTACAACCCATATAACTGACAAAGGAGTAGTATTCAAGATATATAAAGAATTTGTTCAGACCATCTAGGAAAAAATGTGTAAAAGATTTAGACACTTAAGAAGAAATTTTAATGACTAATAAATATATGAACAGTGTTCAACCTCAGAATTCATTATGGAAATGCAAATCAAAACTATAGTGAAATATCAACACAGTCACTATTTTTGGCAAAAATTAAGTTTGATAATCTTAAGTGTTAGTGAGGTTATTAAGCAACAAGCACTTTTCCATAGTATGTTCACTTTTTATTTATTTATTTATGTCTGTAGTTAGGGAGTTGCAATCTTAGCTGTTAGTCAGGGCAGCTAATTAGCTGAGTGTGGCATGTGGATATGTGTGTTAGAGGGATTGAGTTGGGACTACTAAATTATGGGGCAAAAAAAAAATGAGTGCTATTAAATTGTATCTGTTGCAAGTGCTAGGAAGAAAGGTATACTATACCTTTTCTGTCAGGGATAGCATGCCTTAGAAATGTGATGAAATTTGAAAGATGAATTAACTAGGCAGAGAAGAGACAACAATGCTGTAGTCAGAAGGGATTAGCATTCTAAAGATCTTATGGCAGGAGGGAAAGAAAGAAATCTGCAGAACTGAAAGATGGGAGTATAAGGCTATAGTAAGCAAAGTAGGGAGGTCATGTAGTATGAGATGAGAACTGCAGAGTTATGTAAGTGCTATGCCATTTTTGGCTTTGACCATGTTAAGAAATGGATTTCTCCACCTTAATTTTTTTTTTCTTTTTAAAAGAAAAAAAAATTATTTCAAATGGTTTTCATTGTCTTTTGTATTTTACTGGATATTTAAAAAATTATTTCATTTATTTTGTTGGCTTCATTTTTGGAGGTTTTGGATCACAGAAGGGTCATAGCAGTGGTGGGGGAGGATCACTGGTATAGGGTGTCAGTGATGTGGGGATGCATGGGAAGGGAGGGGTTCACCTGAGGCATGCCTCTAAGACTTATGAATATGTTCAAGTGTTCATGGGACATTGTCTTGGCAGGTGGAGATCCACATTATAACCAAAAGAATATTGAATTCCCATCCTGGGGAGTTCTGCTACGTGCTCTAATAGGACAGCAACAATCTACTGAGTGCAAGGGCAATGACTAGTGAAGGGTGACAGGCCATTATAAGCAAGGCCTTTGATATTGATGATTGTACTTATGAACGTTTCTTGTGAAATTGGAACTTAGCCTAGTATTATATACTGCCTAAGAGTTACCTCCTGAAAGCCTCCTTGTTGCTCAAATGTGAACTCTCTCTCTAAGCCAAACTCAGCATATAAATGTACTGCCTCCCCCCCACAACCCCCCACCCCCTGGTGTGGGACATGACTTCCGGGGATGACCCTCCCTGGAACAAACGGAGGGATTATTACCAAGCACCAACTAGCACTGTATCTGGAAAAAGACCTTGACAAAAAGGGGAAATGGTATATACAAATAAATTTTTATGGCTAAGAGATTTCAAAGTGAGTCAGGAGGTCATTCTAGAGGTTACACTTATGCATGTCTTAGCAGGATCTCATTGCCTGCCACAGTAAACAGTGCCTCAAACAGCAGGGCTCTTGAGGGCTCTAGAGATATCCAGAAACTATAAGCAGGGCAGACAGCTCAGGAATTTAGCATCCTATCAGTGGACCTTACTTTGGAATTTATGTTCCCCAGTGTAATAGAGTTAGACTCATTTATAGGTTCTCTACACATGGCTCTTCTGCCCCTTTTATTTGAATCTATAATTTGTAGCACTCTATTTGATAAATATATGTCCCAGAAACTTAAGTCTTTGACCTGTCCATGTGCCAATTGAGCCCTGAATTTCAGCAGAGTTGCAACACCTACTCTCCAGTTCATTGGACTCACCCAGTACAACTAAAAAGGAGATGATGATGGACAATGCCCATCCCAAGGAACAGAGAGAGTCTGCAACTGCAAGCAAGATAGTCACATACATCTGCCCCATGGGCTCTAGGCCCCCTCTCAATTAGAAGCAGAGTGGGCATCACCATCCCAAAATCCTTAAGATTGGAGAATGAACAATGGACTAAAGTAGACTTATTATTATACTGTAGACTTGTTATTCTAGTAATGGAAGAGCCACCACAGGTTCTGAGAGATGGGAGAGGGAAGAATATGGGGGCATTTTCGGAACATTGGATTTGTCCCTCATGACATTGCAGTGATGGATACAGGCCCTTGTATATTTTGTCATAACTTACAAAATTGTGTGGGACAGAGTGTAAAGTATAACGTAAATTTTAATCCATGGTTAGTAGCAATACTTCAATATGGGTTCATCAATTGTAACAAATGTACCACACTAATGAAGGATGCTAACATGGGAAGGTGTGGGAGGGGGAGGGAGTGGGGTGTATGTGAACCCCGTATATGTTTTATGTAACATTTATGTAATCTATAGCTTCTTCAAAATTTTTAAAAAATTATTTAAAAAATATATATTTTTTGTATCCGTTGTTACATATTACTCAGTTAACACAAGAAGACAATTACAATAACACTAAATCTGCTTTGGACAGCAGTTATATTCCCCTATATTTGCTCATTTCTTACTCTTGTAGGATTTGGGATTTTGTCCACTTTGACTCTTCAGGCTGAGAAGGGACATAGATATTATGAGGCAGAGGAATGGAATTGTTTTGCTTGCAGTTGAAGATAGTCCTTCATTTTGGGCTGTAGCTGGTCCATCATCATAGTTTTGTTATCCAGGGCAGGCCCAAAGAATTGGAGAGTAAGAGTTGGCCACACATTTGCTAGAACAATCCAAAGGCTTTAAGTCTCTGAGAAATAAACTTAACAAACAAATTGAAAATTATAGGTTCACATAAAAGAAGAATCATGGTTAGGGAATTTAAACCTAAGTATAGCTATGTTATATTGGAGCAATTTTTTTTCATATATTCCCAGATACAGCCTGCCTAGGGGTTGTTGATTTCATGTGGCTATGGTGTCTGGGCTTCCCTAGGGCCCTCAGAGCGCTTTCATTTGTAGCTTTGTTTACTGTGGCATTTTGTGGAGTCTGACTGAGACTTGCATAAGCATAACCACCCAAATGACTTCTGGGCTCACTTTGAAATCTCTTAGCCATAAAATCTCTATTTTATTTAATATTTCCCCCTTTTGATCAAGGGGGATCAAGGTCTTAGAGTGCTTTGTAATAATCCCTCAGTGCTAGGGAGACTCATCCCTAGGAATCATGTCATACTTCAGGGTGGAAGGTAATGAGTTTATTTGCAGTTTGGCTTAGAGAGAGGTCACATTTGAGTAAAAAGGAAGTATTCAAGAGGCAACTCTTAGGCATTAATTGCAATTAGACTTAGTTTCATTATTACAGGAATAAGGTTCATAAGTGCAGTCATTAAGTTCAGGGTCTTATTAAGATCAGGGTCTTATTAGCCTATTTCCTTTTTTAGGCAAGGCTTACATATTCCAGAGCTTTTGGTTATCTTACTTGCAAAAGTAGTAAGTCTTCCCCAGGAGAAAAGTTTAATCTTTTGTTAACTACTGTGCAGGCCTCTACCTATCCAGAAAACATACGTATGGCAACAAGGCTCCATTTCTATCCCATAGAAGTATGTAGCTATATAATGTTCAAGCTGTTTAAAAAGCCCTGTCTTTCTAGACCCCTGACTGTGTGAATCAGTATAACTTACAAGGAAGTTTGGTTGTTTCTGTGACATATAACATTTTTCTAATAATAAAATACGTAGCATTCCCTGACCACCGCCCTCCATTGTTGACACTTAATATTGGTGTGATACCTCTGTTACATTTGATGTAAGAATGTTAAAATGTTACAGTTAACTATGGTCCATGTTTTTTTTTGTTTTTTGTTTTCTCCTACCGGGAGGTCCCAGGGATCGAACCCAGGTCCCTCCATATGGGAGACGGATGCCCAACCGTTTGAGCCACATCTGTCCCTCTCCATGTTTTGCTTTAGTTGTATTTCTTTCCATATGCCACCCTGTTATTAAATCCCTGTACTGGTGTTATAATTTTGTTTTAGATCCTGAAAGAACAGTCTTGTATTTATGTTATTAACCCCAATCCTTGCTCACCACACTGGTTTATACGATCCCACGCTTTATCCTCTAACTTTCCTTCTAAATTCTGCACAGATTAAGCATCGGTACCCCATTCTCTACCTCCGTTCTGTCTCCTGGTAATCTGTCTTCTAGATTCTACCTCTGTGAGTTTGCTTATTATAATTAATTAGTTCATATTAGTGAGATCATACAATATTTGTTCTTCTGTGCCTGACTTATCTCACTCAACATAAGGTTCTCAAGGACCATCCACATTACCACATGCATCAGTATTTCATTCCTTCTTACAGCTGAATAATATTTCATTGTAAGTATATCCCACATTTTGTTTTTCCATTCATCTGTTGATGAGCATTTGGGTTGCTTCCATCTTTTACCAATTGAGAATAGTGCCTCTGTGAACATTGGTATGCATACATCTGTTCATGTCCCTGTTTTCAGGTCTTCTGGGTATATACGTAGTAGTGGGATTGCTGGCTCAAATGGCAAGTCTGTATTCAGCTTCTAGTTCCTTGAGGTGTGCAATTAGGTCTTTGATATTAGCTCTTTCTTCTTTAATGTAGGCATTTAGGGCTCTAAATTTCCTTCTCAGCACTGCCTTATCTGCATCCCATAAGTTTTAAACTGCCACAGTCTTCCACAGCAGCTGCACCATTCTACATTCCCACCAGTAGGAATGAGTTTGCCTATTTCTATTCATCCTCTCTAACTCTTCTAGTTATCTGTTGTTGTTGTTGTTGTTTTAAGGTGGCCAGCCCTAGTAGGAGTGGAATGGTATCTCATTGTGGTTTTCATTTGCGTTTTTCTAAAAGCTAGTGATATTGAGCATATTTTCATGTGCTTTTTAGTCATTTTTATTTCCTCTTTGGAAAAAATGTCTATTCAAGTCTTTTGCCCAATTTTTAATTGGGTTGTCTTTTTTATTGTTGAATTGTAGTATCTCTTTATCTATGCTGAATTTTAGACCCTTATCAGATATATGGTTTCCAAATACTTTATCCCATTGAATAGTTTTTTTGACAAACTCCTTTGAAGAACAAAAGTATAATTTTGAGGTGGTCCCATTGATCTAATTACTCTTTTGTTGCTTGTGCTTTGGGTGTAAAGTTTATGATACCACTGCCTACCACAGATCTTGGATATGCTTCCCTACATTTTCTTCTAGGAGTTTTATGGTCCTGGTTCTGATATTTAGGTCTTTGATCCATCTTTGAGTTGATTTTTGTGTAGGGTATAAAATAGGGGTCCTCTTTTTTTTTTTTTTTTGGGATATGGATATCCATTTCTCCCAGCACCATATGTTGAATAGACTGTTCTGTCCCAGTTGAATGGACTTGGCAGTTGTGTGGGTCTATTTCTGAACTCTCAGCTCTATTCCATTGGTCAGTATATTTATCTTTATGCCAGTACTATGCTGTTTTGACCAATGTAGCTTTGTAATATGCTTTAAAATTAGGTTGTGTGAGTCCTCCAACTTTTTTATTTTTCAAGATTTTTTTGGCTATTTTAGGGTCCCTTATACTTCCAAAGAAATTGTGTTAATTGATCTATTTATGTAAAAAAAAAAAAAAAATTGCTGATGAAATTTTTATTGGGATTGCATTGAATCTGTAAATCAATTTGGGTAAAATAAACACCTTAATATTTAGTCCTTCAATCCATGCATGTAATGTTCAATTTATTTAGGTCTGCTTTGATTTTTCCATGTTGATCTTGTACCCACCACTTTGATGAACTCATTTATTAGATCTAGTAGCTTTGTTGTAGGTTTTTTGGCGACTTTCTACATATGGGATAATGTCATCTGCAAATAGTGAGCGTTTTACTTGTTCCTTTCCAATTTGGATGCCTTTTCTTTCAGAAATTTTCTTGCTGAATTGCTCTAGTATGAACTTATAGCATAATGTTGAATAAGTGGTGACAGTGGGCATCCTTGTCTTGTTCCAGATCTTAGAGGGAAAGCTCTCAGTCTTTCACAATTGAGTGTGATATTAGCTGTGGGTTTTTCATATATGCCCTTTATCATATTGAAGAAGTTTCCTTCCATTCCTACCTTTTGAAATGTTTTTTTATCAAGAACGGATGCTGGATTTGGTCAAATGTCTTTTCTGTGTCAATGGAGATGATCATGTGGTTTTTTACCCTTTGATTTTTTAAAATATTGTGTATAACATTAATTGATTTTCTTGTGTTGAACCACGCTTGCATATCTGGGATAAAACCCACCTGATCATGGTGTATAATTCTTTTAATGTGCTATTGGATTTAACTTGCAAATATTTTGTTGATGTTTTTTGCATCTATATTCTTCAGAAAAATTGTTCTGTAATTTTTTTTTCTGGTAGTATCTTTGTCTGGCTTTGGTGTTAGGGTGATGTTGGCTTCATAGCATAAGTTAGGTAACGTTCCCCCCTCCTCAATTTTTTGGAAGCTATTGAGCAGTATTGGTATTAGTTCTTTTTGGAATACTTGGTAGAATTCAACTGTGAAGCCATCTGTTCCTGGGCTCTTCTTTGTTGGGAGGTTTTTGATGACTGATTTAATCTCTGACTGATTCAGTATCTTTACAAGTAATTGGTCTTTTGAGGTCTTCTGTTTCTTCTAGAGTCAGTGTAGGTTGTTCATGTTTCTAGGAATTTGTCCATTTTGTCTAAGTCGTCTAATTTGTTGTCATACAGTTGTTCATACTATCCTCTTATAATACTTTTTATTTCTGTGGGGTCAGTAATAATGTCCCCTCTCCCATTTCTTATTTTATTAATATTTATTTGCATTTTCTCTCTTTTTTATGCCATTTTAGCTAAGGATTTTTAATTTTATTGATCTTCTCAAAGAACCAACTTATGATTTTGCTAATTCTATTTTTTTATTTTCAATTTCATTTATTTCTGCTTTAATCTTTATTTTTTTGCTTCTACTTGCTTTGGAATTAATTTGCTGTTCTTTCTCTAGTTCCTCCAGGTGTGCAATTAGGTCTTTGATTTTAGCTCTTTTTTTTTTTTAATGTAGGCATTTAGGGCTATAAATTTCCCTCTCAGCACTGCATTCTCTGCATCCTATAAGTTTTGATATGTTGTGTTCTCATTTTCATTCTCCTTGAGCTACTTATTGATTTCTCTTGCAGTTTCTTCTTTGACTCATTGAGTTGCTAAGAGTATTTTGGGGAAGCGGATGTGGCTCAACCAGTTGGGTGCCCGCCTACCACATGGAGGGTCTCGCCTACCACATGGAGGGTCTCGCCTACCACATGGAGGGTCTGGTTCAGGTCTCGGTGCCTCCTAAAGAAGACGAGCAGACGCTGCACCCGCTGCAACAAGCAGACACCTAAATGAGCAACTGCCATAAACCAGCAGATGCTGCAGTCTGTGGGGAGCAGATGTGGCTCAGGCCTTTGGACACTTGCCTCCCATGTGAGAAGTCCCGGGTTTGATTCCCAGTGCCTCCTGGAGATAGTGAGCAAATAATGAGCAGACAAACAAGAACCATCTGGAAGAGGAGGGATAAATAAAAAAACAAAATAAAATGAAAGTAAAATAAATAAATTTTTTTTTTTTTTCCTTAAGAGTGTTTTGTTTCGGGAGTGGATGTAGCTCAAGCAGTTGAGCGCCTGCTTCCCACATGGGAGGTCCTGATTTGGTTCCTGGTACCTCCTAAAACAAAACAGAACAAAACAAAAATAAACAACAAGAAAAAAAACAAAAAAACTAACTCAGGGGAGTTGATGTGGCTCAGTGGTTGAGTGCCAGCTTTCCACATATGAGGTCTGGAGTTCAATTCCCGGTCCCTGGTACCAAAAAAAAAAAAAAAAAAAAAAAAAAGTTTTGTTTAATTTCCATATATTTGTGAGTTTTCCAGTTCTCAGCCCTATTCATTGATTTCCAGCCAGAGAAAGTGCTTTGTATAATATCAGTCTTTCTAAATCATTTGTTCTTTGATACTTGTTTTGTGATCTAACATGTGGTTTATTCTGGAAAATGATCCATGAGCATTCAAGAAGAAGGTATATCCTGCTTTTTATGGGGTACAGTGTTCTGTATATGTCTGTTAGGTTAGTTCCTTTATTGCATTCAAAATCTTTGTTTCTGTGTTGTTCTCTGTCCTGAATTTTTTCTCTCTTGCTGAGAGTGATGTATTGAAGTTCCCCCACTATTATTGTAGAGGCATCTATTTCTCTCAGTTTTGCCAGTGTTTGTCTTATATATTTGGGGGCATCTTTGTTAGGGGCATAAATATTTATGATGGTTATTTCTTCTTGGTGGAATCCTTTTATTAACATATAGTATCCTTCTTTGTCTCATATAAAATTTTGCATTTAAAGACTATTTTGTCCAATATTAGTATAGCTACCCCAGCCCCTTTTTGCTTAATGTTTGTGTGGAATATTGTTTTCCAGCCTTTCATTTTCGACTTATTTGTGTCCTTGGGTCTAAGATGAATGTCTTGTAGACAACATATTGATAGGTCATATTTTTTAATCCATTCTGCCAATCTGTGTTTCTTAATTGGGAAGTTTAATCCATTAGCATTCAATGTTATTATTATAAAGGTAGTACTTATTCCAACCATTTTATCCTTAGTCTTTTGTATGTCGTATCTTACTTTTGTTTCTTTTTGTTTTTTTAGTTAGCTTTACTAGTCATCATCATTTTTACACTCTCCTCCATACCTTTCTCACCTGTCTTTTCTTTTCATTCTGCAGAACTAACTCTCTTTAGTATTTCTTGTAGGATGGCCTCTTGTTTACGAATTCTTTGTTTCTGTGTAACTGTAAATATTTTAATCTCCCTTATTTTTGAAGGACAGTTTTGCTGGATATAGAATTCTTGGCTGGCAGTTTTTCCTCTTTCAGTACCTTAAATATGTCATACCTTCTCCCCCCCTTGGTTTCTGATAAGAAATCAGCACTTAATATTATCAAGCTTTCCTTGTATGTGAAGAATCCCTTTTCTCTCACTGCTCTTAGGATTCTCTCTTTATCTTTGGCATTTGACAATCTCATTAGTATGTGTCTCAAGTATTTCTGTGAGGACTTAGTCCATTTTGGGTACATTGTACTTCCTGGACATGTACATCCATGTCCCTTATAAGAGTTGGGGAAATTTTTGGCCATTATTTCCTCAAATGCTCCTTCTGCTGCTTTACCCTTCTCCCTTTGGGATACCCGTAATGCCTATGTTTGTGTTCTCTTCCTGCTGCCATTTAACTCCAAGACCCTATTCAATTTTTTCCATTTTTTTTCTGTATATTTTCTTCTTTCTATGCAATTCAAATGTCCTGTCTTCCAATTCTTTCCTCTGCCTGTTCAGTTCTGCTGTTGTATGGTTCTCCTGTATGTTTGTTCTCTATTGTGCATTTTATTAACATAGGATCTGTTATTTTTCTGTGTATGTTTTCAGTTTCTTCTGTATGCTCACCCAGTGTCTTCTTAATATCCTTTATCTCTTCCCTCATCTTGAATAGATGTAGGAGATTCGTATGGACATCTTTGATTAGTTGTTTCAAATTCTGCATCTCCTCCAACTTATTAATTAGTTCCTATGATTGGGCCATACCTTCCAGTTTCTTAGCATGGTGTGATGTGCAGATTAGGGAGTTAGGTAGGCAGAACAAATGTAGGGAGACCAATTAGAGACTACTGCAGTAGTCTATATAAAAGGATGATACTGTGAATTAGAGTGCTAGTAGCAGAGTGGAAAAATAATAGAAATATTTCAGAGCGATCTAGGAAATAAAGTGACAAAATCTGGTTACGATTTCTGTATAGGGAGTGAGAAAGAAGAAATGTTCGAGGATAACTCCTAGAGGATCCTAACTTCTTCAACCTAGGTGGTAAATAGAGACTACTGAAAAGGAGCATGGTGTGTATATTTCGTTTTAGGCATGGGTGGGAGGTGTCATATCATGAGTATAGGTACCTGTTGAGTTTGAGGTACCTTTGTGGCCTACAAGAAATAATACCACGTAGCCGGTTAGATTATACTTGTTTGGAGATGGGAAAGAAGATACGGGTAGGAGATAATAGTGATGAATCATTGGGTATGCTGCTAATAATTGAAGACCCAGGTGTGACTGACATATCTCTTGAAGAAAGATTTTAGAGCAGGGGTTCTTAACCAAGGGTCTGTGAGCTTGAACTGAAATTCAAAAAAACATTATTCTTGTGGGGACGTGTTGATGCAGGTGTGATACATTTTTTAAATGATACATAGTATAGTATGGACTTAGTAAGGGGTCCGTGGTTTCCATCTGACTGGTAAAGGGGTCCGTGGAACAAAAAAGAACCCCTATTTTAGAGTGAGTTAATGAGAGAATAATTAGGTAGAGGAGACTGCCTGTTCAAAAAGAAGAAAAGGGAAAACTAGAAAGGTTGGGTATTAAGCAACAGGGAGTCAGTAGTCTCTTATAGTTACAAAAGCCAAAGGAAGGGGCAAAGAGGGAGGGGTCAAAAATTATGTAAAATGAAAACAAGTCTTTCAGGAAAATATTTTTTAGATTATGAAGTTGGAATCACATGGTTCAAGTTTGGTGGTGTTACTTTTTCCTTTGTGCATTTACTGGTGAATCTTTTCCTTGTGCAGTTTGTAATTTTGGTTTATGAGCTCACCTGGGTCTTTCCAGGGTTGTTTTTTGGTTTTTGTTTCTAGTTAATTGAGTTGGTTTGTACCTTTTTGTTGTTGTTGTTTCTGACTTCTTGGCTTAGGGATTCCTTGTAAATTTAGACTGTACCCTCATGCATGGTGTAAAGGCTAGGAGTTTAGCTTTCTCATGGGAAATTTTTCCCATTTGGGAAAAGAGAAATTTTTCACTTCCAGGGTTGTAAGAAGATTGTTTTCCATCTCCTTTTACTGAAGGGACAGACTTTCCATGGTCCTGACTTTGTGAGTACAGTAAATACTTCTGGTTTTGGGTGATTTCCCTCTTTAAATTCAACTAAGGCAAATATTTATTTTGGAGGGGATAACATTAGCTTATTCTTCCATGCTGCTGACAAATAAAGCTATTGTTTTTCTTAAAATTTTAAAAGCTTTTTCCCTCAATCAGAAATTTGGATATATTATTCAGCTGCCTTATAGCATCCAGTAGTTCCACTGAGAAATAATGGTATCAGCCTAATTTGATTATTATTCTTTTGTAGATAATCTCTTTATTTTCTTTAAATGATTTTAAGTTGGCCTTTGTATTTTGCAATGTATTGGGATGCGCATGAGTTTTGTTTTGGTTTTTGTTCCCCTTCATCCTCTGTGGTACTTAATGAGTCTTTTTAAAGGCAGTTGGGTTTCTGGATTTCTCTTTAGGCTTCTTAATGTTTTCATTATATTTTCTATCTTGTTCTGATTTGATCTTGTCCTTTCTACTCTTTAGCCTATCTTTTTAATTTCGTTTATCCTTGAAAATCATATTCTGTCATTCAAAATCTTAGTTCCTTTATCATAATTTCATTAATAATAGTGATACTTGCCTCTAAGTGCTTTAGAAACACTACATTATCATCATAGTTACCTACCTATGAAGTTGTTATTCCTGTTTTATAGGTGAAGAAACTAGAACACTGGGAATATAAGTAACTTGCCAACCAAGGGTACATAGCTAGTTAGTATGGACCCAGGCAGTATGATTCCAGAATTTGCACTCTTTAGGTAACACTTCCTCTCTGACTGCTTTGGCCTGCCTTAACCCTCTGAAGATCTTGATTCTTATTTCACTTTCCTATGGTATTTGTTCTATTTGTTGATCTTGTTGCTTAGCTTTTCACGGTGCTTACTTTTCTCAAATGTTTGCTTTATGTATGTGTGCTTATTTTTGTATTTGGTAAGTCTATCTATAAATGCTACAAAGCCTGCATCTAGTGATTGTTGGGGCAAGAGAACTTGCTGCTGGGAAGGGTATAGAAGAACTAATTTTGTTTATGAGGATTTCCTCTTTATCTTCAGCAGTGTTCTATCTTTTGGCTCACTTGACTACATGTTATGCTCCTACCTCAGGCAGATACTTCTGATGGGGTCTACTTTCCTGCTTGGCAAAGTAGAGGAAGAGAGTTCACCTGGCTGTTTCTAATGCCATTACTGAGGATTACTTCAGAGTTTCTTTCTGCCCCCCTGTAGCTGCTTTATACTGTGGAATGTCCCTGGAACTGCCTCCATGCTTTGCAGTTTTCTTCTGCTTGCATTTCATTTCTTCTAGCTTTGTCTTTTATGTTTCAGGCATTAACTACACATTCTTTAAAATCATATACTTTTTTTTTTTACTGTGCTGTTATGATTTATTCACATATATTTTCAGTGCTATTATAATTTTTTCTTTATCCCAGCACTTTTTAGAGTTTTAGGATTGGAGGTGATTATGTTGATTGTGTGCCTTTTCCATTTTGATGCTATCTCCTGTCAGTGGTTCTTAAGTTTTTGGGAGTCATGGTTTTCTTTGACCAGTTGATGAATTCTATGAATCTGCACCCTCCTGTATATCCAGATTTATACCTTGTTACTACTTGGACCCCAAGTGATGGTCAAGTGTTAATTTGAGCCTTACTAGTTTGATAGATGTGGGTTTGGGGGCATTGTTTTGTGGTTTTGTTTTGTTTGGAGTTATAATAGAAAGAGTTTCCTTAACATAGGAATATGTATAAGCACTTTTAAAATAATCTGCTATTCAAATTTGAGAAAAATTGCTGTCAAATATATTTGTGTAGCCATAGAGATAAGTATAAAGAAGAGCCATTTCTTTCTGTTAAACAGTTTTATAATATTCCTTTTTTCCTCTTTCCTGTAGGTTTAACTATAGATCAACACATCATCTTGCATCTCATGGATTCTATGAATTTTTAAATTGGTTTGATGAAAGAGCATGGTATCCACTAGGAAGAATAGTGGGTGGTACTGTAAGTATATTAGTAACTGTTTATGTTAATTATTTGTTTAAATCATTAATTGCTAAGGTGATGATAGGGATTCTTTAAATCTTTGTATGATTAACTTAAGATGCATCTTTTTTCTGTGGTTGATTATCTAATATTTAATTTAGTTTTTTTTCTTGACCATTCTGTCTCCCATACCCTGCTATCCATTTTTTGGGTTTTCTCACTAGCAAGTATTTCTGACAAGTGGTAGAGGCTGGGTTGTTGAATCTACTGTCACGATGTTTCTCAAGTTCAGGTTATTTGTGAGTTGTTTATTCTATAGAAACCTTGTTGGGAAAAAAAATGTTTTTTTTTTTTTTTTTTTTTTTTTGGAAGGAGCTAGAAATTTAAAATAATAAGGTACTTCTAATTTTCCAGGTCCCAAATCTCCTCTAAATTCCTATAAGGCAATTGCATATTGATTATAGTTTGTGTGTAATTCTGATGACCAGAAGATGACATAGGGAAACTATTTTAGGATTTAGGGTTTAATGAGAATTTTGAAGAGAAGCTGAGAAACAAGGCAGCTATTGCCAGGGAAATATACTGTGTTTGTTATTATTTCATGATTAATTTTGCAAGAAGTTTATCAAATTTTTTTTTTTTTTAATCCAAAGAAACTTTTGGCTATGTGTATTATCTCTATTACGTTTGTTTTCTGTTTTGCTCATTTCTACTTGTTATTTCCTTTGTTTTACTGTCTTGAATTTATTTTGATGTTCTTTTTCTGACTTCTTGATGGTTTGCTCATTGATTTTTAACTTTTCTTTATTAACATGCGTGTTATAAAGCTATAAATTTCCCCCTAATCGCTGCTTTGGTGACATTCTGTAAGTTTTGATATGTAGTATTTTCATTATCATATATTGTGGTTAGAAAACAAATTTGTGCAATTTCAGTCATTTGTAATTTATTGAGACTTGATTTGTGGCCTAGAATATAGTCTAATTTTGTAAATAATACCCTTTGTGTTTGGAAAGAATATGTTTTCCATGGTAATAAGGTGCTGTGTTTCTAGTCTGGAGTATCTTCTTATCCTTGATGTAAATGGGACCCGAAGGCACAATGAGAGTAGTCATGATGGTCGTCTTCAGTGAGGCAATAGACTTGGAGAAGGTCTGGGTATTGAATGGTAGATGTGATAGATGTTTATTACCTGAAGTTCTTGTGGTACTAATCCTATCATGTACCTTACTGTATTAATAGTTGGTGGCTATAGTTTATTTCCTTTTATGGTTTATAACTGTTTATCTTGAATTTATCCTTAATGGAGGCATGTTTTCTCTGAGACTCCTTGCGCCTTGGGATTTGGAACCATCCCTTTAATAATCTCTCTCCTTGGCTTTTCCTAGAGTTCCTAGGGGTTTCATAGTTTTAGGACACTTTCCAGAGGTTATTTCTCTGCTTGAAGTTTCTTATACCTAATGTTATACAAGTGTGGAACAACCCACATTCACACATGTGAATGAGTTTCCTATTTCTCCTTTAGGACTTCATTTCTACTCAGAGGTTTGGAAGAAAGGCAAACTTACTGTTTCCTTGATGGATGAGTAGAATTTGTCTAGTCTAGTTTCATAAACAGGACATTAGTTCCAGGTTCTGGCTTTATACCGCGAACTAAGCTTTCTCTGTGATACCTAGGTTGGGTGATAAAACCCCAAGCTTCCAGTCCCTAAGACTTACATGAGGTCTGACTTTTTTTTTCTCTCCTGTGGGGCTCCCATGACATCCGCACCTCCTTCACTTTTGACATCTGAAGAATTCCATTTGATTTAGGCCTTAACTTCTTTGAAGTCTTACTTTTTTTTGGTTTTGCTTTGATGCTTTCACCCAGTACGTCTGTATTAGTCAGCCAAAGGGGTGCTGATGCAAAATACCAGAAATCTGTTGGCTTTTTTTTTTTTTTTAATTTCAAATATCAACATTATAGAGGCATATCACTCTTTCCAGAAAATATGTTGAAAATTAGTTCAAATTTTATTTTATTTTTTTAACTTTATTTTGTACATTTAATAATTGAAAATATAAACAATTAAAAACTAAAAAGTAAACACAGATGAATAAATATATATATTTCTCAATTAAATCTCATGGATACATATAAGTTTTTTTTTTTTTTTTGAATCAAACAATATGTTACACAATATATTTGGTTCATAGTAACACATTCATACAGTATTTGTCCTTTTGTGTCTGGCTTGTTTCACTCAACATAATGTCCTCCAGGTTCATCCATGTTGCCATATGCTTTATGACTTCATTTCTTCTTACATAATATTCTTGCATAATATTCCATCGTGTGAATAGACCACAGTTTGTTTATCCATTCATCTGTTGATGGACATGTGGGTTGTTTCCAACTTTTGGCAATGGTGAATAATGTTGCTATGAACATTGGTGAGCAGATGTCTGTTCGTGTCACTGCTCTCAGTTCTTCTGGGTGTATACCCAGTAGTGGTATTGCAGGGTCACGTGGCAAGTCTATATTCAATTTCCTTAGGAAATGCCAAACAGTCCTCCATAGTGGTTGTACCATCCTGCATTCCCTCCAACAGTGAAGAAGTGTTCCTATCTCTCCACATCCTCTCCAACACTTGTAGTTCTCTGTCTTTTTAATAGTGGCCATTCTGATAGGTGTGAAATGATATCTCATTGTAGTTTTGATTTGCATTTCCCTAATCATGAGTGATGTTGAGCATTTCTTCATGTGTTTTTTTGCCATTTGTATTTCTCCTTTGGAGAAATGTCTATTCAAGTCTTTGGCCCATTTTTTAATTGGGTCATTTGTCTTTTTATTGTTGAGCTGTAACATCTCTTTATATATCCTGGATATTTTAAACTCTTGTCAGATATGTGATTTCCAAATATTTTTTTCCCATTGAGTCGGCTGCCTTTTCACCCTTCTGGCAAAGTCCTGTGAAGTGCAAAAGTGTTTAATTTTGAGGAGATCCCATTTATCTACTTTTTCTTTTTTTGCACGTGCTTTGGGTGTAAGGTCCAAGAAACCACCACCTACTACAAGGTCTTGAAGATGTTTCCCTAGATTTTCTTCTAGGAGTTTTATGGTCCTGGCTTATATATTTAGATCTTTGATCCATTTTGAGTTGATTCTTGTATAGGGGGTGAAGATAGGGGTGGGTCCTCTTTCATTCTTTTGGTTATAGATACCCAGTTCTCCCAACACCATTTGTTGAGGAGACTGTTTTTTTCCCATTAGCGTGGGCTTGGTAGGTTTGTCAAAAACCAGTTGACTATATAGGTGAGGGTTTATTTCTGGGTTCTCAATTCTATTCCACTGATGTGTCTATCTTTATGTCAGTACCATGCTGTTTTGACCACTGTAGCTTTGTAATATGTTTCAAGGTCAGGCAGTGAAATTCCTCCCACATTGCTCTTCTTTTTTAGAATGCTTTTGGCTATTCGGGTGCACTTACCCTTCCAGATGTATTTGGTAATTGCCTTCTCTAATTCTGTAAAGTAAGCTGTTGGGATTTTGATTGGTATTGCATTGAATCTATAAATCAGTTTGGGCTAGATTGGCATCTTCACGATATTTATTCTTCCAATCCATGAACACGGAATGTCTTTCCATTTGTTTAGGTCTTTTTAAATTTCTTTTAGCATTGTTTTGTAGTTTTCTGCATATAGGTCCTGTACTTCTTTGGTTAAATTAATTCCTAGGTATTTGAGTCTTTTTGTTGCTATTGAAAATGGAATTTTCCTCCTGATTTCCTCCTCAGATTGTTCAGTACTAGTGTACAAAAACATTACTGATTTTTGCGTGTTGATCTTGTATCCTGCCACTTTGCTGAACTCATTTATTAGTTCAAGTAGCTTTGTTGTGGATACTTCAGGATTTTCTAAATACAGGATCATGTCATCCGCAAACAGTGAGAGTTTTACTTCCTCTTTTCCTATTTGGACGCCTTTAATTTTTTTGTCTTGTCTAATTGCCCTAGCTAGAACTTCTAGTACAATGTTGAATAACAGTGGTGACAGTGGACATCCTTGTCTTGTTCCTGATCTTAGGGGGAAAGCTTTCAACCTTTCCCCATTGAGTATGATGTTGGCTGTGGGTTTTTCTTATATGCCTTTTATCATATTGATGAATTTTCCTGTTATTCCTATCTTTTGAAGTATTTTTATCAAAAAAGGATGTTGGATTTTGTCGAATGCCTTTTATGCATCTATTGAGATGATCATGTGGTTTTTTTCCCTTCAGTTTGTTAATGTGGTGTATTACATTGATTGATTTTCTTATGTTGAACCAGCCTTGCATACCAGGAATAAATCCCACTTGGTCATGATGTATAAGTCTTTTGATATGCTGTTGGATTCGATTTGCAAGTATTTTGTTGAGAATTTTGCATCTATGTTCATGAGAGAGATTGGTCTGTAATTTTCTTTTCTTGTGGAATCTGGCTTTGGTATTAGGGTAATGTTGGCTTCATAAAATGTGTTGGGTAATTTTCCCTCCTCTTCAATTTTTTGGAAGAGTTTAAACAGGATTAGTGTTAATTCTTTTAGAAATGCTTGGTAGAATTCACCTGTGAAGCCATCTGGTCCTGGGCTTTTCTTTGCTGTGAGATTTTTGATGACGGATTCAATCTCCTTAATTGTGATTGGTTTGTTAAGTTCTTGTATTTCTTGTTGTGTCAGTGTTGGTTGGTTATGGGTTTCTAGAAATTTGTCCATTTCATCCAGGTTGTCTAGTTTGTTGGCATATAGTTTCTCATAATATCCTCTTATGATTCTTTTTATTTCTGTGAGGTCATTTTTATTTTCCCCCCTTTCATTTCTGATTGTATTTATTTGCATCTTCTCTCCTTTTTTCTTTGTTAGTCTAGTGAGGGGGTTGTCAATTTTCTTGATCTTCTCAAAGAACCAGCTTTTGGTTTTGTTGATTTTCTCTATTGTTTTTCTGTTCTCATTTTCATTTATTTCTCCTCTAATCTTTATTATTTCTTTCCTTTTTTTTTGCTCTGGGATTGGTTTGCTGTTCTTTTTCTAGTTTCTCACGTTGTTCAGTTAAATCTTTGAGTTTAGCTCTTTCTTTTTTTTTAATACAGGCATTTAGGGCTATAAATTCCCCTCTCAAGACTGCCTTTGCTGTATCCCATAAGTTTTGATACGTTGTGTTCTCATTTTCATTTGTCTCAATATATTTACTGATTTCTCTTGCATTTTCTTCTTTGACCCATGGAATATTTAGGAATGTGTTGTTCAGTCTCCACACATTTGCAAATTTACTTTTTTCCTGTCTGTTATTGATTTCTAGTTTCATTCCATTATGATCTGAAAAGGTGCTTTGTATAATTTCAATCTTTTTATATTTATTGAGAGCTATCTTGTGACCTAACATGTGGTCTATCCTGGAGGAAAGATCCATGGGCACTTGAGAAGAATGTATAACCCACTGAGTTTGGATGCAGTGTTCTGTATATGTCTATTAGGTCTAACTTATTTATCATTTTGTTCAAGTTCTCTGTTTCCTTGTTGATCTTCTGTCTAGTTGTTCTATGTAAAGATGTGAGAGGGGTGTTGAAGTCTCCAACGATTATTGTAGAAATGTCTATTTCTCCCTTCAGTTTTGCCAGAGTTTGTCTCATATATTTTGGGGCATCCTGGTCAGGTGCGTAGATATTTATGACTGTTATATCTTCCTGGAGGATCGTCCCTTTTATTAATATATAATGGCCTTCCGCATCTCTTACCACTTTTTTGCATTTGAAGTCTGTTTTATCTGATATTAGTATAGCTACCCCCCTGCTCTTTTTTGTTTACTATTCGCATGTTGTATCTTTTTCCAACCTTTTACTTTCAGCCGGTTTGTATCCTTGGGTCTGAGTTGGGTTTCTTGTAAGCAGCATATGGATGGCTCATGTTTTTTTATCCATTCTGTCAGCCTGTATCTTTTGATTGGGGAATTTAATCCATTCACATTCAATGATATTATTGAAAATGCGCTATTTATTTCCTCCATTTTATTCTTTGGTTTTTGTATGTCATCTTATTTTTGTCTCTCTTTTTACTCTTTTGGTTATCCTTTCTGCTTTTCTTTCTTCTATACTCTTCTCCAAGCCTCTCTGTCCTGTCTTTTTCTTTCAGGTTCTAAGGCTTCCTTTAATATTTCCTGCAAACGTGGATTCCTTTTTGCAAAGTCTCTTAGTTTCTGTTTGTTTGTGAATACTTTATTTTATTTATTTATTTTTTTAAGATTTTATTTATTTATTCATTTATCTCCCCCTTGCAGCTTGTGCTCGCTGGGTCAGCTAACCACGCTGTGCGGGCGGGCTTGCCTTCACCAGGAGGCCCTGGGAACCGAACCCGGGGCCTCCCATAGGGTAAACGGGAGCCCTACTGATTGAGCCACAGCCGCTTCCCGTGAATACTTTATATTCACCTTCATATTTGAAGGACAGTTTTGCTGGATAAAGAATTCTTGGCTCGCAGTTTTTCTCTTTCAGTTTCCTAATTGTATCATACCACTGTCTTCTCGCCTCCATGGTTTCTGAAGAGAAATCTGCACTAAGTCTTACTGGACGTCCTTTGTTCTTGATCGTTTGCTTCTCTCTTGCTGCTCTTGAGAATTTTCTCTTTATCTTTTACATTTGACATTCTGAATAATATGTGTCTTGGCGTAGGTCTATTCAGATTTATTATTATTGGGGTATGGTGTGCTTCTTGGACATGCAAGTTGATTTCTTTCGTGAGAGTTGGGAAATTTTCAGCTATTATTTCCTCATATACTCTTTCTGCCCCTTTTCCTTTCTCTTCCCCTTCTGAAACTCCCATGACACGTATGTTGTTGCGTTTTGTGCTGTCATTCAACTCTCTGAGCCCCTGCTCTATTTTTTCCATTCTTTTCTCTCTCTGTTCTTTTCCCCCTTCAATTTTAGCTGTTTTGTCTTCGGTATCACTTATTCTTTCTTCTATCATTTCGAGCCTGCTGTTGTATGCCTCAAATGTATTTTTGACTTCACCCTATTGTGTCTTTCATTCCCATGAACTCCGTTACTTTTCTGTTCAGGGTTTCAAATTGTTCTTTGCGTTCGCTCAGTGACTTCTTGATATCATTGATCTCTTTAACAATATTCTCTTTCATCTCATTAATTTGATTTTGGAAATGTGTGCTCATCTCACTGATTACTTCTCTGAAATTCTGCATCTCTTCTGGGACTTTGCTGTATTCCTTTTCTTGGGCCATGTCTTCTGTTTTCTTAGTATGGCTCGTAATTTTTTGCTGGTGCTTAGGCATCTGGTTAGTTTGTATTTTACTTAGATGCTCTATCTCTTTTTCTTTATGGGGTTTTAGCGGCAGGAGGCTGTGAGTTACCACAGCTCTTTTATTTTTGGTTCGACCTGGATTGTTAGGATGGTCCTGATGGTTGCTCAAAACTGGGCATTGGACCCAGTAATTGGTTCTAGAGTCGTTTCCTAGGGCCTTGGGCAGGGAGGCTATAGAGGCCAGGAAAAGCCTCTCTTACTTATTAATTTTCTTATGTGCACTTCATTGGTCTGCCAGGAGATGGCGCTTGTTGGCAGCTCTCAATTCAATGCCTGGTCGGAGCGTATTTGTTGTGGCACAGGCCAGATCACTGTGATAGAGCTTCCTGTCTGGGGGCTAAGAGCCCTCTTATTCAAACTTTCTGAGACAGTTCTCCAGACTTCTCTCGTAGCACCCCCCCTTTTCCCAGCTAGGAAATATTTCTACTCCCTTCTGAATCCTCAACCATCAGTCCCTGTTAGTAGAGGAGGAGATTGGAAGGTTTGTATATCTTTAGCCCCTTGCAGGCTCCAAGGCAAACAATGGCGCAGCCCCACCCGGCCTGGAAGGGCTCTCAGGACAGGGCAGACCAAACCTGGGAGTGAAAAGCAGGATCAGCCCCAGTCTCTCTCTCCCCTTTCCTGTGGGGTCCTCAACAATTAGTCCAGGCTAGAAGAGAGGGAGGTTGCAAGGGTCGGATTTCTCCAGTCCTTCCTAGGCTCCCAGGGCAAACCGCCGTGTGGGAGGGTCTGTGCGGCTGCGCAGCCCAAATTTACAGGTCAGAACCTGAGTCAGCCTAAGGCTGTGTCCCTCTTTCTTCCCTTTCTGAGGGTGGTAGATCCTTTGAGCCCCCCTGTGGTCGAAGGCCCAGAGGCCCGAGAATTCTAAAGAGTGTGGGGGAGGGTGCCTGCAGCAGCAGAAGCTGCTACTTCCCACTCATGGTTCCTTTGTCACGATTTCCCTTTTCTGTCCCTCTCTCCTCTGGGTGGTGTGCAGCCTTCACCTGCTGTCCTAAACCCTAGAAGATCTTTTTCGGGGCTGTTTCAGCCTGTCCTCTAGCTATTTTTCTGGAGAAGAGATTCCTATGTCTTACTAGTCCACTATCTTCCCGGAAGTCTCTTGGCTTTTTAAAGGGTATTTATTTTGGGGTAGAAAAGCTTACAGTTACCAGGCCATAAAGCATACGTTATTTCCCTCACCAAAGTCTATGGCCATGTCTTGAAGCAAGATGGCTGCTGACATCTGCGAGGGTTCAGGCTTCCTGGGTTCCCTTCTTCCCGGGACTTTGCCTTCAGGCTCAGCTCCTCTGCTATCTCCACAGGCCAGCTGTAGAATATCAGGCCAATGGCTCGTCTCTCTTCCCAGGGCCTCTGCCGTGTGTAATCGAGTCTTCTCTCTGCTCCTCTGTGTGCTTACTTTCTGAGCTCCAGCATTAATACTTCAACTAACTCCTCTGCTCTGCCTTGTAGTTTTCTCTGTTAGCGCCCCCCCCACCAAGGGGGCAGGGACTGAACGTCCTGCTGACGTTACCCAGTTAAATCCTTAATCATAATTTAATCGAGTAAAAGTGAAACCTCTGAATACAATACAATACAATATAGCCAGAGGAAAAGAGCAATTCACAAACATAAACCAATATCTATTTTTGGAATTCATAAACAGTATTAAACTGCTACAACATCTATGTGTTTTGGTCTTTTTAAATATGTCAGCTCAGTTTTCCATATTACTTAGACATATTGACTTACTTTGAGAGGTAACTTTCAAATTTATTTCCATTTTATTTGAAGATTATTGATAAAATCATACCCTGGTATAAAAAGCATACTGGAAACTGGTATTGAATGTAGAATGGAACCAAGTTATTATTTTTATTTTATTTTATTTTATTATTTATTATAGATTTGAGCAAATCAATTTTATTGGTACATATTAAAAAGGATACAATCCATCCAGAGTGTACAGTTAGTGGTATTTGGTATCATCACGTAGTTGTGCTTTCTTCACCTCAATCATCATTAGAGCATATTCATTATTTCACTAATAATAAACAAAAAACAAACTTAACAAAACTTATACCTTGTAATAGTGATGTACACTTGTTATAGTTCCTGAGAAAACATTCATAAATTTGAACTATTAACCACAGTCATCATACATCATAGGATTCACTGTGTTGTGCAGTCCCATGTTTTATCCTCTAGCTTTCCTTCTAGTAACATACACAACCCCAACCTTTCCCTTTCAACCACATTAACACACATAATTCAGTGTTGTTAATCATACAGTAATGTGCTCCCATCACCTCTGTCCACCCTCAAACCACTTCAACCAACCTAATTATAAATTCTGCACAGATTAAGCATCAGCTTCCCATTCTCTACCCCATTCTCTCTACTGGTAACCTATTTTCTAGATTCTAACTCTATTAGTTCGTTTATTATCATTAGTTCATATTAGTGAGATCATATGGTATTTGTCCTATTGTGTCAGCCTTATTTCACTAAAAATAATGTCCTCAAAGTTAATCCATGTTGTCATGCATCAGGTCATTCCTTCTTCCAGCTGAATAATACTCCATTGTATGTATATATATAACATTTTGTTTATCCATTTTTCAGTTGATGGACACTTGGGTTGCTTCCATCTTTTGGCAATTGTGAATAATGCTGCTGTGAACAGCGATATACTAATGTATGTTCGAGCCTCTGATTTCAGTTCTTCTGGATATATACCTAGTAACAGAATTTCCACATCATATGGCAATTCTATACTTATCTTCCTGTGGAACTGACAAAACCATTCCACAGCAGGTGCACCATTTTACAATCCCAGCTGCAGTGAATGAGTGTTCCTATGTCTCCACATCCTCTCCAACAATTGTAGTTTTGGTTTTGTTTTTTAAAAAGTGGCCATTCTAGTAGGTATGAAATATCTCACTGTGGTTTTGATTTGCATTTCTGTTAGTGATGTTGATCATCTTTTCTTGTGCTTTTTGGAAGTATAAATTTCCTCTTTAGAAAAATGTCTATTCAAGTCTTTTGCCCATTTTTTTAATGGAGTTGTTTGTCTTTTTATTGTTGAGTTGTAGGTTTTCTTTATATATGCTGGGTATTAAACCCTTATTAGATACGTAGTTTCTAAATATTTCTCCCATTGAATAAGCTACTCTTCCACTTTCTTTTTTTTTTTTTTTTTAAGATTTTATTTATTTATTCATTTATCCCCCCCTTGCTGCTTGTGCTCGCTGGGTCAGGTAACCACGCCGTGCGGGCAGGCTTGCCTTCACCAGGAGGCCCCAGGAACCGAACCCGGGGCCTCCCATATGGTAAACGGGAGCCCTACTGATTGAGCCACAGCCGCTTCCCTCTTTTACTTTCTTGACAAAGTCCTTTGAACCAGAAAAGTTTTTAATTTTGAGGAGATCTCATTTAACAATTTTGTCTTTCATAGCTTGTGCTTTGGGTATAAAGTCTAAGAAAACATTGCCTATCACAAGATCTTGAATATGCTTCCCTCCATTTTCTTCTAGGAGTTTTATGGTCCTGGCTCTTACATTTAGGTCTTTTTTGAATTAATTTTTGTATAAGGGGAGAGATAGGGGATCTCTTTCATTCTTTTGGAAATGGATATCCAAATTCGCCCAGCACCATTTACAAAGAGACTGTTCTGTCCTAGTTCACTGGACTTGGCAATCTTGTCAAATGTTAGTTGGCCATAGATTTGGGGTTATATTTCTGAACTGTCAATTTGATTTCATTGGCCAATGTATCTGTCTTTATGCCAACACCATGCTGTTTTGACCACTGTAAGTTTGTAATATGCTTTAAAATCAGGTAGTCCCTCAATTTTGTTCCTCTTTTTCAAGATGTTTTTGGCTATTTGGGGTCCCTCACTCTTCCAAATAAATTTGATAAGTGACTTTTCCATTTCTGCAAAGTAGGCTGTTGGAATTTTTATGGGGATTGCTTTGTGTAAATAAATTTAGGTAGAATTAAGATCTTAATATTTAGTCTTCCAATCCATGAACATGGGATATCCTTCATTTATTTAGGTCTTTTAAAATTTCTTTTAGCAATGTTTTATAGTTTTCTGTTACAGGTCCTTTACATTGTTGGTTAAATTTATTCCTAGATATGTGCTATTTTTAGTTGCCAGTATAAGTGGAATTTTTTTCTTGATTTCCTCCTCAGACTGTTCATTCCTAATATATAAAAACACTACTGGCTTTTTCATGTTGATCTTGTACCTACTACTTTGCTGAACTCGTTTATTAACTCTAGTACCTTTGTTGTAGATTTGTTTTGGACTTAACTATATATTATCATGTCATCTGTAAATAGTGAATGTTTTACTTCTTCCTTTCCAATTTGGATGCCTTTTATTTCTTTTTCTTGCCTAACTACTCTAGCTAGAACTTTTAGCACAATGTTGAATAAGAGTGGTGACAGTGGGCCTCTTTGTCTTATTCCAGATCTTGGAGAGATCATAATTGAATTAGCAATGGGTTTTCATATATGCCCTTTATCATATTGAAGAAGTTTCCTTCCATTCCTATTTTTTGAAATGTTTTTATCGAGAAAGAATTCTGGATTTGGTCAAATGTCTTTTCTGAGTCAATAGAGATGGTCATGTGGTTTTTTTCCCCTTCAATTTTTTAATGTGTGTAACATTGATTTTCCTGTGTTTAACCATCCTTACATTTCTGGGATAAAACCCACCTGATCGTGGTGTATAATTCTTTTAATGTGCTGTTGGATTTAATTTGCAAGAATTTTGTTGATGTTTTTTGCATCTATATTCTTAAGAGAAATTATTCTGTAATTTTCTTTTCTTGTAGTAGCTTTTATCTGACTTTGATTCAATCTCTTTACAAGTAATTGGTCTGTTGAGGTCTTCTGTTTCTTCTACAGTCAGGTTTTTCATGTTTCTAAGAATTTGTCTGTTCCATCTAAGTGTTCTAATTTGCCAGCATACAGTATATAGTATCCTCTTATGAGCCTGTTTCTGTGGGATCAGTAGTAACGTCTCCTCTACCATTTCTGATTTTTCAAATACATATTTGTATCTTCTGTCTTTTTTTTTTTTTTTTTTGTCAGTCCTAGCTAAGGGTTTGTAATTTATTGATCTTCTCAAAGAACCAGCTTCTGGTTTTGTTTTGAATTCTTATTTCTTTTTTTTTTTTTTTTTTTTTTGGTTTTCAATTTCATTTATTTCTGCTCTAATCTTTGTTATTTCTTTCCTTCTGCTTGCTTTGGAATTAGTTTACTGTTCTTTTTCTAATTCCTTCAGGTGTACAATTAGGTCTTTGATTTTAGCTTTTATTTTTTGGTGTAGGCATTTAGGGCTATAAATTTCCCTCTCAGTGCTTCCTTTGATGCATCCCATAAATTTTGATATATTGTCCTCTTGTTTTTATTTGTTTCAAGATATTTACTGATTTATCTTGCAATTTTTTCTTTGACCCTCTGATTGTTTAAGAGTGTGTTGTTTAACCTCCTTATATTTGTGAAATTTCCTGTTCTTTGCCTATTATTATTTACCAGCTTCATTCAATTATTGTGAGAGAAGGTGCTTTGTTTAATTTCAGTCTTTTTACATTTATTGAGACTTGTTTTGTATCATCTAACGTGGTATCCTGGAGTGTGATCCATGAGCACTTGAGAAGAATGTATATCCTGCTGCTTTGGAATGCCATGTTCTGTATATGTCTGTTAGGTCTAGTTCATTTATCATATTATTCAAGATCTCTGTTTCCTTATTCATCCTCTGTATGTTCTACCTATTCATGAGAGTGGTGTATTGAAGGCTTCAGTTATTATTGTAGAGATGTCTATTTCTCCTTTCAGTTTTACCAGTGTTTGCCTTATGTATTTTGGGGCATCCTGGTTAGGTGCATTTCCCTTTTCCTTTCTCTTCTTCTTCTTGGATACACATCACATGTATGTTTGTGTTCCCTATGTTCTCATTATCTGTTCTGTCTGTAATATTTTGACTGTACTGTCTTCTAGTTAGCTGATTTTTTCTTTTGCCTATTAAATTCTGGTATTGTATGCCTCAAGTTTATTTTTAATCTCTTCTATTGTACCTTCCTTTCCCATAAGTTCAGTTGTTTCCATTCATATCTTCAAATTATTTTTTATGCTCACATAGCGTCTTCTTAAAATCCTGTATCTCTTTAGCTATATTTTCCTTCATCTCTTTGAATTGATTTAGGAGATTTGTTTGAACATCTTTGATTAGTTATTCCAAATTTTGTGTCCCTCCAACTTTTAGATCTGTTCCTTTGACTGTACCATATCTTCTTGTTTCTTAGTATGGCTTGTAATTTTTTTGCTGTTGTCTAGACATCTGATTATCTTGATGAGTTTACTCTGGTGGTCAGTTTCAGAACTGCCCATGCTTAACTGATCAGATTTATTCAGCCCTTCTTTTGATTCTTGCCCAGGGTATGTGGTAAAATTTTTAAGATTGCTCTTTTTTTTGCAATTGTATTATCTCCAGGAGAAAGCTTCCTTTCCTCTCTTTCTTCTTCAGTAATCTTGATCTGTTCTGTTTGTTTTTATTTTGTGTCTATAGTTTTTTGTTTTTTTGTTTTTTTAATTCTCCTCTTGGTGCCACTAGTTGTTATTGCCTGGAGGACAAATTCTGTGAGGAAGGTCACCCACCCCAGAGAGGACTTCCCCAGGTTATTATTTCCCAGCCAAAGGAGGCCAAGGAATCATGAAGGGGAGCTGCAAACCAGTTCCAAATGGCTATGGGAAGAGGATTATGAAAGATCCTACTGCACTTTCCTGGCCTTGCCAGCAGATAGTTCTCTTTAACAAACTTTCCCCAAGCCTAAGGATGCAGTGTTTTTAAAAACCTCTCCAACCCTTCCCCATCCCCCTCATTGCAGGCAGGTTTAAAACAATGGACTCAGTGATCTAAATGTGCCAATCAAAAGCCATGATCAGTTCTCGACCTTATGCATACCCTTCCTTCTACCGTTCTTGGGGAGGAGGTCTTCCATATCCCTCTTTGTTTGCAGCAGCCAGCCAAGGACCGGACTTGAGGCAGTTTACCTCTGGGATGAGTTCTGGCTGCCAGGGCGGAGCGAGTTGTTCAATTCTCAGTCTGTTCAACCTGCTCTTCCCTGGATTCTATACAGTGCTCCTTTGACCTTTGGAGCCTCAGAAGAGTAGTTTCAGACAGTTTCTGCCTTTCTACTAGCTGTTCTTGAAGAAAGAATGAGTCCTGGAGCTCCCTCCACTGTCTTCCCTGGAACCTCCCCCATATTTTTATTTTTTAAGAGTGATGATGAATCACCCTCTTTCTCTTCTCCCTCCATCCATCCCTCCTTTCTCCATGCATCCAGTAGGTATTGAGCATCTTCTTTGTGCCAGTCATTGTCCTACGTGCCAAGGGAAATATTCCTGCTATTCTGGAGCTTATATTCTGGTAAAGGTGGGAAATAATTAGATAATACATAAAATAACAAAATTAATTGTATGTCACATAGGGATAAGTGCTATGGAGAAAAAGTAGGGGGGTGAGGTAAGGACTTATAATTTTAAATAGTGTTGTGGGAAAGGAAATTAGCAGCATTGGCTTCATAGTTTCAGTGATGGAGGAAAAAAAGAATCTTTGCAAACTTTAATAGCTGTGGAATAGATCTAAAATAATGTCCTATTTACTGTTCTTTGAATCCTCTTATTATTTAATGTTCCTTTTTTAGGGTGAGGGTGATGAATAGTAACTGTTAACTGGCCCCTTCTAGTTTATTACTTTCCTTCAGACTCTAAGCACTTTCATCTTTCCAGGAGTATCCTGTCTGACTTTTCCCCTTCTATTGAAACATGTATCCTTCCATAAATGAGCTTTTTCTTTAGTAGCCCATCCATAAAGAACTGTTTATTTTGTAGTATATAAAGAAGGCAAATAGTTTGGAGGTCTTATTTTTAAACTTATTACAAAGAATATGTAATAATTTTAGTTCAGCTACTTCGTTTTAGTTCAGCTACTTCGTTTTATATGCAATGATTAAATTTTCCATTTTTCCCCCTAGGTTTACCCAGGCTTGATGATAACAGCTGGCCTTATTCATTGGATTTTAAATACATTGAACATAACAGTTCATATAAGAGATGTATGTGTGTTCCTTGCACCAACTTTTAGCGGCCTTACATCTATATCTACTTTTCTGCTTACCAGAGAACTTTGGAACCAAGGAGCAGGACTTTTAGCTGCTTGTTTTATTGCTATTGTACCAGGTTACATATCTCGGTCAGTAGCTGGATCCTTTGATAATGAAGGCATTGCTATTTTTGCACTTCAGTTCACATACTACTTGTGGGTAAGTAACACTTAATATTTTGCTACTGTTAATGTCAATGATGTTTCTGCTGAAATGCTGTAGGTTTTATTACCTGCGGTATAAAATTTAGCCTCACATTTGTCTTTTATCAATTATAATTGAATATAGATCACTTTACTAATTTAATGATAACTTTTAAAAATATGTGTCTTGCATTTTTTCTCTCTAGCTTTTGATATATATATTATTTTCTATATATTTACATACATAAATTAAACTCAATTTCCACAATACTATACTGTATAATGGATTATACAAAATAGACTATACCATTCTGCCTGTTTTACAGATCATGATAATATCCTTTCTTTATAAGTCATAGCTCCATAAAAGGGTCTGGCAAAAACAAGTTGTTAATTTTTTTCTTTGTTTTGGGGAAGAAGGATAAGAAAACAGTAGCTTATAAAAACTGAAATGTAGTTCTATGGCTTGGGATTTCAAATGCTGTTTTTCTGAAACTAGCATTTATTTTGCTGTTACTAAGTTATATAAACTTAATATTTTTTTAAATATGGAAAATAATGCTACTTATTGGATTCTACTTTTAAAGCTTGCATTCATTTAGTCATTTAAAAATAAGGTTTAGCTTATGCTCTATGTTTTCAGTGATAGAAATTACTAAAATTACAATTTTAATACATTTAAGTATATTTTTAGATAGTGAAGTGAATGGCGGCATGATTATGCTCTTTCATAATTATTTTGCATCTTTTAAAACAGCTTGGCTAGTGGATATTTTTGCTTTGGCATAGAATTTTAGAGGAGACTATTGCAATCAATCAATACAGTCTCTTGACCTGAGTTTAAAAGAAAAGAAATGAAGTTGATGGCAAGCAGTAGGATATTGCTAATGGAGTTATATTCCTCAAAAAATGTTTTAAAAATCTATTAGTTTATTGTATGCAGCCAAGAGATGAAACTTAAAATTCCTATCAATATTCATAATGCCTTTTAAAAAATAATGTAATTTTTTAAATTATAGAAATATACATAGATATGTAAATAAGTAACAGTGTATTAGATAGTGGAAAAATGAGTTGTGGTGTAATAGGTATGGTATATCTTTTTTTTTTTTTGGTGGGAGGTACCAGGGATTGAACCTAGGACCTCGTACATGGGCAGCAGGTGCTCAACCACATGAACTGCATCCACTCCCCTATGTATGGTATATCTTAGATAAATTTTAAATGGTACAGACCATATTATAAATAGGTGTTATTTATTATACATGTTTTAATTAAATATTAAAATAAGTTGTATATTGTTCATATACACCAATTTCATGATAGTGATTATCCCTGAGGAGGGTGGCTAATATTGGGGAAGCAGTATGTAGGAGAATTAAACTATATATATATTTTAAAAGTTTTTAAAATAAAACTATCTATAGCAGATTAATGGTATTTTATTGGCATTTCTAAGTCTGGATGACTAGGCTCGTAATTGTTATATTTAAATATTTTGTAATTTTAAAAAAGATTCCAATCTTCATTGCAGACGTGGAAAAGCCAGTCATCAAATTTTATATGGAAGGGTGAGGGACCCTGAATAGCTAAAGCCATCATGAAAAAAAAACTAAGTTGGAGGACTCACACTTCCTGATCTTAAAAATTATTACAAAGCCACAGTAATCAAAACAGCATGGTACTAGCATAAGGACAGATATATAGACCAATAGAATCATATTTAGAGCTCAGAAATCAACCCTCACATTTATGGCCAACTAATTTTTTTTACAAGGGGGCAAAGACAATCAATTGGGACAGAATAGTCTCTTCAACAAATGGTGCTGGGAAAACTGGATCTCCATTTGCAAAAGAATGCAGATGGACCTCTCCCTCACACTATATACAAAAATCAACTCCAAATGGGTCAAAGATCTAAATATAAGAGCCAGAAGTATAAAACACCTAGAAGAAAATGCAAGGAAGCATATTCAGGACCTTGTGTTAGGTAATGATTTCTTAGACTTTATACCCAAAGCACAAGCAACAAAAGACAAAGTAAGTGAGGCCTCATAAAAATCAAAAACTTTTGTTCCTTAAAGGACTTTATCACTAAAGTAAAAAGACAGTCTACACACTGGGAGAAAATATTTCAAAACCACATATCTGATAAGTGTTTAATATGTAGGATGTATAAAGAAATCCTACAACTCCAAGAACAAAAGGACAAACAACCCAATTGAAAAATGGGCAAAGGTCTTGTACAGACATTTCTCCAAAGATGATTTACAAATGGGCAAAAAACACAGAAAAAGATGCTCAACATCATTAGCCACCAGGGGAGTGCAACTCAGAACCACAATGAGATACCATTTCACACCCACTAGAATGGTTACTATTTTTAAAAAAAGGAAAATTGTGTTAGAGAGGATATGAATAGGAAAACCCATTCATTGCTGATGGGAATGTAAAATGGTACAGCTGCTATGGAAGACAGTTTGGCAGTTCTTTAGAAAGCTGAGTATAGAATTACTGTATGACCTGGCAATCCCACTTCTAGGTATATACCCAAAAGAATCGAAAGCAGGGGCTTCAACGGATATTTGTATACTGATGTTCATCGCGGCATTATTATTAACAGTTGTCAAAAGTGGAAAGCCACCCAATTGTCCATCAATCAAGAATGGATAAATAAAATGTGGTATATACCCATAATAAATTATTTTTCAGCCATGAAAAGGAATGAAATTGGTCTTTCCTTGTTTTGTTTTGTTTTTGAGGTACCGGGGGCTGGGGAATGAACCCAGGGCCTTGTAAGTGGGAAGCCAATGCTCAACCTCTGAGCCACAACAGCTCCCCTGAGTGGATTTTTTTGTTTGTTTTGCATGTTGTTTGATTTTTAGGAGGCACCGGGAATCCGGGACATCCTATATGGGAAGCAGGTGCTCAGCCACTTGAGCCACATCTGCTCCCCAGGAATGAAGTTTATATATGCAACAACATGGATGAACTTTGAAGACATCATGAAATAAGCTAGACACAAAAGGAAAATATTATCCAATCTCACTGATATGAAACAATTAGAAGACACAAACTCTTAAGAGTCAGAATCTAGAATATAGGTTCCTGGGGATGGATTAGGGGTAGGGAATAGAGAGCTAATGCTTATACTGTACAAAGTTTCTATTTGGGCAATGGAAAAGTTTTGGTAACGGATGGTGGTGATGGTAACACAATACTGTGAATGTTTTAACAGCACTGACATTGTATATTTGAATGTGTTTAATTGGGAAGATGCCAGGTTGTATATATTTTACTAGAATAAAAAAAATTTTTTAAATCCATTGAATTGTAAAACAGAAATAATGAACCCTAAGTTAAGCCAGGGAATAAAGTCAATAGTACAATTATAAAAATGTGCTTTCTTCAGTTGTAACAAATGTGCCACACCAATGAAAGGTGTTAATAATAGGGTGGTATATGAAAAATCTGTATTTTATGCATGATTTTCCTGTAAACCTACAACTTCTCTAATAAAAAATAAAGTTAGAAAATATCCAATTTTTGGAAGTTTGGATATTATAGAAAATTACAAGGAAACAATTGCCCAGAGATAACTACCATTTACGATTTTGGCATATTCCTAAATTTTTTGTGCTTTTAAGAAACACAATAAAGGCATTTTGTGATCTATTGTTTTGCATTGTCTTCTTTTTTTTTCCCCCCTAAGAGGTACCGGGGATTGAACCTGGGACCTCGTACATGCAGAGCAGCCACTCAACCGTTGAGCTTACACCTGATCGTCTCTCTCTTTTGACATATAATTCTGAACTAATAAACTTGTGTCCTAATTGGAATCTTCACTGCCTGTCCATCTTTTTTTTTTTTTTTTTTTTTTTTTAATTTTTAAAAATTGAGAAAAAATTCACATTTGACTTTTAAAGTTACCATTTTAATTATTTTACAGTATACAATTAAGTGGTTTTTAGTGAATTCACAATGTTTTGCGACCATCACTACTATATAATTCCGAACATTTCCATTACTCCCAAAAGAAACCCCTTAACTCCCAATTACTCACTCTCCATCTTCTGGTAAACACTAATCTATTTTCTGTCTGTATGGATTTGCCTATTTGGACATTTTGTTCAAATGGAATCGTACACTATGTGGCCTTTTGTGTTTGGATTCTTTCACTTGGCATAATGTTTTCAAGGTTCATTCATGTAGAATGTATCAGTACTTCTTTCCTTTGTATGGGTGAATAGTATTCCATCGTATGGATATACACAGCATATTTTCTTTGTCCATTCCTCAGTTGATAGACACTAGGGTTGTTTTCACTCTTTGGCTATTATGAATAATGATGCTTTGAACACATCTTTTTTGTCAACATATGTTTTCAGTTTTCTTGGGTGTATTCTTAGAAGTGGTTCATATAACTCTTTTTGTGGAACTGGGAGACTATTTTCCACAGTAGATTAATCATTTTACATTTCTACCTGCAGTGTATGAGGGTTTTAATTTTTCTACATCTTTGCCAACATTTGTTACTTTCTGTTTTTGTTTTTATTTTTTAAAATTATAGCTATCCTATATAATCGTTCCTCATATTCGTTTTGATTTGCATTTCTCCAATGAGTAATGTGTAGAGCATCTTTTCATATACTTATTGGCCATTTGTATTTATTTGGAGAAATGAATGTATGCATCATTTATCCATTTTTTAATTATGTTGTTTGTTCTTTTATTGTAGAGCTGTAGTAGATCTTTATATCTTCTTACACTAGATCCCTGTCACATATGACTTGCAAATATTTTCCCCCATTCTTGAGGCTGTCTTTTTGCTTTCTTGATGGTGTCCTTTGATGCACAAAAGTTTTTGCATGTTTTTATTTTGATGAAGTCCCAATTTATCTGTTATATTCTTAGTTTCTTTTGTTTTTGCTGTTATATTTAAGAAACCCTGTTGCCTGGTCCAAAGTCATGAAGATTTACACCTATGTTTCCTTCTAAAAGTTTTATACTTTTGATTCTTACATTTAGGAATTTGATCCATTTTGAGTTAATTTTTATAAATGGTGTGAGGTATGGGTCCAAGTTCATTCTTTTACTTGTGGATATCCAGTTTTTGCAGCACCATTTCTTGAAGTCTTTCTTTTTACCCTCCCTTGAGTGGATTTTGCACCCTTCTCAAAATTAATAGGCAATAGATGTTAGGGTTATTTCTGAGCTCTGAGTAAAATTCCATTGTCTGTCTTTGTGCCAGTACTGTACAGTTTTGATTACTGTAGCTTTTTATAAGATTTAAATTGGAAAGTGAGTCTTCCAACTTGTTTTTTCTTTTTTCAAGATGATTTTGGCTATTCTGATTCCCTTGCATTTCCGTGTGAGGATCAGCTTATCCTTTATAACATTATTTTTTGAAGCACCATTATATTTTATTAATTCAACAGGTATTTTTCTTGAAGTGATATGGACCAGGTTTTGTTTTACAGGGCTAAATGAATTTGGTAACCCTAGTAAGGGGAAGTTATGTTTACCATTGCTTTTAAGATTCCACAATGATAGAAAAATAAAGCATTCTCATTCACTGACTGGGAGGTTAATATACACTGTGTGTTTTCTTTGTCTTGTTTTTTTAAAGCAAGAT
The DNA here is from genome assembly GCA_026826555.1 of Tolypeutes matacus. Lineage (NCBI taxonomy): Eukaryota > Metazoa > Chordata > Mammalia > Cingulata > Chlamyphoridae > Tolypeutes > Tolypeutes matacus. The sequence continues at coordinate 15,591,222 of JAKSZT010054202.1, forward strand.
ATATAAAATAAATTAGGTTTAAGTGTTATCAGCTCCCGCGTTTGAAATAAAAAGATTTGAGTTTGAATTATGGCATAAAAAGTTATGACTTTCATATTTTTAGGAAATTATTTGACACTTTTCAGTCTCAGTTTCCTCATATGTAGAGAAAATGTTTGGGCTACAGTAGAGTTGTCATAGATGATGATGTTTATATAAAACTTGATTATTGCTGATTGGAAGTGAAAATAACAGCTTTAACTATTCTGAAAAGTTGTTTTAAGCCCAAATGAGGTAATGAAGGTAAAAATATTTTGTAATCTCTAAAATATGTTATAAATGTAACTTGTCTACTCATTCCTTGTCTGGTGTTTTAGTTTTGTTTTTTGTTGGTTTTTTAACGTACGCTGTTGAATCTCTGACAAGCTGTATGGTTTATAAAATTTGAAAGATAAAATGCTTTGTGTCATGTATTATTGTTTTTGAGGCACTGTTAAAGTTAAAAGCTGGTTTTGGATATACTTTTTGATTCATATCCCAAAACATTGATTCAAATCTCTATTAGTGGTTAAGAATACACACTCTGGAGTCAAACTGCTATGGTTTGGTTTCTTCTTAGTGTGAATTCCAGCTGTATCATTTAATATAACTAATAAAATGGAAATAACAGTACTATATCCTTACCAATATTTTAAATAAGTTAATACATATAAAAGATAGAGAAAAGTACAAGAACATAGGTGATTAATATATGTTTATTATTTTATTATTATACCTGAGGACATGATTTAGAAAAATACTTAATCATACTTGGAACATTGATTATCATATTGCCTCCTATTTATTTTTTTTAAGGTCAGGTTTATTGAATGGTAGATGTAACTTACCTACAGTAAATTTCACCCTTTTAAGGCAAGCAAGTTGAATTTTCAAAAATGTGTACAGATATGTAACCACCATAATAATTAAGATGCAAAATAATTCCCTCTCCAAAATGTTTTCTCCTGTGCATTTCTAATCCGTTTTCTCCTCACCCCATCCCCGTTGGCATCCACTGACCTTATTTCTGTCCCTATGGTTTTGGGAGTTTCTTTTCCAGAATGCCATTTAAATAGATAGTAGGTAGCCCTTTGTGCCAAGCTTCTATCACTTAGCATATTATTTTGAGAGACATCCGTGTTGCCACATGTGTAGCAGTTTTGTTAAATTTTGTTCCTGAGCATTTTTCTTTTCTATGGATGTACTACACTTTGTTTTGGGTTTGTTCCCTGGTGTGACAGTTTGAATTTTGTGAATCTGAAAAAAGCAAAAGATTGTTTTAAACCAATCCATTCCTTTGGGTTTGAGACTCATTTGACTGGATTATGTCAGTGAGGTATGCTTCATTTTGAGTCCCTGCCCCCTTGCTGGGTCTGATATAAATGGACTCATTCAGACAAACAGAAAAAAGGGAGCTGGCATATTTGATTCTGCAATGTGAGAGAGAGGATTGCTTAAGCATGACGCTCCCAAGAAGCTGGGCCCACAGAGCAGCTCTAGAGGAGACTGTGAGCCCAGAGGGAAATGGAGAGACCTGGGCCGTGATCGGCAGCCATCTTGTTTCACCACATGGCAACCCACCAGGATTAACAGTAGCTGACCTTGGTGAGAAAGCATCTCTGATGGTACCTTGGTTTGGACTTTTCTTGTAATAGTTCATACCTTCTCATTATTATTATATCTGTTATACACGTTATCTGTGATCAGTGGTCTTTGATGTTACTATTATAATAGTTTTGGGGCACCATGAACTGTGCCCATATAAGACGGCAAACTTAATAAACTTTGTGTGTGTTCTGACTGCTTCACCAACTGGCCGTTTCCCTATCTCTCTCCCTCTCTGGGCCTCCTTATTCCCTGAGACGCAATGTTGAAATTAGGCCAATTAATAATCTTACAGTGGCTTCTAGTGTTCAAGTGAAAGGAAGAGTCATATGTTTCTCACTTTAAATCAAAAGCTAGAAATGATTAAGCTTAGTGAGGAATGTTGAAAGCTGAAAGCCGACCTCTTGCACAAAACAGTTGGCTAAGTTGTGAATGCAAAGGAAAAGTTCTTGAAATTAAAAGTGCTATTCCAATGAACACATAAATGATAAGAAAATGAAACAACCTTATTGCTGATATAGAGAATGTTTTAGTGGTCTGGACAGAAGATCATATCAGCCAGAACATTATCTTAAGCCAAAGCCTAATCCAGAGCAAGGCCCTAACTCTCTTCAATTCTGGGAAGGCAGAGAGAGGTGAGGAAGCTACAGAAGAAAAGTTTGACGCTAACAGAGGTTGGTTCTTGAGGTTTAAGAAGAGAAGTCTTTTTATAACATAAAAGTGCAAGGTGAAGCAGCAAGTGCTGATGTTGAACCTACGGCAAGTGATCTAGAAAATCTAGTTAAGAGCTCTGATGAACATAGCTACATTAAACAACAGATTTTCAATGTAGACGAAAAGTCTTCTATTGGCTGCTATTAGGACTTTCATAGCTAGAGAGAACAAGTCAGTGTCTGGCTTCAAAGCTTCAAAGCCAGGCTGACTCTCTTGTTAGGGGATAATGTAGCTGGTGACTTTTTAAGTTGGAGCCAGTGCTCATTTATCAGTCTGAAAATCCTAGGACCATTAAGAATTATGCTAAATATACTCTGATTGTGCTCTATAAATGGGACAACAAAACCTGGATGACAGTACATCTGTTTATAACATGATTTTCTGAGTATTTTAAGCTGTTGAGACCTACTGCTCAGAAAAGATTCCTTTCAAAGTACTGCTTATTGATAATGCACCTGGTCACGCAGGAGCTCTGATGTAGATGTGCAGTGAAATCAATGTTGTTTCATGCCTGCTAACACAGCATCCATTCTGCAGCCCATGGATCAAGGATTCTTTTCAACTTTCAAGTCTTATTATTTAAGAAATACATTTCATAAACCTATAGGTGCTCTAGATAATGATTCCTCTGATGGATCTAGGCAAAGTAAATTGAAAGCTTCTGGAAAAGATTCACCATTCTAGATGCCATTAAGAATATTCATGATTCATCGGGAGAATTCGAGATCAACATTAACAGGATTTTGGAAGAAGTTGTTTTCCAGTCCTCATGGATGACTTTGAGGGGTTCAAGATTTCAGTGGAGGAAGTAGCTGCAGATATGATGAGAAAATATCAAGAGAACTAGAATTAGAAGTGGAACCTGAAGATGTGACTGAATTGATGCAATCTCATGATAAAACTTGAATGGATGAGGAATTGCTTCTTATGGCTGAACGAAGAAAGTGGTTTCTTGATATAAAATCTAATCCTGATGAAGATGCTGTGAACAATGACAACAAATGATTTAGAATAGTATATCAACTTAGTTGATAAAGTACTGGCAGGGTTTGAGAGGATTGATTCCAATTTTGAAAGAAGTTCTACTATGGGTAAAATGCTATCAAACAGTATCACATGCTATAGAGAAATCTTTTGTGAAAGGAAGTCAGTCGATGTAGCAAACCTCATTGTTGTAAGAGTTCTTTATTCCGGAAACAAGTCCTTTATTTGATGTGTTTTTTGCCATCCTTTTCTCCCAGTTACTATAGCTTGATTTTTAAAATATATTTTTTAACACTAAGAGTAGAAAATTTTAATTTTGATGAAGCCCAATTTATCAGTTTCTTTTATAGATTTTTTTTGTGTGTTTCATTTTTTAAATCTTTTTTCCTTTTTTTATCCTTTTAAAATTTTTATTTTTTATTTTTGCTTTTGGTATCTTATATAAGAAATCTTTGCATACCTCAAAGTCTTTTTGAACATTTTTAGGTTTTATATTTAGGCCTATGATCCATTTCAAGTTGATTATGGTCTATATCTGGTACAAGATAAAGGTTGGGGCTTTTTTTTTTTTTTAAATATATGGATGTCCAATTGTTCCATCACCATTTGTTGAAAAGACTTTCTCTACTGAATTATCTTGGTACCCTTCTCAAAATCAATTGACCCTAAATGTTTATATGGATCTATTGGGGACTCCTCAGTTCTTTTGTGTCTATCACTATGCCAGTACACCATGTTGACTTGATTACTTTATAGAAATTCTCAAAATTAGATATCATGATTAATCAGACTTTGTTCATATTCTTCAGAGTTGTTTTGGCTCTTCTAAGCCCTTTATTTCATATAAATTTTAGAATCAGGTTGTCAATTTCTACAAAAAGGCCTGTTGGAGTTTTGATTAGGAGTGCATTAAATCCATAGATCAGTTTGGAGAGACTTGCCATCTTAACAGTGTTGAGTCTTCTGATCCATCAACATCATATATCTCTCCATTTATTTAGGGTTTCTTTGATTTATTTTAGTCTTTGCTTTAATTTTTCTAGTTTATTGGGTTATTATTTTGAGATATTCTCTTCTAATATAAACATTTAAAATCATAAATTTTACTCTAAGCAGTTCTTTATCTGTACTCCACACACTTCACTCTTTTAAAGTACATAGCTCAGTGTTTTTTAGTGTATTCACAAAGTGTGCAATCATCACCATTGTACAATTACAGAACATTTTCATTACCCCAAAAAAGAAACCCATACCCATTAGTAGTCACTCTCCATTATCATCACCTATTGACAACTCCCTGGCAACTACCAGTCTACATTATTTTCTGTGCATTAGCCTATTCTGGACATTTGAGGTAAGTGGATATGTGGCCTTTTGTGTCTGGATGCTTTCACTTAGCATAATGTTTTCAGGGTTCATCCACATAGAATGTATCAGCACTTTTTTCCTTTGTATGGCTGAATAATACTCTATCATATGGATATTTACTATATTTTATCCATCTATTAAAGAATGTTTGGGTTGTCTTTACTTTTTTGGCTGTTATGAATAATGCTGTTAGCTTTTGTGAACAAATGTTTGTTTTGGATTATACAAATCTTGATATGTTCTGTTTTTGTTTTCATTTAGTTAAAATATTTTCTAATTTCCCTGTGACTATATCTGTATCACCAAGTGGGAGGCGGGGAGGGGGTGTGGCAAGAAGGGAGAGGATTTTGACTGGGTTTGTACCCAACTAAATCTTTTTCATGATAACCTGGTGGAGCACATGGAATAAAACTTGTGAGTGTGAACTTTCCTTTTGTTGTGTAGGATACCTATTCAAATGGACAAACTAGCCCTTTTCTGGTCTTTAAGAATACATTGCAATTTTAGATGATTTCTTAACCCTTTGTATGGGTAGTGGTCAGCTCTTTATCCCATGATCTGCTGGAGGTAGAACTGTTAATGTGTGCTGTTTCTCTTTGGAAGGGATTGTTAGTCTTTGGAATATTTCTTATTTGTTTCTTTTATGACTTTAGCTCTCTGATAAACCTGAGAAAAATTACTGTGTTTCTGATTATCTAGGCTTTTTCCTCATGGTTTTGGGTGCAAGTGACATTCTCTTGCAACTTTCTATATCCTAAACACAAAAAGAACTTAGTAGCTCTGTTAATGCTGTGAGTCAAAATACAGAATGGCCCATTTTTGTAAGTTTAGAGCAGTGCTTTTCAGTAGAACTTTCTGTGATAGAGTAGATATAGAACACTTCTACTGTCACTAGCCACATGTGACTTAGCAGTTGTGGCTAGCCTGAATTGGGAAGTCTTGCAAGTATACAGGTTAGAATGTAAGTTGTCTAATAATTTTTTTTGTGTTGATTATACATTGAAATGGTATTTTTGATATATTGGGTTAAATAAAATTGATTATTAAAGTTGAAATTAATTACACTTTTTTTGACTTTTTAAATGTGGCTACTAGAAAACTTAAAGTTACTTATGTGGCTTGTATTCTATTTCTGTTGGATAGTGAGTGCTAGTCTAGAAAAAGATCTAGTAAAAAGCAAAAATTGTTATTTATGTCCTGTCAGCTAGGCTAATGTTCTATAGTGATGATTATTTTGTAGGGACACTATTAAGGAAATGTATGTGGATCAAGTATTGATATAGTTATTTCTGTTAAAACCTCATTTGGAAATCTTTCAGGGAAAATATAGGAACAGTATGACATGACGTGACATGACACATGTTGGTGCAAGTGTGATATATTTATTAAATAATACACAGTATAGTGTGGACTTAGTAAGGGGTCTGTGGTTTTCACCTGACTGGCAAAGGGGTCCATGGAACACAAAAGGTTAAGAACCCCTCCTCTGGACTGGACTTTTGAAATAGTTGATTCAGACAGTTGTTCTCATGATATAGCATTTTAATTAGTACTTTTTACAGCATTAACTCACCCAGTTTCTCAAGTTTGATTATTATAGTTTTGATTGAATTATTTTTATATCTACTAAAATTAACATAATACATTGATTTCTTCTTAACAACCAAGGTTTTAAGCTTGATATTTGTGTATTAAGTTCATGGCTATAATCTAGGTAATAAAATTGAGTTTCACATTTAAAATATTTGTTGCAAATATTTATTTATTTCAAGTCATTTCCATTTGGAAAATGTTAACTTGTTCTGAAAATAGGGCCTCATTATTTGCAAGAATTATGTAAAGTTAATGTTCAACAGTTCACTAAGCCCATTTCAGTTTTTAAAATTCTGTCAAGAAATGCCTGGTCAGACCAGTCATCTGGATTCACTGTAATTTGCATTGGGTTTACCCATTACAGAGGAGACAAGCTATTTGTAAAATGCATTGGAATGTACTTTTTTTGTGTCATATCAAGACTACAACTAGATGTTATCTTTTATTCCAATTTGGAATCTTCTCTTAGTTTAGTTTTTTTGTTTGTTTGTTTGTTTTGTTTTTTAAAGAAGGATGAATTGTGAAATTTTATTGGTAAAGACAAAGGTTTGTTTCAATCACATGTACTGTGCATAAAATATCAACACTTTTGTTTTGAGAAAACAGAAACTCTGGCCATGGTATTGATGCTCAACTTGAGAGAAATATAAACTTCTACAGTCTGTATCTGAACAATTTGACCAAGATATGCTAGAAACCAAGAGAAGTCAGCTTTTGAGGGAAGCTGATATGTACATTTTATTTAACAAATATAATGTACGACAACTAAAAGAACTGTATTTTGGGGGGAATTTTACGTATACCTGGATTAGCATCTAGGGAGTATGTAGAAAACGAGGGGGAAAAAAAGAAAGTGGAAGTTTCCTACTAAAATCCTCTGGGCCCAGGATATTCTAAGAATAGATTCTCAGTGGCATTTAATAGTAACTCATGACCTTCACCAGAAGCATGGTGGTCAGCTGACTTGGTTAACTACTTTGTGTCTTTAGTGCTTGATGACACTAGATATGTCAAGCTTCATAGATTTTACAAATAAATATGGATAAAGGATAAAAAGTTTTATACTCACTCTAGTTTTATCCCAAAATCACTGCACTACAAATTTGTGGTGTGCTATTAAGAAGGCATTGAGAAAACAGGAGAATTGCTTGTGTGAGTTGACATTGTTCAAGAAGGGTGCCTTGGATAATCACTCACGATTTCATAGGTACACTGATAAGCTGTAGAAGTCACTGATTGGAAGGAGAATCATAAATGGCATATAAAATGTTGCATGAGGATAGAAAATGTTCCACACTGCAGGTGACTGTAAAGTCTCACTGAATTAGATATTAGTTAACACTATACTGTGTATTTAATGCAGTATTCTTTGGTTATATAGTTTAGATTTTAAATCTAATTTGCTGTAATTTTTTGTTGTGTGGTTTGCCCTATTGTTCAAACATCATATTAGTCCATTGTAACTAATTGTACCGTTAGATTATTGTTTGAATGTTAATGAGTAATTACACATTTTCTGTTAATAGAACGTTTTAGTCCAAGAACAAGCAATATCTTTCCTACCCAGATCTTTACCATACTCCTGAGTAAGATCAGCTGAACTAATGTAGACTTGCTTTTTACCTGTTAATTAGGTAACATAATCCTTTTATGTTTTATTCCTCAAACATGAGTAAATTGTTAAACAGATTAACAAAATATTGGAGCATTAGAAACTGTTGAAGTAGCAAGGCTGGTAGGGCACACAGAGGTATGACCAAGGACCATATCTAGTTTCATCTATCCATTGTTCTTGAATTGAAAGAGTTATAATCAAAGTGTTTTTATTTAGAGTAACCTTTTAGGTTTATCCATTTTCCACTGTGTTAGAGTTTTAAGATTTATTTATACTTGATACAAGTCTTTTATTAGGTATATGTTTTGCATATATTTTCTCCCAGTCTTTCTATTTTTATTTTCTTAAAGGTTTATTTTGAAGAACAAAAGTTTCTAGTTTTGATAAACTTAATTTTGTTTTTGATTTTTTATTTTTCTTTTGTGGATTGTGCTTTTAGTGTTATGTCTAAGAAACCTTTGCCTAGCTCAAAGTCACATATATGAACTCTTATGTTTTATTCAAGAAGTTTTATGTAAATGTACCTATTACATTTATTTATATGTGAGTCATTTAGGGTTAATTTTGAGAAGTAAATGTCCAAGTTCTCTCTCCCTTTTTTCCCACACGGCTCTCCATTTCTTTTGGTGTGGTTATCAACAAGACTCCTTTCACTGTGAATTACCTTGGTTATCTTTGTTGAAAATTAATTGACCATAAATGTATGGGCTTATTTCTGAACTCTTCTGTTTCATTTATATGTTTATTCTTATGCCATTGGCACACTCTTGATTATTGTAGCTTCATAGAACATTTTGAAATTAGGGAGCATAAGCTTTCCGACTTTGTTTTCTTTTTCAAGACTTTTCTGTTCTGTCTGTTCTAGTCCTTTGCATTTCCATGTAAATTTTTTTAAATCAGGTTGGAAATTTCTACAAAGATCCTGCAAGGATCTTGATAGGGACTATATTGAATCTATAGATCAACATGGAGAGAATTGTCATCTTAACAATATTGATTCTACCAATTTAAGTTTATTCCTACATATTAATTCTTACTGATGCTATTGTGAATGGAATTGTTTTCTTAATTTCATGTTCAAATTATTTGTTGCTGATTGATTTTCATATATTAATTATGTATCCTATACCTTGCTAAATTCACATATTATAGTTGTTGATTTTTTTTTTTAGATTCCTTAAGATATTCTACATGCAAGATCGTTTTATCTGCAAATAAGAGTTTTATTTTTTCCTTTCCTATCTGTGTACCTTTAGTTTTTTTCTTACCTATAATAAAATGTTGAATACAAGTGATGAGAAGTGTTTCTGATCTTAAGGGAATAGGATTCAGGCTTTCACCATTAAGTATAGTGTTAACTGTAGGTTTTATGTAGATGTCTTTCACATTGGTTGAAGTTTCCTATTTTAGGTTTGAGAGTTATTATCATGAATGGTTGTTAGATTTTATCAGTTCTTTTTATTTGTCTATTGAGATGACCAAATAGTTTTGCCCTATATTACATGGCATATTACATTAATTCAAGGTCTCTCAACCTCAGCGCTATTTTCATTTGGGGCCAGGTAATTCTTTGTTGTAGGGGAATTCCTTGTATATTGTAGGATGTTTAGCAGCACTCTCAGCCTCTACCCACTAGATACCAACAGCACTTTCTCTCGAACCCCCCTAGTTCTGACAACCAAAAATATCTCCATACTTTGCTAAATGTCCCCTGGTGGGCAGAATCAGAATCATTCTCATTTGGGAATCACTGCATTAATATATTTTCTGCAGTTAATCCAACTTTGTACTCATGGGATAAGCCCCATTTGCTCAAGATATATAGTCTTTTTTACATGTTGCTGGATATGGCTTATTTCTTATCAAGGATTTTTGCATCTGTATCCAGAGGAATATTGGTTTGTAGTTTTCTTGTGATGTGTGTCTGGCTTTGGTATTAAGAGTACTACAGGGCTTCTAAATTGAGTTAGGGAATGTTTCCCTCTCATCTATTTTCTCAGAGTTTGTATAATTCTTCCTTAAATGTTTGGTAGAATATACCAATGAAGCCATCTGGACCTGGGAAGATTTTTAACTTCTAATTCAATTTTTTATCAGTATCTTCTCTCTTTTCTTGGTCAATCTAGATAAATTTTATCAGTTTCATTGTTCCCTTTGCCAAGTTTTGGTTTCACTGATTTTTCTCTATATTTCTATTTTCCATTTCATTGATTTCTTGATCTTTATTATTTACTTTGTTGTACTTTGCATTTGGTTTGTCTTATTCTGGCTTCTTGAGGTTGAAGTTTAGGTTATTGGTTTTAGCTGTTTCTGCTTTTCTAATATAAGCATTAAATGCTTACCCTAAGCACTTATTTAGCTATATTCTATATATTTTAAAATTTTGTGATTTCATTGTCATGTAGTTGAAGATTTTTTCTAATTCTTGATTTCTTTTTGACTCATGGGTTCTTTAAAAGTATAATGTTTAATTTTCAAATAACTGGAGGATTTCTGAGCATTCTTTCTCATGTTGATTTCTAATTTTGGTGTCATTCAAGAATATACTTGTATGGTTTCAGTTGTTTAAAATTCATTAAGATGTGTTCTACGGTCTACCCCAGGAACTTGCAAACTGTGGCCTACAGGACAGCCACTTACTTTAGTAAATAAAGTTTTACTGGTGCACTGATGTGCCCATTAGTTTACATATTGTCCATGGCTGCTTTTGCTTACAGTGCCAAAGTTGAGTAATTATGACAAAGATATAGCCCCTAGGCCTAAAATATTAGCTATCTTGACAGGAAAATGTTTGCTGAACTCTTGTCAAGCACATGGTCTGTCTTGGAGAATGTTCCATGTGTTTTTAAAAAGAATATGCATTTTGCTGTTCTGTTGATTACTGAGAGGTAGTTATTGAAATCTCCAACTATAAATGTTGAAGTATTTATTTCTCTTTCAATTCTTTTAGTTTCTGCTTTATGTATTTTAGGGATCTATTTTTGGTACCTATACATTTGTAAATTATATACTTTCCTTTTATATTGACCCTTTTATTTTAATGATATATTTTTCTTTGTCTTCAGAAACTCTTTTTGTCTTGAAATCTATTTTGTCTGGTATTAATTGGCCCCTCTGTCTCATATGATTCTTGTTGGTTGGTATGTCTTTTTCCACCCTTTAATTTCCAACTATTTGTGTCTCTGCATCTAAAGGTTTGTCTTGTAGATTAGCTATAGTTAGTTCTTGACCTTTATGCAGCCAGATCACTATGCCTTTTGATCAGTGTTTATTTCATTTGCATTTGATTGAAATTTGTTATGATTGAATTTACAGCTGCCATTTTATATTTATTTTCTATGTCTCATGCCCCCTTTTTTAATCCTCTCTTCCTCCTTTACTCTTTTTTGAGTGTGTGTTAAAAATATACTTTTAAGTGTACCAGTTTAATTCCTCTGACTTTTTAGCCTTTGTTGTTTATTTATGGTGGTTGATATAAAGACTACATTATACCTCTTTAATTCGTCACAATCTGCTGGTTAATTCTGACATAATTCTGATAAAATATTCCAACTTTGCTCTAATATAGTTCCATTTTTTTCTCTCATCTTTCATGCTATTATTGCCATATATATTATATCCATGTATGTTATCAGACCCACAATACAAGTTTTCTTTTTATATATGTGTATATTAATGCTTATATACTTTTATTTTATGTTTTTAATAGAAATTAAGACCAGTATAGAGATCTTATATTTACCCCATATTTGCCATTTCCATTGCTCTTCATTCCTTCCCATGGTCTGAGTTCCTATATGATATTATTTCCTTTCAGTTTGGAGGACTTCTTTTAGTATTTCGTGTAGGGTAACTTTTCTAGTAATCAGTTTTCTCCATTTTGCCATCATTTTTGAAGGATAGTTTCATGGGATATAGAATTCTTGGTTGATACTTTTTTCTTTCAATACTTTGAACATATCATTCCACTGCCTTCTGGCCTCCATCTTTTTTCTGATAACTTAGCTGTTAATCATATTGTTGTTCCTCTGTGCTTTTTTTGTTTTTTGTTTTTCTCTTTCCAGGTTTTTGTTTTTGGCTTTCAGTAGTTTGACTATGATTTATAGTTATCATATTTGGAGTTTCTTAGCATCCTTGGATCTGTAAATTAATGGTTGCCATCAAATTGGAAGTTTTCAGTCATCATTTCATTAATTAGTTTTTCTGTCTCTTCCTCTCTAGCTTCTTTGTTTTAGACTTTCATTTTTCTTTGTTCTTTGGATTGGATCATTTCTGTTGACCCATCTTTATATTAATTGAGTCTTCTTTCATCTCAAATTTGCTGTTAAGTGTAGTTAACTGAATTTTTCATTTTGATTATTGCAAGGAGTTAAAATTCCAACTACAAAGTCAGAGGGAATAAACACCAGTTACAAGTTCAGAGGTCCCTAGAGCCACCTTCACTTCTGATCAGCTGGCTAAAAATTTGGGAGTTCCCATGATCATGATTATGTTTGATAATTCACTAAAATGACTCACAGAACTCAGGACAGCGCTATACTTAAGATTATAATTTTATTGTAGCCAAAGATCAGTACCCACCAAAGGAAGAGACACATAGAGTAATAAGGTCTGGAAGTGGGTCCCAAATGAGAAACTTCCGTCATCCTCAGGTATATGTTACTCTTTGCCACATCAGGGAAACTCACCTGAGCCTTCTTATAGTTTTATGTGTTTTTTTTAAAAATATACTTTTTTAAAAAGATACTTAGATTACACAAATGTTATATTAAAAAATAAGGGGGATTCCCATTTGGCCTGCTCCCTACCCCTCATACATATTTTCCCACATTAACAACATCCTTCATGTTGGTACTTTTGTTAGAATTGATGAACAGATTTTGGAGCATTGCCATTAAGCGTGGATTATAGTTTACACTGTAGTTTACACTCTTTCCCACACAATTTTGTAAGTTATGACAAGATATATAATAGCCTGTATCTGTCATTGCAATATTATTTATGACAATTCCCAAGTCTCAGAAATGCTCCCATATTACACCTATTTTTCCCCCTCTCTCCCCTCAGAACCTCCAGTGACTGTTTCCACATCAATGAAACAGTTCTTCCATTGCTAGAATCACAATAAGTCTATAACAGAATAACAGTAAGTCTATTGTAGTCCATCATTCATTCCCCAATCCTGAGGATTCTGGGATGGTGATGCCCATTCCACCTCTAATTGAAAGGGGGCTTAGATCCCATGGGGCAGATGGATGGGACTATCTTGCTTGCAGTTGCAGACTCTCTCTGTTCCTTGGGATGGACATTGTCCATCACCTTCTCCTTGTTAGTTGTCCTGGGTGAGTCCAATGAACTACAGAGTAGGTGTTGCAACTCTGTTGAGATTCAGGGCCTGGCTGGCACATGGAAAGCCCAAAGATTTAAGTCTCTTGGACATACACCTATCCACTCTAGTACTAACCATATGTTCAAATAGAAGGGGAAGAAGAGCCATGTGTAGGGAAACCACAACTAAGTCCAACTGTGTCACACTGGGGAGCATAAATTCCAAAGTAGGGCCCAATGGCAGGGTGCCAAACTCCTGAGCTGTCTGCCGTGCCTGTAGCGTCTGGGTGTCTTCAGAGCCCTGAGAAGCCCTGCTGTTTGAGGCAATATTGACTATGGCAGTCAATGAGATCCTGCTGAGACATACTTAAGTGTAACCTCTGACTCACTTTGAAGGCTCTTAGCTATATAAACTCATTTGTCTTTACCCTTTCCCCCTTTTGGTCAAGGTCTTTTTCCAGTTGCATTGCTAGTTGGTACTTGCTAGTAATCCCTCGGTGCCAGGGAGGCTCATTCCTGGGAGTCATGTCCCACGCTGGGGGGAAGGTAGTACGTTTATATGCTGAGTTTGGCTTAGAGAGAGGCCACATTTAAGCAACAAAGAGGCTCTCAGGAGGTAACTCTTAGGCAACCTATGATACCAGGCTAAGTTTCAAAAGTAAAATTTCAGAAGTTCAGTCATCATTATTAAGGACCTGTCACGGGTCGGATGTAGCTCAACTGGTTGGGCGTCCGTCTCCCATATGGAGGGACCCAGGTTCGATCACCGGGACCTCCCGGTAAAAAAAAAAAAAAAAAAAAAAAAGGACCTGTCACTGGTTCATCGTCCTTCACTAGTTACTGCCCCTATACTTGTGGGACTCTTGCTGTCCCATTAGAGAATGTGACAGAGCTCCCCAGGATGGGAATTTGATATTCTTTTGGTTATTGTGTTCATCTCCACCGACTGTGACAATGCCCCATGAGCACTTCAACACGTTCATATGCCTTATAGGTATGCCCCAGATGAACCTACTCCCATGCATCCCCCAAATCTGACACCCAGCACCAATGATCCTGCCTTGCCGCAGTTGTAACCCTTCTGTGATCCAAAACTTCAAAATTGAAGCCAACAAAATAACCAAATACAATTAATAGGAAACTGATATAATAATGATAGTTTTAAAAATAACAACTAAAATATAAAAGATGTAAAAGATTTGAAATAATTAAAATTTAAAACTTAAAAATTTTTTGACATTATGTCTTTCATCACTGTAAGATCTGTTGTATGTACAGTAACATTTTCTTCCATTTATTCTCCTAGTATCTTATTTTTTTCATTTTGTCTTCAAAGAAGCTTTAGGTTACAGAAAAGTCACATACAGAATATAGGTGATTCCCATATACCCAAGATCCTCCCCCCTTTCCCCTTTGCCTATCAATAACATTTTACATGTGGATGGTACATTTGTTACAATTGATGTATAAATATTGAAACATTGCTACTAACCATGGTCATTATGGTTTACATTTTGGGCTATACACTTTAATAGATTTTGATGAAATTTAACATGGTCTGTATCCATCATTGAAAGATCATGTAGAAAAATTCCATCACTCCAAAACTGCCCCATATTCCATCTATTCTATTCATCCCTTCTCCAACCCTCAGGTTCCACGGTAATCACCAAGATTAACTCATTGAAGGACAATATTCATAGTTACTTGCAACAACATTGAGGACTTGACATACTGGTCTGTCCTCCCCTATTAGGCACTGCCTATGCTGTTGAGAGACTCCTGCCCCTCTGAGATCATAGCAGGACACCCCAGGATGGGAGTCCAACAACTTCCCTCTCATTATATGAGTTTCCACCCACTGATAAAACACACTATGACAAGTGTATTAGTCAGCCAAAGAGGTGCTAATGCAAAATACCAGAAATCTGTTGGTCTTTGTAAAGGCTTTTTATTGGGGGTAGATGCCCACAGTTACCAGGCCATAAAGCATAAGTTACTTCCCTCACCAAAGTCTATTGCCACGTGTTGGAGCAAGATGGCTGCCATTGTCTTCAGGGGTTCAGGCTTCTTGGGTTTCTGTCTTCCCAGGGCTTGCTTGTCTCTGGGTTCAGCTCTTCCGCTATCTCCACAAGGTCAGCTGTAGACTGAGGTTCTCTGTAGGCTTTGCCTCTCTCCACAAGCCCAGCTATAGACTATCAGGCAAACAGCTTGTTTCTCTTCCTGGGGCCTTCTCTCTCTCCTCACGACCAAGCTCCTCTGTGTGTTCACATTCGGGGGCTCTAGCATTAAATCTTAGCATCAGAACTCTAACATGAAAACTACTCCAACTCTGTCCTTTGCAATGTCTTTTATCTTTGAGACCCCACCAAGGGGTCTGCGGAGGGGAGAGCCCTCCAAGGGGTGGGGCTGAACGTCTTACTGAGGTGGCCAGTCAATGCCCTAATCATCACTTATCTTGCCCAGATTAGCAGACCAGTTTACATGCATAATCCAATATCTATTTTTGGAATTCATAACTACATCAAACTGCTACAACAAGATAACACTACACACTCCCTAGAAGCCTGCCCCAGGTGCGCCCTCTCCTACATACCCCCCACATCCAACACCTTAAACCAGTAACCCTCCCCTGCCATATTTGCCAGAAGAACATGCCCAACATTGTAGTTTCAACCACATACCTGCGTATCCCCATAGTTCACCTGCTCCTTCCCCTACCCTTCCCCCAGTTCCATGGACAGTCCAACCCACCCTCCCCACCATACCGGCCTCACAAACCAACACTGCCCAGCCCAGTAGCATCATTTCACCACTGTCATGCCCATACACTGTACAACTACTCCCTTCCACCTTATCATAGATTTTGCCCATAGGGGCATTAGCTTACAACCACCTTCTCCCTTTCTGTCTCCTGTAAACCTATCTTCCAGACTCTAGCTCATTGAGTTTGCTCAGTGTGCTTAATTCATATCAGTGAGGTCATGTAATATTTGTCCTTCAGTGCCTGGCTTGCTTTCACTCAACATAAAGTCTTCAAGATTCATCCATGTTATCCCATGTGTTAATACCGCTTTCCTTCTTACAGCTGAGTAATATTCCATTGTGTGTAACAAAGAAAAAAAGAGAAGATTCAAATACATAAAATAAGAAACGAGTAAGGGGATATCACTACTGACACCACAGAAATAGAGAGTATCATAAGAGGATATTTTGAAAAATGGTATGCCAACAAGATGGATAATTTGGAGGAAATGGACAAATTCGTAGAAACATACAAGCAGCCTACATTTTGAAAGAAGAAATTGGTGATCTCCGCAGACCAATCACAAGTAATGAGATAGAATAAGTCATCAAAAACCTCCCAACTAAGAAGGGGCCAGGACCAGATGGCTTCACAGGTGAATTCTACCAAACATTCCAGAAAGAACTAACACCAATTCTGCTTAAACTCTTCCAAAAAATCGAAGTGGAGGGAACATTGCCTAACTCTTCTATGATGCCAACATCACCCTAATACCAAAGCCAATCTAAGATGCCACAGGAAAGGAAAACTATAGACCAATCTCTCTAATGAACCTAAACGTTAAATCCTCAACAAAATACTTGCTAATTGTATTCAAAAACACATCAAACAAATTATACACCATGACCAAGTGGGTTTCATTCCTGGTATGCAAGGGTGCTTCAACATAAGAAAATCAATCAATGTAATACACCACATTAACAGATCGAAAAATCACATGATCATCTTTATAGATGCAGGAAAAGCATTCGGCAAAAATACAGTACGCTTTCCTGATAAAAACACTTCAAAAGATAAGAATAGAAGGAAACTTCTTCAGCATGATAAAGGGTATATATGAAAAACCCACAGCTGATATATTCAATAGTGAAATCCTAAAAGCTTTCCCTCTAAAATCTGGAACAAGTCAAGGATGCCCACTTTCACTACTCTTACTTAACATTGTTTTAGAAGTACTTGCTCACGCAGTTAGGCAAGAAAAAGATATAAAAGGCATCTGCATTGGAAAGGAAGAAGTAAAAAATTTTACCATGTGCAATGACATGATCTAATAGTTTTTATTGGATCCCATTCATGACTGTCTGTGTGGCTGACTTTTAGTCTCTAGCTCCTCCTGGAGGTCAGTCAAATAACTTAATCTATTTATTTATTTTAAAGATCTAGTTTTTTTTAAAAAAAGATTTTATTTATTTATTTATTTATCTTTCCCTTTCTGCTTGTGCTCTCTCTGTCCATTTGCTTTGCATTTTTCTGTGTCTGCTTGTTTCCCTTTGTTGCGTCATCTTGCTGCGCCAGCCAGCGCGGGCCGGCTTGCCTTCACCAGGAGGCAGGAGGCCCCAGGAATCGAACCAGGGGCTTCCCATATGGTAAATGGGAGCCCAACCAATTGAGCCACAGCCATTTCCCCCAAATAACTTTAGTCATCACTTCTCTGGTGATCAGAACTGATATGAAATGGCCCAAAGCCCCAATCATAAATCATATTAAACTTTCTGGTAACCTAAGCCCCCAGGAAACAAAGACAATCCTATCAGGCAGAATGTTCCAGGGGCCTAAATATCACCTCCCGTAGCCAAGCGCAAAATCCAGACCTCTCCTTAGGTAAGGATAATTTGTTACTATAAAGTTATTGTACTTTTCAACTCTTGAATTTCCAATTGACTTTTTTTATATGTGTGTAAATGTATTATTTTTCTGTATCGTATATTCCCAATCCTGCTACCAAATTTTACTTTAATTTCTTAGAACATAGTATTATTTATTTCTTTGATCATATTTAAAATAGCTACTTTGAAGTCTTTTTCTTCTAAATTCAACATCTGGCCCTCTCTGAGTCAGTTTCTCCTTGACTACTTTCCCCCCTCCACTATGGGTCATGCTTTCCTGTTTCTTTGTATGTATTGCAAATTTTGTTTGAAGCTGTACAGTTTAGATATTATTATATTGTTGTAACTCTTGATTCCTTTTAATTTTTCTACGGTTTGTTGGTTTGTCTTAGTAACTTGCCTGGACTTAAACTGCAGAATCCATGTCTACTTAGTAGGTATCCACTGATCTATTTGTTCAGTTATTTTTATTTCTTATCTTTTACAGTTTAATATGACACAGGGTCACCCCTGTATCTGCATAGATTATAGGTCATCTAAAGATTTAGGCAGTTTGTTCTCGACACCTTGAATCCATAAAGCTTTTGCTCTCTGCTAATTGATCAGTTTGTGGGCTGATGAATGCATTCATAAATATAGCCAGTTCTGAAGTCTTCCTTGGCCTTTTACTTTTAGTTGGTTCTCTTAGGTTTTTCCCTGTGTACCTGCAGTTTCCCAGTCACCAGTGATGTATGGAGAGCTTATCTCAATCCATACGGCTTTCTCATTTCCAGAATCACCTCATTCGATTTCTGACTAGTTCACCACTTGCCCAAATATACTGCAGCAAAGTTGTGGGTTTTCCGCATTTGTTCCCAAGTTGGTCATTCTTAGCTGGCAAAGCTGTTGTTTTCATTCTCCTCATCCTCACCCCTGTATCAGGTCTTCTTAGGTGGCAGAGCTGCTAGTTTTTTTGTCTAGTCCCAGGCTGATGAAACTATTATTCTTTTCAACCAAGTTTAATGAGGAGGGAGGAATACTTTGACAACAGTCCTTAGAAAAATGCCGTGGACTCCCACCTGTTATTACTGGAAACCCTAGCAGTTTTTCAAGAATAAACACTTCTCAGTTTATTTGTCTGCATTTTGTCAATTCCTCGTGCCCTGAAATGGTTGTAAGTCTTTTTAAAAAACCTTCCTGTGGTTAAGAGGTCCCATTTCAATTAACTTTGGAAGAAAAAAAAAAAAAAGTTTTTCTTTATATTTTATTAATTTAATGGCCTATGACTGAAAATTTAATTAGTAAACTTATTCATAGTATAGTAAAATAGTTTGATTTGGTAAACACTGGTTGTTCAGGTCCCAACCCCTGGTCCTTTGGGTGTGAATCCGTTTGTAAACAGGACCTTTGAGGATGTTATTAGTTAAGGTGTGCCCAAACCGAATGAGGGTGGGCCATCATACAATATGGCTGAAGTCCTTCTAAGCAAAGGAAGCTACAGGAGCAGCGCGAAGCTGGAATTTAACAGAACCTATAAGAGAAAGAAGACACTTCCATGTGCATTGCCATGTGATGGAAAAACCAAGGAACCTCAGTGATCACTGAACAGTCAGAAATACTGACCCTAGGAGGAAGCAAGCCTTGTAGCCTCTGAAAAAATTGATTGAGAAATCTTAACATTGTACTCATTTTAAATGATAAATACTTTAAAGGAATCCTGAGGTTTATCATAGAACATATATTGAAGGGTACATTTGGAGGTGAAAGGCAATAAATTGATAATTGTCACATAGATCCAAAGGACTAAATGGTTATTTTCAAACTTTCCCCGCCAACATATTTCTTCTCCAGCCCCTTCTACTTGACAGCCTACCCTTCTTTCTTTTCTAGCTCTGAGTTGTGCCTTCTCTGCTTTTCTACCCTTGGGATTCCTTTTTGCTTCTGGCTCATCTCGTCATCTGAGGACACTATTCCTTACAGCCTTTCCAATTAGAATTAGGCCTTTCTGAATATTCTTTTTCTTCTCCTTTCTATTTCCTCGGTACACATCCTTCTTTTTAAAAATTATCTTTCAGTCTCTCTGCCTTTGGATATGAATTTGACAGCACCACTGGAGATCAAGTATCATAGAGATAATCTTAAATCTGCCCTGGGAAATTTTCTCACTTTTTATTTCATCATCTCACTTTATCATCCCCTTCCCTGTTCACTAAAATTTTAACATAGGGCCCTCCTAGTTTAGCAAGCCACTGAGCAGAAGCAGCACCTAGAGGAGGAGACCCTAGTCTTTCTTTTCAAAATTAAGGTTTCCAGGGGGAGGGAAGGACGATGTATTTTTTCACACACATGTACATTCAAAGCAGACTTTCCCTAGTCTAAAAAAAGTCAGCCTGCTTCATCTTTAAGTGTTCGTTGTTTTGTTCTCCCCTATTCCCTTTCTTTCTTCCATTATATTGTCTTTTTATAATTCCTTCCTCAAAAGTTGAGATGTCATCTATAGTTTGTTTTATATGGGATATATTAGTAGAGTCCTTGAAATCAGAATTCTTTGAAATCTTCTCTGTAGAACATTGTTAAATTTAAAATTGCCTATCAAGACATGGTGTTAGCTCTTTTAATACAGAATTATTTGTAATGGGATTTATGGCTGTCGTTTCTTTTGGATACTTACTTGATTGTTCTTAGAGATGACCCTTTGCCACTGGCTTAAGTATTTAGAGCTTGAATTTCTGAAATTTAAAATCTGGTTTTCTGAAGGTGCTACTATGTTTTGCTTTTTACAGGTGAACATATAAGCTTTATTTGGAAATTATTTCTTTAATTAGTTTTGTTTTTAAGAAAGAGATTTGTCAGCTTTTTGAACTTCCCTTGATTGTAAGTTGTCTTTTTCAGAGTAATGGAAAATTTTACTTATTATACCTTCAGACCTTCTGAAAATTATTTTGGGAATATAATTTTATAATACCTTTGGTGATAGTGATTATAGTATCTGAAAATTTCTAAATATTATGATGAAAAGTTTTCAAAATAGATGCTTAGAATTATACATGAGATTTATCTGATTGTATATTTAAATGAAGGAAAATTATAGATTAAGGTGCTATAATCTGTAGCAAAACCTACCGTGAGAATATGTAGATTTTTTGAACAAATGTGTAATGGGGTGTTACTTTACTTTCTAAAAAAGCTTCACAATAGGATTCCCTAAATTATGAGCCTCCCTTATGGCAGCTAAAATATGATTTCTGAAATCTGTTTCTGAGTAACTTCTAGCAGGTCGTAAGAAGCCTGGAGATTTTTTAGTTAAAGCTATAATTTTTTAATATTAATCATTTTAAGGTAGAATACTTATTAATGAAAACATATAAGATGTTGCTCTTAAGACTATTTTACTGAAAACGACAAAGCACAAAAGAATCACAGGTATTTTATGTTAGGTATGCATATATTAAGTGGATCTAAACATCTGAATAACTTTCTCCATACCTTTTTTTTTATTATTAAATGGCTTTTTATAGCAGAATTTTACTAAACATTTTTAATATCAATTGATTGTTTTATTTTATTTTGTTTTAGGTAAAATCTGTAAAAACTGGGTCAGTATTTTGGACAGTATGCTGCTGCTTATCCTATTTCTATATGGTAAGATTTCAAATTTGAATCTATGTGAAATCTGACAGGTCTTTGGCAGTTGAACCAATTTCTCCTTTTCTTATTCTGTTCTAGTCTAGGACTAGTCATCCACTTTCTTTCCCCTGAAGTCTACATTTTGATTTTCTTTGACATGTTCTCCTTCATTTTACTACTCCTTTCCCCCACCTCATCCCTAGGTCCTGTGTGTATTTTTTGTTTTGGAGAGGGGGGTCCTGATACTCAACCCCTTAAATACAGTATTTGCAGCATGTGAAACCAACATAAAACATTTAAACTATTTTAACAACTTTTAAATGATATTTACGCTTAAGCTTAAAGTTTTAATATTATTTTTCTGTAGTTCCTAACTTTAGTCTTCAGTTACTCTGACAAGCAAAACCGTATTCCAAGTTAGATGGCAATTTCAATGGTAGATTTTATATCTTCCTTCTCCTGCCTCTTTTCCACATCACAGTCTACCTAATAGTCTTGTGCTAAAAATTAATGTTAATCTTAGCTATCTTTTTTCCTTTTTTAACATATGCCATAGAATTTGTGCATCTAAACTATCTGTGGCCCTTTTAAAGTGGTTAGAGCCTACAGCACACATACACTATATAGTTGCATGCAGTAATAAGAGCAAATGCTATTTTAATCATATTTTGGAAATAACTAGAAATCCTTCATTTAGGACTGGAGTCAGTTGGGATAACATTGTTTTGGTGGAAAATATTATGTGAATGAAGCAGTGACCTGATGTTTTTGTATTCATATTAAACTATTAGAGCACATCCAAGAACTTTGTTCTTGATGATGAGAACTCATTGCCTATTATTAAATGTACTGAAATAGAAATTCCTATCATTGAATGCACTAAAAACATTAATAAATCCTATTGGTTAAGAATGAACATTCTTTAGAATCTTTATTAATTTAGACCAGAACATCCTCAAGTATTCTGATTAAATAGGACTTTTGGGGTTAGCTAAACATTAAAATGGGATATTGCTTTGTAGTTTGTGTATAAGAAATAATTTATACCAAAATAACTTTTTAAATAATTTTTGAGGATCTCAAAGCATATCTAGATTGTCTGAACATCCATTTAGTTGAGGTGTTGACATTCATTGTTCTTATTCTCAGTGAAGTTACTTGCAGTGTATTTATCATCAAAATCTGAGCAAGGTAAAAGCCGTTTTTCTTTAAAAATTTTATGATCTATGTCCTAAACTCATTTTCTTTGTGACAGTCTTTTGCTTGCCACTTCACAGATGACATTCTCACCTTTCTTATTAAATCTAATCTAATTTGAAAATTTCTCCATTGAATGTAGAAAAAGCATATTGGATTTATGGGACCGTCTTATTTCTTAGTTAATTATCAGTAAAAATAAGAACAACTAGGTTATGGGCTATATTTAACTACTATGTGTAAAGTTCACATATAAGTATCTTTCAAAATTACTAAAATTTCTAGTGTTTTACATTTTCTCACATGTTTATAGATTGTCCTGTCAAGTAAAATTTATTTTAAAAAGTAAAAGTATCAGTTAACAGCATTTCTTTCCTCATAGGTCTCTGCTTGGGGTGGTTATGTATTTATCATCAACCTTATTCCACTGCATGTATTTGTATTGTTACTGATGCAGAGATACAGCAAAAGAGTCTATATAGGTAAGTGATTTGAATTTTGAAATCTGTCAACTGAGATATTTCATATCCATCATTTCCATTGAAAAGACTTTTCTGTTTGACCAGTATTGTACATGAAAAGGTAAAAATAATTATCTTCATTTCGCTTTTCTTAATTTTTATTCTATTAACATATATACAAACTAAAATTTCCCCTTTTAACCACATTCAAATATATAATTCAGTGCTGTTAATTACGTTCACAATGCTGTGCTCTCAACACCACTATCCATTACCAAAACTTCATGATTGACCCAAATAGAAACTCCGTACAATTTAAGCATTAACTCCCCATTCCCTACTCCCACTTCATCCCCTGTTAACCTATATTCTAGATAGTCAGAATCTATGAGTTTGCTTATTCTAATTATTTCATATCAGTAAGGTCATTACAATATTTGTCCCTTTGTGTCTGGTTTATTTCATTCAACATAATGTTTTCATTCAATATAATGACTTCGTTCATGTTGTCCCAAGTATCAGTTCAATCCTTTTTATGGCAGAACAGTATGCCTTTGTATGTACCACATTTATCCCTTCATT
This sequence comes from Tolypeutes matacus, assembly GCA_026826555.1. Classification (NCBI taxonomy): domain Eukaryota; kingdom Metazoa; phylum Chordata; class Mammalia; order Cingulata; family Chlamyphoridae; genus Tolypeutes; species Tolypeutes matacus. The sequence goes on from JAKSZT010054202.1 coordinate 15,614,925, forward strand.
GGTTGATGGACACTTGAGTTGCTCCCCTTTTTTGGCAAACTGTGAATAATGCCACTATGAACATCTTTGTGCAACTATCTGTTCAAGTCACTGCTTTCAAATCTTTTGGGTTTATATATAGATGTGGGATTGCCACAGGTCATATGGTATGTATTTCTATACTTTTTGAGGAACCGCCAGACTGTCTTCCACAGCGGCTGCACCATTTTACATTCCACTGTCAGTGAATGAGTGTTCTTATTTCTCTGCATCCTCTCCAACGATTGTAATTTTCTGTTTCTTAAATAGTAGCCATTCTAGTGGGTGTGACATTTTGCTTTTTATATTAAGAAGAAGGTTCATGCATTTAAATAAGTACTTTATCAGCTTTCTGGTGATTTTTATTTTGTTTTGTTTTGTTTTTGTAGAAATTAAGGTAGGTTTACTATTTGTCAACCATTTTTGGGGGGGAGTGGTCATTTTTATCTTAAAAATCATAAATATTTGTCATATATATATATTATTCAAATTTAACTCATAAATATTTGTCATACACATATTATTCAAATTTAACTTAATCACTGTAAGAGATTGAGCATTCTCAAAGTAAACATTTTTACAAACTTGAAAGCTCTCTATTTTGTAATATACAAATAAACCAAGTATATTTTTCTCTTGAAAATTTAAATTTTCTCTCTAGGTTTTAAAACAAGTCTTAAAAATAAGATATTTACTCTAGATGATGTCTCATTCTAGAGGTCATTTTCCATTATAGAGACGGACCTTTTATGGGTCATCTTAATTGGAGAGAAATTATGATCTGAAATCACTGCGTTCGTAAAGTAGTATAATTCCACTTCAATGTTATTAGAAACCATTAGCACAAATATAAAGCCTACTTAACTTCAGTAGAAGTTCGTTTAAAAAAAAGAAAAACATAGTAGCTTTGACAAACAGTTTGGCAATTCTTTAAACATAGAGTTACCATATGACCCAGCAGTCCCCCTCCTAGGTATATACCTAGGAGAACTGAAAATATTTGTTCACACAAAAACTTGTAAACTTGTTTATGAATGTTCATAGCGGCATTATTCACAATAGTCAAAAAGTGAAGAAAACCCAAATGCCAATCAACTAATGAATGGATAAATAAAATATGGTCTTTCCATGTAATGGAATATTTTTCAGTCATAAAAAGTAATGAAATATTAATCACATGCTACAACGTGATGAACCTTAAAAACCTTATGCTGGGTGAAAGAAGCCAGACACAAAAGACAACAAATTGTATGATTCCATTTACATGAAATATCAAGAATAGGCAAATTCATAGAGACAAAAACAGTGTATTAGAGGTTGCCAGGGTCTTGGGTAGGGAGAGTGACTGCTAAAAGATAGAGGTTTCCTTTTGGAGTGAAGGATTATTCTATAATTAGATAGTGATGATGGATGCACAACCTTGTGACTATGCTATAAACCCCTGAGTTATACACTTGAATAGAGTATATTTTATAGGATGTAAATTATGTCTCAAAAATAAAATCAAAACCTAAGAAATCATAGTTTATTAATTACATTCAGTCATTTCAGCATACTTTGTAACAATCACAACTGAATAAATAATTCATTTAATCTTTATAACCACTATGTGAGAGTAGGTATTGTTACTATAATGAACCTGAAAAATATGGAAGTACTGTATAGTGTTTGTATGGTTTTCCTCTGATTTTGGCCCATAACATCTTTTGTCTATAGTTTTCCCTCCTATAAGCAAAAATATTTAGATGAAGACATAAGGGTTGATAAATGGGAAAGTCCTATAAAACCAAAATTCGGTTATGTTCTGAGTACCATATTAAATGAGTTAAAATTGAGTTATTTGAAATAATTATCATAAATTTGTTTCTCCTTTGAGTAACTTTTTTGCATATGTCCTTTTGATTAAACCAAAGATAACTGTCAGTGTTGTTCACATGTGGAAAAGGAGGAACTTGGGAGATATTGTGGAGGTATAGTGATAAGAAAGGAGTGGCACAGGAGTGGGGAGAGGGGTGTAAGAAAAGCTGAGATGGGAGGCTTCTCTACTTGATGGCTTTTTAAAAAAAAATAGTATAAAATTGAAATACTTTATAAAGCTATATTTACAATGTGTTGATTTTCACTATTGGGAGGTGGGTTATATGCAAAATTATGTTACAAATACGATTCTGATGTTATACAACAAGAACATCCAAATCTCATTTTGCATTCAAAAGAAGACTCATTTGCAGGTATTATCACATAACACTGAAGGAATATAAAATGATTTAACCTTTCTAATTTGATAAAAGTTAAAAATTATCAAATACTTTGCTTTTATGTCATAAAGGAAATTTAGAAAGATGTGAAGGATTTATGTTTAGGGCTGTTCATTCTGGTGTTATTTGTAATTTTGAAAACATAGAACTAGCTTAAATATCCAATATGATTGCTTAAAATTATAGTGTTGCCACAGTAAGGAATATTATGAAACTATTAAATATAATTTTGTTGAATATTTTATGGTATAGAAAAATGTTAATAGAAACAGCACGGTTACTAGTGATTTTTATTTTTTCTTCATTCTTTGCATTCCAAAATCTTTACAATGAACTTGTATTAAATTCATAATATATGAGATTTCGTTTTATTTTACATAGAAATAAATTTTACCTCATGGTTCATAAGGGCTGCATTAACTAAATTATGATAGTAGTTTAAGAAGAGGAAGGAAATTAGTTTCTGATTGGTGAAGGATTTTCGGATGTCATTGAAGCAACTTGTTTATGGTATTATGTACATTTACTTCAGCGAATTAATTTGAGTAAAGAAAGAGAAACAATCAGTTTTTCTATTATATCTAAAATGTATTTTATGGTAATATTTGCTTAAAGAAAAGTTATTCCTACTATCAAATGAATTAAAACTTAAGCCATACATAAAGATAGACCCATCTCTCAGTGGAATAGAATTGAGAACCCAGAAATGAACCCTCACCTATACAGTCAACTGGTTTTTGACAAACTTACCAAGTTAATGTTAACAGGCCAATACAGTCTCTTCAACAAATGGTGCTGGGACAACTGGATATCTATAACCAAAAGAATGAAAGCGACCCCTATTTCACTCCCTATACAAGAATCAACTCAAAATGGATCAAAGACCTAAATATAAAAGCCAGGACCATAAAACTATTAGAAGAAAATGTAGGGAAGCATCTTCAAGACCTTGTAGTAGGCATTGGTTTCTTGGACCTTACACCCAAAGCACGTGCAAAAAAGAGAAAAAATAGATAAATGGGACCTCCTCAAAATTAAACAGTTCCCTCACAGGACTCTGTCAAAAAAAGTGAAAAGGCAGCCAACTCAATGGGAGAAAATATTTGGAAATCACATATCTGATAAGAATTTAATATCCAGGATATATAAAAAGATGTTACAACTCAACAATAAAAAGACAAACGACCCAATTAAAAAAATGGGCAAAAGAATTGAATAGACATTTTTTCAAAGAAGAAATACAAATGGCAAAAAAAACACATGAAGAAATGCTCCACATCACTAATGATTAGGGGAATGCAAATCAAAACTCCAATGAGATATCATTTCACACCTATCAGAATGGCCACTATTAAAAACACAGAGAACTACAAGTGTTGGAGAGGATGTGGAGAGATGGGAACACTTATTCACTGTTGGTGGGAATGCAGCCACTGTGGAGGACTGTTTGGCAGTTCCTAAAGAAGTTGAATATAGACTTGCCACGTGACCCGGCAATACCACTACTGGGTATATACCCAGAAGAACTGAAAGCAGTGACGTGAACAGACATCTGCACACTGATGTTCATAGCAACGTTATTCACCATTGTCAAAAGTTGGAAACAACCCAGGTGTCCATCAACAGATGAATGGATAAACAAACTGTGGTCTATTCACACGATGGAATATTACGCAGTTGTGAGAAGAGAAATGAAGTCGTAAAGCATATGACAACATGGATGAACCTGGAGGACATTATGTTGAGTGAAGCAATCCAGACACAAAAGGACAAATACTGTATGATTGCATTACTATGAACCAAATATATTGTGTAACATATTGTATGATTCAAAAAACAATTTATATGTATCTAGTACATTTAATTGAGAAATGTATGTTTACATTCAACTCTGTTTTCTTTTTAGTTTTTAATTGTCTATATTTTCAATTATTAAATGTACAAAATAAAAACAAAAAACAAAAAAAAACTTAAACCTTAGCCATTAGGAGTCAGAAAACAGAACTGAAAACAGTTCTAGATTGATTTAAACAATAACAAACAAAAAGATAGCTTATAGAAATTCTAGCATATAAGAGCTGTAAGCTCATGAATCTATTTTGTCTAACTTTACCATATTATTTTAGAGAGAATTCCAACAAGTCCCTTTATTAGACATGTATTAAGTGTTAAGTAAATACTAAGTTTTGTAAGCATTAGGTTACAAAGATGAACAAAGATGGCCTTCCTCTAAGGAACTTATATTATACAGTGTAATCAGTTTTATGGCGTATGAACAAAATTAAAATTAGTTTTGACTTTGAGTTTGGAGGGGATCTTGTTATGCTTTCTACTAACCATGTCCTTCTGAAAGTTTTGGAGATAAATCTTGATCTCAAGAGGAGAAAATAGTGCAGTATAAGATTTACTGAGGTTTTGTGAGGATGTAACCATAAATGAGAGGTGCTGTGGCATAGAGATTTAAAAGTACAACCTCCGGGACCAACCTACCAGGATTCAGTTCCTGGTCTAATTACTTACTAACTGTGTGACTTTGGGCAAATTTTTAAATTTCTTTATGCTTTAATGTCCTCATGGATCAAATAGAGATAAAAAATAGTTTTTTTGCAGAGTTACTAGGATAAGTGAGTTAGTTAATATAGGAAAAATATTTATCACCAGGCTAACACAAAGTACAATTTACATGTTTGCTTCTGTTTATTGATGTTAAAGTTTTGAAGGAATTATAGCCGGAGGGGAAAAAAAAGAGTCCCAGAGGCTTAGAGAGGTGACTACCAGGACAGAATGGATAAAACCCCAAAGTGGATCTAAGGACTGAGCCTTCCTCCCCCACCCCCCCTTAACTGAAAATAAACTTTGACTAGAATTACTTTTGATTGTGAGAAATACAGTGGAGAAATAACACTGGTGTGTTGTAGTATAAAGTACAAACTAGCAACTAAAACATGACTTCAAATAGGTTAGCTTATTATTGTTTATAATTTTAAAATTTAGTTTAAGATAATAAATATATATAATTGGAAAAGTCAAATATTACCACAAGATTATAACAAAATCGGTATCTCCTTTCCTGTAACTGGCTCTCTCTCTAAATTCTCATCTGTAAAGTGGGCCACTTCCTTTCTTTTGTTTCTTCTGGGTTGTTTTGTTAGATTGTTTGTTTATTTTTACCATGTACTTTATACTCCTATTTCTTGGTTTATTTTCAATTTTAGATGTTATCTATTGCTCTCCCATTTTCTCTGCCATTTTAGTGCATACAGAATACTCACGCTCTTTCCTACTTCTCTGTTTCCGAATATGTTTATATTGCAGGTTTTAAATTTATAGCTTTAGCAGTTTATAAAAAAAATCTATCCTAATACTAATACTTACCACCTATATTAATATGGCCCATTTCAGGCCATATTAGGAAAGTGTCTCCTAAGAAGTGCAGTAGGAATATTGTGAAATAACAGACTAGCAGCAGCCTACTGAGGTAGGAACATGGGTTAATTGATGAAATGGAAGAGAAGCTACATTCCAGGTCTTGCATATAACCTGTACTGCTTACGGGTAGTTTACCTAAGAAATTAGTTACCTGCATTTTACAATGAATAAATGAGAACTCAAGTATGAAAACATCACAGTTAAACATAGAATAGGGTTGGTTTTTCTCAAATGAGACCTGCAAATCAGTTAAGAATTCAAAAAGCAATATAAAAGTGTTGTTTCCTTACTACAGATGTGTTTTTTTTTAATTGCTGTTAAAATTTTATGGGCTAGAGGGAACCGAGCACCACCTGGGAACTAGCCTAAGCCTGCTGGAGAGGGCTGCACCCGCAGACCTGACCTTTGGCAGAAATGCTTTGATTTCCTCCATTCCTTCGCCAGATGAAGCAAGTGTCCAGGGCATTGGCTCCTCATCTCAGTCGGGCTTATGCCAAAGATGTAAAGTTTGGTGCCGATGCCCAAGCCTTAATGCTTCAAGGTGTAGACCTTTTAGCTGATGCTGTAGCCATTACTATAGAGCCAAAGGGAAGAACAGTGATTATTGAACAGAATTGGGGAAGTCCCAAAGTAACAAAAGATGATGTGACCATTGCAAAGTCAATTGACTTGAAGGATAATAGAAAATACTTGAGCTAAACGTGTTCAGGATATTGCCAATAACACAAATGAAGAGACTGGGGATGGTACCACCACTACTACTATACTGGCACGCTTTGTTGCTAAGGAAGGCTTTGAGATTAGCAAAGGTGCTAACCAGTGGAAATCAGGAGAGGTGTGATGTTAGCTGTTGATGCTGTAATTGCTAAACTTAAGAAGCAGTCTAAACCTGTGACACCTCCTGGAGAAATTGCTCGGGTTGCTACCATTTCTGCAAATGGAGACAAAGAAATTGGCAACATCATTTCTGATGCAATGAAAAAGGTTGGAAGAAAGGGTGTCATCACAGTAAAGGATGGAAAACATTGAATGATGAATTAGAAATCATTGAAGGCATGAAGTTTGGTCAGGGTTATATTTCTCTATACTTAATATATTAATACATCAAAAGGTCAGAAATGCAAATTCCAGGATGTCTATGTTCTGTTGAGTGAAAAGAAAATTTCTGGCGTCCAATCCATTGTACCTGCTCTTGAAATTGCCAGTGGTCACCGTAAGCCCTTGGTCATAATTGCTGAAGATGTTGATGGAGAAGCTCTAAGTACACTTGTTTTGAATAGGCTGAAAGTTGGTCTTCAGATTGTAGCAGTCAAAGCTCCAAGTTTTGGTGACTATAGAAAGAACCAGCTTAAAGACATGGCCATTGCTACTGGTGGTACAGTATTTGGAGAAGCGGGGTTGAATCTAAACCTTGAAGATGTTCAGCCTCATGATTTGGGAAAAGTTGGAGAGGTCATTGTGACCAAAGATGCTGCCATGTTCTTGAAAGGAAAAGGTGATAGGGCTTAATTTGAAAAACGTATTCAAGAAATCTTTGAGCAGTTATATACCACAACTAGTGAATATGAAAAGGAAAAACTGAGCAAATGTTTAGCAAAACTTTTGGATGGAGTAGCTGTGCTGAAGGTTGATGGAGTAGCTGTGCTGAAGGTTGGTGGAGCAAATGACGTGGAAGTGAATGAAAAAAAAGAGCTACAGATGCACTGAAGGCTACACGAGCTGCTGTTGAAGAAGGCATTGCTCTGGGAGGTGGTTGTGCTCTGCTTCGATGCATTCCAGCCTTGGATGCACTAATGCCAACTAATGAAGATAAAAAAATTGGGATAGAAATTATTAAAAGAACATTCAAAATTCCTGCAATGACCATTGCTAAGAATGCAGGTGTTGAAGGATCATTGATAGTTGAGAAAATTATTCACAGTTCCTCAGAAGTTGGTTATGATGCTATGCTTGGAGATTTTGTGAATATGGTGGAAAAAGGAGTCATTGATCCAACTAAGATTGTAAGAACTGCTTTATTGGATGCTGCTGGAGTGGCATCTCTCTTAACCACAGCAGAAGTTGTAGTCACAAAAATTCCTAAAGAAGAGAAGGACGATGGAATGGGTGGTGCTATGGGGGGTGGCATGTTCTAATTCCTAGAAGAGTGCTTTACCATTCTTAATGAACTGTGATGAGAAGCTCAAGGCAGTGTTTCTCACCAATAACTTGAAGTCATTTGAAGAAAATGACTAGTAGAAAAGGCTGGTTGATGTTAGAAAATCACTATAATCATCAGTTACTGGTTTCAGTTGACAATATATAATTGTTTACTGCTGTCATTGTCCATGCTTACAGATAAATTATTTTGTATTTTTTTTTTAAAAAAAGACATTTGTACATTCCTGATACTGGGTACTGGGTACAAGAGTCATGTACCTGTGTACTGCTTTCAAATTAAATCACTGAGGTGTTTTTACTGATTCTGTTAAAATCAGGATTTTAGTGCTTGCCTTCAGTAGATGAGAAGTTAAGAAGCAGCCTTTCTGTGGAGAGTAAGAACAATTGTATACAAAGTAGAGAAATATCCAATTATGTGACAAACCGTTGCATAATAAAATTTTGTTTTAATGTTAAAAATTTTATGGGCTAGAAATGTTAATTATGAAAGTAATATCTTTGTCTTTTGTAGTAATCAATGGTTGTAGGTAATAGAACATTTTAAAAGCCTATTAATGAATAACTTATTTAAAAAACAAAAAATTAAAAAGTCTTCCTTTAAATTTTTAAATATACATACATTATTTTTATGCTTACAAAACAAATGCTATTTAAGTAAAATAAGTCCAAGAAAAACATTTTTAAAAGGTAAACGAAAATTAAGTGAAAGCATTGTATGCCTTCAATGATTGGATTGTATGGTAAGTGAACTATGTCTCAATAAAGCTATTATAAAAAAAAAAAAAAAAAAAGAATATAGTAAAGGGGAATCAAAGATTCTGTCCCAGACAGGGGAAAAGGCAAGATGGGAAAAGAAACAGAAGCAGGGAAGGTAAAGGTTGTAGCCTCATAGAGTGGGGTTGTTTGGGGTCAGGCCCTGAACATCACCCCTGTTCGACACTCTATCGGGGAAAAAAAGTCTGCAGGAGCCAAGAAATGAGCCACTAGGGCCAAAGGCAGAAAAAGAGATGGAATCATAGGGGGCCAGGGTAAGTAGGGGGATCCAGGGACTCGAGGTGCTTCCTGGGGTGGGGGGAATGCAGCTGCTGTGTTTTCCCCTTCCCTCTTCCACCCCAGCTCCAGCCCTGGCCTTTTCTTTTCAGCCCCCTTCCTCACGGGAGAAGCTGTGGCCCTGGCCATGTCATCGTTGTCCCTATGTCCCCTGCATGTTCCCCACCCTCCACCTCTCTCCCTTTGTGCAAACCCCATTACAATAAATTAAAAAAAAAAAAAAAAGAATATAGTAAGCAGCCTATGGGGGGCAAGAAAGATAATTACTGAATATCTGTGTGTGATAATTTCTGTGTTTGGCAGATGGCACACCACGGTACAAGTGTTTAGTGGTTTCTCATAACTTCTTTACTCAAATTTTATCGTATAACAGATGTCTGTCTTTATGGTTCCGGGCCATGTAAAAATTATTCTGTAATACGTATTCTTGATTTTTTGCATTGTATTCAATATGCCATATTCTACTATCACAAAATACTTGGGATAACACCCCAGTGTTATTAACAAGATTCATCATTCAACTAAAATGGTTTTGATGTAAAGTATTGAAAGCAAAAAAATGGCTGTACAATTTTATGTTTGTGGCAGGTAACATTTTACCAAAATTTATAGCCTATAGATGAAATGTTCTTTACTAGAATTGAATATGTCCATATTAAAATATGATTTTCCCACACTTTCTAGAATGTTCACTTTAGAGAAAAAATGGGGTAAAAAAATGACCCAGGTGCCTACTTGAAGGGACGATGCTATTGCTTCTGTTACCTACACTGTTAATAGGTCTCATTATTTAGTTTGCAAAGATTAGTCTTCTAATAGCTTCTTACATTAAGACTCAGGATATTTAGAGCAAGAAGCTTTTCTACGATTTAACAGTAATTATTGAGTGAATAGAAACAGAATTTTCATATTCTATAAACTAAACAGACGCAATAAATTAGTCTTACCTTGAGAATTACACCAGAATGTGCTTTCCCTTAAGGGTCTGTTCTTCTCATTCAGAATTACATCTGTTTCATAATTCAAAAGGTTTGCTTCTGTAGAGGTTAATGGATTCTTAGTGGTATTAGTTAAATAAATTTAGAAGCCTACTTAGACATTGTGTTTGACATTAAGAAAAGGATTTGTTGAGTAGGACCTAAAAAGATCGTTTAATTTTTAGTGGTACTATGACTTGCAGTTCCATGTAATTAAAATTTTTTTTTATTTTGTGATTGTTTCACTCTCTCAGTTTAAAAGTGAATTAAGTTTGTTGATAATTGTTCTGTTACTACTTCTTGACATATTAGATATAGTTACTACTTAGATGTGGAAATTGCGGAGGCACATTATCTAATACTTTCAAATTATGTAAAACTTGTATATATTCCATTTCTTCATGAAGTTCACAAACACTGTATATTTGTAGTTTCATTGTACTTTGACATTATCTAACCATTCTTTTTTTTCTGCTCTACTGTCTTTGATTTCGTTTTGGGTATCAGTACAAGATACATTTAGGTCTGTAGTGTGTTCTGGTGGTGGCTTACTGAAAATCAGTCACTGCCTCCTCTGATTTAAATGGTGATCCTTCTCCTCTGGTTACTTGTACTTCATATCCAGTCTTGCTTTGCTTATAAGTACTCCAATAATGCCAGATTATGACCCACCCTAACTCAGTTTGGCCTCTTAATTGGATCTTCGAAATCTGGAGGTTAGGACTTGAACAGGTTTTTGTGCAGGACTTTGTTGAGTCTACTACCTCATTCTTGCTGCTTTTACAACACTGAAGCTTGTAAAATCCGTTTCAGTGACTCATTCTCTACATAGTACTTATAGGCAGTATCCTTGGAAAGGAAAAATTATTTTTCTCATAATGTATACCTGTTAAATTAATCATTTGTATCTACTGGTCAAGACTCAGTTCTTATATTTCTTAAAAAAAAAATCTTTAAGTAAATAAAAAGTAATAAACCTACTTATTTACCAGGGTTCATAGTAATCGAAAGTGATCAGGAAGGAGTAAAGAATCTTCTTTAATCAAAGCATCTACTTTCTTACAAACCTCTAAACATGTTAGTTAATAATAAAGCAAAACTTGTTGCCCCTCTTTTCATAATCCAGGTAATTAGATATTTATAAAGGCTGTTTTTTTGTTTGTTTTTTCTTTTCTTTTTTGCTTTGGAGGCTGAATTATCTTTGCTAGGAGGTCTTCAGAAGTCTTTATCTAGGTTAAATTCAACAGGTAGAAAAATTTGTAGATTATTTTTTTCAGTAGAAATGATATGCAACACCTAAAATCTTAAGTAGGTGCAGGTGTATCTAATGTTAAAAATTTCCCCACTGAATTCCTGTTGGTTAATACTATTTTGTTTGAGAGAGACATTGGATTTCAGAGGAATATGTCATTAGCTGTTTCCATTAAGTATCACCTAGGAAATACAGCAACTCAGAAATGCTAACGTGATTTCAGTGGTGGATCACTGTTAATAGGAACATAGTATTCCATTTACAAAGCCTTTTCTAACTTTAAGTAAAAAGAAGTATAGCCATAATTTTAAAGTATCAAGAGTACTGTCAACATAAATTGTAATGCCTTGTCAGGGAGAAAGTATTTAAGGGTTAATTCAGGGTACAGCAGAAGTTCCTTGAAAACTTAAAATTTCAGTGGAACTTGATTCAGATTTCAATGCCTTTTATTCTATAGAATAAGTCATTTGAGCTTATTAAGGCAAGGGCAGTGGTTTATTTCTTTGCACCAATCTTGTCTCAACCTATATCCCTGAATACAAATAAAGTACTTTAAGAGTGAATAGATGTTTAGGCTCTATTTAGAATGACCATCCCAAATGAAAGAGATTTTCTTTGATTAAAAAATTAAATCAATAGACCTTTCTTATGACTAATGGTGATTTTTTTCCCTGGAATTCTTCTAGTACATTGAAAGTATGATTTGCTGTGATAATGCCAGTAACTGTGCTTCCACAGGATGGCAGTGTAGTAACATTTTCAAGATGTAATAAATGATTTACAATATTATTGGTATTCTTAGAGCTCACCACTTTGATGGAAAGCCCTTATTCTTTTGTTTTAAAGGATAAGAAAAGTAGGTTAAAAGAGATGGATAGATAGTTGTGATAGATGTAGATAGTAGTTTGGTCAGGGTTCCTAGAGACTTCGTAGAAAGAATTGGTGGGGAGCGAGCGCTATGAGTATGTGTTCGTTGAGGCCTTCTGAAAACATTGTAGAGTGGAACAGGCAAAATTGGCTTCCTCTTCATTGCCCATGTCAAGAAGAGGAGCGATCTCTCTTTCCTGTAAGATTTTGTAGAGCCCACCCCACCCACCAATATCACATGCATTTGCTGCATTGTATCATGTTATTTGTGTACGTCCCTGCACAGATTTTCTCAACTAGGTGTCTACTTAGAGGGGAGGATTGATCTTAATAGAATTTTCTATTTTTAGACTGTCTTAATAATAGAAATACAGTTAACATTTGAATGAATAGATTAAAGAAGTGATTTTTAATACTATTTACTATTAGATACTATAGTATGAAATCTGGAGAAAAGTGTATGTTTTCATTTTGCAGTGGAGATTTAGGTTTATTTTAAGGATTGGAGTTCCTTTACTATAGCTTTCAAGTCAAATGTATGTAATTTTTATTTTCTTTATTTTTAGACATATTGTATTAGTTTCCTAGGGCTGCGTTAACAAATTACCACAAACCGGATAGCTTAAAGCAAAAGAAATTTTTTCTTTCCCAATTCTGGAGTCTAGAAGACTGAAATCAAGGTGTTGACAGGCCCATGCTCCCTCTGAAATACGCAGCGGCGAATCCTTCCTTACCTCTTTCAGCTTCTGGTATTTGCCAGCAGTCCTTGGTATTGCTTGGCTTGTAGATGCAACAGTCTCTGCCTCCATTGTCACCTGGCCTTCCCTGTATGCATCCCTGTATGTATATAAGGACACTAGCCACTATTACTAGGATCTACCCTAGTTCAGTCTCATCTCATTTTAACTTAACATACCTACAAAGACCCTGTTTCCAGATAAGAACACATTCTGAGATTCCACGTGGTCATGAATTGGGGGTGTGGGGGGGGTGGAGTACTGTTCAACTCATCTACATAGGTAGAATTTTAAATGGGATTTAAATTGAGGTATAGAGATGTATATGTAATTATACAAATTTAAGGACTGTTATTAAGCAAAGTGAGTTTTTGATATTTGATATTTTATATTACTTTGCAAGAATACTGAATTTTGTTTTATGGAAACATTAATCTGTATTATAGGGTGCTATGAGCTATAGAATACATATCACCCTATGTAAACATCTTGGGATCCAAAAAATATAAGTGAAAATAGAGAAGCCTTGGGACCATTTCCTAAAAGAAAATGATTGTCTTTGGGTTACTGCAGGCATCACATTTACTAGATTTGTCTCATTGGGGCATATAAGTATAAATGAGGCTAATTTGGATAAAGGAAGTTTCAAAGGTAAAATATTATTGAGAACTTGTCTGTTGCTATTAGCTCAACTTTATTTGACATTAACCTAGATTTACAAAGTAAAGTCCCACCTGTCCTTTTGCTATTTTTGTTTCCTGAGATGGGATTCCTTTTCCTTGAACTCATTTCCTCACTCATTATTAACTTGAACTCTAGTATATCTGCTTCTCTCTCTGTGATTTTGCATTATACTCTTGAATCAACAGTTTGAATATACCTGAAAATGAATTTGAGCAAATGCCTAAGAGGAAGTCACCTATAGTTATCAAGCAAGTGGTTATTGAACTTTTTACATTGCCAAGAATAGTATGCTCTCATTTGGAGAGAGAATGAATGTATGTATGTGTTTCTCTTCCCCCACCCCCAATACCTTCCAGTGATAATTTTTGGAGAATGTGATTTAGAGTAAAGAGATTAAGCAGGTAGAGACTTTAATTTTTTACCCTTTTTTTTTTTTAAAGCACAAAGCATGAATTATTTTTGCAATTAAAAGCCAATTAAGGCAGCAGATGTAGCTCAAGTGGTTGAGCACCTGCTTCCCACGTACAAGGTCCCAGGTTCAATTCCCAGTGCCTCCTAAAAACAAACAAACAATAAAACCAACTCTCCTTGAGGAGCAGATGTAGCTCAGGTTGAGTGCCTGCTTCCCATGTATGAAGTCCTGGGTTTGATCCCCTAGTACCTCCTTAAAAAAAAAAAAGACCAATCAGTAAGGGTCTACCTCTTCATTCAGTATAGCCAATTATTTATCATATTCAGTCCAAATTCTGTGACAGTGTTATAGCATTTGGTGTTCATTTGTTTATAAGAAATAGAAATCCAACTTCAGAGGTGATTGTAGTGTTTGGAAGTCGGTGGATTAAAATCACATGAATTACACTTCTCAGGCTTGACCTTTCTAGTTATGACTTTGTGTTAAGTATTTGTCTAGGGTTTTATTTCCTTACCCTGAGTGTCTAAAATGCCTATTGATTATAGGTCTTAGGTTGTAATTGTTGGGAGTATCTCACAAATCTTCCAGTCTGACAGTCTGAACCCCTCATTCTGTAGTAAGGATACTGACTCTCTTTGCCCTTAAATAGATTAGTGACCTTGTTCCCATTTTCTTCTGATTCTGTAAGAGATATTGATAGTATCACATAGGATCACATAGGATCACATCAGCCAAGTTGGTTGGCAATTTAAATCATGTGACCGAGTATCCCTCTGACACAGTAATTCTTAAATAACTTTGACTTTTATTTGAGGGGAGTTCCATTCCAACAGTAATGTGTCTGGAAAGTGTATTTTTGGGTGGATTACTTCTGTGGTCTCCCCTAGACAATCGGTCCTTCCCTTAGCTTGAGGTCACTAGAAATTTTATTCACGTATATTAGCCCTTCTTGTTATATTTACATGAGCTTCTTATCTTCTAACACTATCACTATCTTTGGTCATCTCTTGTCAGACAACTTTGGAGGCAACATTTGAACTGATAACCATGATTTACCTTCTATAGATGAGTTTCTTTTAAAAGCATGTAAACAAGCATTCTTTCTCATCTAGTCAGGTAAAGGGGAGAAGTGTATTACTATATGCTCTGACAGTTCACTATCCCTAAATATACCCCAAAGTCTTTATTTTTTTATTAGATTTGCTGATTTGCCAACAACTAATTATTGAACATGCTCCATTAAATGATGTGAATACGTTTTATAAATGGAATAATTTTCACATTAACGTTAGATGGGCTTTATCTTCATTTCAAATTATTTTTCAGTTACAGTGATTCCAAATACTAACTTTTTGCATAATCAGCTTGCCTTCTAGTGCTCTCTAAACATTTAAATATAAAACAAGTCAAGAAACCCATTACACAACTTGTAAACCTTACCCAGTTTGCTTATACATTTAGATTGACATAAGCAAAAAATACTATAGCATACTCAGTGACCAGAGCAAATAGATTTTCTTTATTAGAACCTGAATTAATTTCAGGTTCTATATTATCCAAAAATATTATATCCAAAATATTATAGCATACCCAGTGACAAGTAAATAGGTTTTCTCTATTAGAACCTAAATTCAGTAACTGATCTGTGTTATGACATGACTTCTGTGTTCTCAGTCCTTTTCTTTTCTAATTAAAAAAAAAAAAAAATTATTGGACATATGCTTTTTTTTTTTTTAACTCGTAAGTACTATACGAAGAGTTATTATGGGACTACAAAAAGAGTGTGAAATGCTTGAGAGTTTTTGAGACAATAGTGTCTGGTGGTGGTGATAAGCATTTATTAGGTCATGCATAATTTGGATTAATGCCAATAAGAATAGTGTTTACTTATTTCAGGTATATATATATATTATGTATCTTCTTGAGTCATGGTCAATGATTAACTAATGGTTGATTGAAACAAAATTGATTCTGTTTGGGAGAAGGAAAGCAGTACAAGTCTCCGAAACTATTCTAAGTGATGTTCTATAAAATAAAGTATTAAAATATTTATTTTTTGAAAATTAGCAAAAGGAATCTTCACATTTACAGTGACTAACCATCAAATATATATCAAATTGAACAGTTACATCAAGATTCTACTCTTAAATTCATTTAAAACTTTTGCTAAAAAAGATAAGATTTATGTGCACAGTTATGTTTTGAGTACGTAATGGTGGTAGTAGTAAATTGCCCTTGTTTCCTATTTTGTCTGTATAGCATATAGCACCTTCTACATTGT
The DNA here is from genome assembly GCA_026826555.1 of Tolypeutes matacus. Classification (NCBI taxonomy): domain Eukaryota; kingdom Metazoa; phylum Chordata; class Mammalia; order Cingulata; family Chlamyphoridae; genus Tolypeutes; species Tolypeutes matacus. The sequence goes on from JAKSZT010054202.1 coordinate 15,631,050, forward strand.
GGGTTTAATATTATCCATGCAAATACCTTTTGTGGGATTCCAGCCAATCCGAACAAGTGAACACATGGCAGCTGCAGGTATGAAAAAGTAATCATTTTTCTTTAAAAGAATATGTGAATCTGTAATTGACCAGTCTTCCAATGTAATGAAAATTTTTTTGTCTAGTTTTATGTTTTTAATTTTCATCAAACTATTTCTAAAACATTACCCCTTTAAAATATGAATACCATATAGAGTTTTATTAAGAATTTCTGATGTGTTCTAAGAAAGTGTCTCTCTACGTAGCCACTGCTGTTTTCAAAAAAAGATAAAACATTTCTTTTTACATAACCCATATTATTTGCAAATACTAAATAACTAACATTTGCCTGTATAAACAAATTTTAAACGGTAGTCCATGTCCTATTTACTACTGAGCTTCCATTTCAGCAAATTTAGATGGAACATTTAATTTTTATGTCCCTTATATCTCATTAAACTGATATTCTATCTGTATCTAATTGAAATTAATGGCTTTTACATTGATTTTAAAGTCATTTTTTATAATTCCCTTCCATATAAGCAGTACTTTGCCATTACTAATCTGGGTCACAACCAGGATAATGGGAAATCTGTGAATAAAATTAGTCAGAAATTCTCAACCTGTGTTCCATGACCCATAAGAAGTCTGTAGGTAGTTATTTTATTTGACATTTTATAAATATTCATATCTATAACTTCCTGAGATGAAATTCCGTAGCTTTTATATAGATTCTCAGAGGGCTTGAAACTCCCTAAAAATGTTAAGGATCACTATGTTACTGTTAAATAGTACTTTAAAATCTATGAAGTACTTTTACTTATATTTCTGATTTGATGTTATAGATTGACCAAGTAATAATTTGAGCATAGAGAAATGGATATTCAGTATTGAGTAAACACTCATGTAAAGCATTGTTTCTACAGATACACACTTACCTGACTTTTTATGCATATATGCTATTAAATTTTCCTAAAATCTAAATCTTTCAAAATACTTATTTAAATGTTCTAAAAGAATTCTTAATATTCAATTTAAAAAATCCGTATTCCAAATGAGTCTCATGTCTTCTTTGTTTAAATTTTTATACCTTGTATTTTTGTATCATGTTTTTAAAAATTTGACAGTTGTATATTTTTTGCTATAATTGCTTGAATTTTGTGTATCTTAGCATATTTACTAATTTAAATCTTATCTAAATGTGTAATTAATGTCACATACCATCACTCAGTTATTAACCGTAACTATGTATTGGAATTTTCTAATCAAACCACTTTTATTCTCCAGCAAAGTAAATCTTAGGTTGTTTTCTAATAGCATTTTTATTACCTTTTTCCCAGAAAATGCCTCTAAAATATAGGTAAAAGGGAGAAATTTAATATGCTACATAGGCTTTCAAGAGTTCAGATGGGGGAAGCAGATGTGGCTCAAGCAATTGGGCTTCTGCCTACCACAGATGTGGCTCAAGCAATTGGGCTTCTGCCTACCACATGGGAGGTTCCTGGGTTTGGTTGCCGGTGCCTCTTGGAGAAGGCGAGCTGATGCGATAAGATGACACATCAAAAGAGACACAAAGAAGAAAGACAATGAGAGACACAACAAACCAGGGAGCTGAGGAGGCTCAGGTGATTGAGCACCTCTCTTCCACATGGAAGGTCCCAGATTTGGTTCCCAGTGCCTCCTAAAGAGAAGATGAGCAGATACTGAGGTCATATAGCAAATGGACACAGAGAACAGACAGTGACCACAAACAACAAGGGAATAAATAAATAAAATAAATCTAAAAAAAAAAAAATTCAAATTGGATTTTCTGTGGTCCATGGCAGTAGGTCCATTTTTGGGGAGTCTGATCTTTTGAGAAAAAAAATGTATAAAATAATTTTCTGGATGTATGAATTGATTAGTTGCCAATTGTCATAGGAAATCCTGGCTAGAAGTAATGATCAGTCTTCGATATGAATGGTGCAGTGAATTTTAAGATCTTTCAAATGAACAATTTAAAATACTTGGGAAAAGTGTTTTGTTGATTATTTATATAATCTTTTTCTTTATTTAGGTGTCTTTGCATTGCTGCAAGCTTATGCTTTCTTACAGTATCTGAGAGACCGATTAACAAAACAAGAGTTCCAGACCCTTTTCTTTTTGGGTGTATCATTAGCTGCAGGTGCTGTATTCCTTAGTGTCATCTATTTGACTTATACAGGTAGGTGTCATCACTTGTAGAATGTGAATCTTGTCTCTAGATTATTCAAAAACAAAACTCTAATATTGTGTTTAATTTATTATGTTGAGAATAAAATATATTTGTTATGTTTTTAATATCTGTATTTATTCATCTTATCCTGAAAGTAAACACAAGATTTCTGGAACAGAGAACACAGCAATAACCACCTTACTTTGCCCCATGTCCCAATCTTTCCTCCTTTTGGGGTGATGCAATGGGAGCCAGGTGGACAGGCCTGCATATACAAAGGGGTCTGCACTGCAGGAGAGAAATCCTAAGTATATGAATCTGGCAACTTAGATACACGTTGCCACCTTCCTTATTGTGAGAGGGAGAGAAACTTAATCTTTCTAATGTAAACAAATTCTCCTTGGGAAGAGAAGAGAAAGATCTGGATTGTTACCCTGTGGAATGTTTCCATATTTATGGGTTTATTCTCTCTTTGAAATCTAAATACATAACTCCAGGAAGGTAAATCTCTCCAGAGTTCTCATGATCTGTTCAGTCATCATTGAACTTCTAGGGCTTTTCCTTTATCCCACACCCCAAGTTTCAGTAAAATTTGCTCAGAAATGGCTTGAAATATAAAAATATTTTCTCTACAGCGCCACATTAGGCAACTTCTCACTATTTTAATAGTCTTTGTCATATTTTTGTGTGTGTGTCAATAATCTTTTAGCTTTCTATTTTGATTTATGAATCGCTTCTATTTTTCGATTAGGTTAGAATGAATCTTTTTCACATTTTTCAATATATGGTACTTGTCCCCAATCCTGGCTGAGAGAATTATCCTGAGGAACTTTTATTTAGTATAGATTATCAGCCTCCATACCCCAAATATTCTGATTCAAAAAATATTTGAAAGCTTATTTTTAAAATTTGCTCTAGGTATTTTGACAGGTGAACCCTTATTCTGCCTTTAGGAAGAATCTGCATAGATTAATTCAGTATTTTTAAATGCCTGCTATGTACTGTACTATGTAGATTGTCAGGCACAAAAAGACATTTTACTATTTGGTCTCTAATAATCACTCCATTATTGTAAGTCCAGTATTTCTGTTAGGCCTTTCACACCCTTTATTGTCTAAGGAGTTTTATTCAAACTAAAAGAAGGTGGTGGAATGCAAACAATAAATAGAAAAAGAGGAATCTGATCGATTCACTATTGTCATGGCTTCTTGTCCCATGGGGTCATTGTTTTAAATCAGTCCACAAAGTTCAAGACATGACACTTGTCTGCTTCCTCTCAGATACTCTTGCTAACCTATATATAGGTTAAATCATCTGTGTAGCCTCACACTGAAGTCTAGAGCTACATCTCATTTTATTCCACCCAAAGGCACACCAAGGGCAGGACTATGAGAACAGTCTACCTGATAAAGCCAATGAAGAGAATAATAATCCAGCAGTAAAAGGTGGTTCACCTTTTCTCATCACCATAAGCTGGTGATTCTAAACAATGTCAGTGATGCTCCCCCCCAACCGGAAAAAATCTTTTGTTGGCTTAAATTCGAAAAGATATTAGTGCTCAAAGTACAGTCTTGGATTAGCAGTATCAGCATTCATCTGGAAAGTTCTCAAGCTCCACATATTACAAAGACCTACCAAATCAGAATCTGTGGGAATGAGGCCCAACAAGCTATTTTGGGGATGGGGAATTGTGGGTATATAGAAAAATCATGCATAAAATAAAGAGGTCCCATATAACCACCCTATTATTAACACTTTGCATTGGGATAGTACATTTGCTACAATTGATACAAGCACATTTTTATAATTGTACTATTAACTGCATTCTCTGGTTTAACTGTGTTGTGCAGTTCTGTGGATCTTTTTTAAAAAAACTTTATTCTAGTAACGTATACAACCTAAAGTTCTCTCCATTTAACAAGATTCAAATATTTAATTCAGTGCTGTTAATTACATTCACATTGTTATGCAGCCATCACCACTGTCATTACCAAAACTTTTCCATCATCACAAATAGAAACTCTGTACATGTTAGGCCTTATTAACTCCTTGTTCCCTACCACCACTCTGTACCCTGGTAACCTATATTCTAGATCTGATTCTCTGAGTTTGCTTATTCTAATTATTTCATATCAGTGAGATCATACATATTTGTCCTTTTGAGTCTGGCTTATTTCACCCAACATGATGTCTTGAGAAGAATATATGTTCTGTTGTTGGGTGAAGTGTTCTGTATATGTCTGTTATGTCTAGTGTGTTATGTCCATTGTTCAAGTCTTATATTTCCTTATTAATCTTCTGTCTATGTATTCTCTCTGTCATATGTATATGAAGCTGTTAAACCTCAAAAAAAAAATTTTTTTTTTAAATTTGTAGATAGTAACTGGTCTTACCAGGATTATACGTTCTTCCTAAGGCTCTGATAAATCCTTTTTTAAGTATCCTTCTCTTGCTAGATGAGTTGGCCCAAACTGTATACAGTTCAAAGCTTCCAGTGTTAACCTGCTGTATGCTTACCAACTCTCTTGCACATATACTCTTATCTTGTACTTAAGCTTAAGAGAGAATTGCAAAACTTGCTACAAATTTATCTATCAACTTAACTGTTGTATTCCTCTTATCTGACCGCCAGTTGTATGACGTATGTTGGCATCTACAAAAGAAAATAACAAAACTTTTAAAAGGGCAGATTAATTTCCTCTGTGTTTTCCTTCTAAGGTTACATTGCACCATGGAGTGGCAGGTTTTACTCATTGTGGGATACTGGGTAAGTGCAGACATGTAATTTGCCCTTATAATATGTTATAATACCCTTTTTTCCCCTTATTTCTTCTCATATTATCAGTATCTTAGTACTTGGGACAACATTTCTCTTGTATATTATCTCGGTTATGTACTTTTTATATGATATGTAAGTCATGTATTTCTTTTGTGCTTGGGAAACTCCTTATTTTACCTTTGTCAGAACATTCAGGTAATATTTGTGTAAATTTGATTAATTTTTGTTTTTACTAATGTATTCAGGTTTTCCATCTTTTTGGTAATACTAATTTTTGATTGTGAAGGATAGGTCCTATGTTATAAATACATATGCCATAGATATGAAGAAACAGATTAATTTATTTTCTAACACATAATCCAAGTGTCTATGTTTTTTTTTTTCCAAACTAGAGAATATCTGTTTGGGATTTTAGAGTACTTTTTACATAATAAATTCATAAAAGGTTTGGTTTTGAATTAGACAGCTAGTTCAGTAAAAATTTTTGTCTCTAAAATGTTTTCCTAAGAATAAGAAAACTGATGATAATTTAACCCTCTCCGCTGTTTCTGTTTTTTCCTCTTCATTACTCCCTAGGTGGCCCAATATAAAACTTAGCACAATTTATTGAGCTGCATGGCTTTTGATGTGATGCCAAATTCATGTCCAGGTCTAATTAAGAGACACAAGCAAATTACATGTGATTGACTAAAGCTAACATTTAGAAACATATGTCAAGAGATCAACGTGTTATCACCAGAGTTTAAGGGAAACTGCAGTTTTTCTGAATAGATTAAATTACTAGGTTAAATTTCCGTCAAGTCATACTGTTTGTTGCTTTCTAAACTTTGACTGCCTTGGAATTCCAGAGTGTTTCAGAATAATTTGTCTGTTTGTTTTTTCATTGCCCTTGCCTGTCTCCATGCCATCTCCTTGCAAAACAAGGCATTGTGTCAATATGCTGTCTTAGTGGATAAGGTATTTCTGCTAGTAATAAATGCAAAAGATAGTGCAGCTTGTTAATACAAACTTCGGAAATGCTGAATTTAAAATCAATGGCAGAACATTTTGGTGACTGGCCCTAGATGATTCTCCCAATTTTAGGAATGGCATATTGCTTTCGTTTTTACCAATGTGAACCAAACAGATCTATTTCCAATATGGCTGGTTACACTCAACATGCTTTTAAGCAAGTAGGAATGGGAAATAGGAACCATATCTGCAATGAAAGAAAATTTCTTCATCTAAATGGAACTTCTTTTTTTATCATTTCATTATAAATAATATTAACTTTTTTGATACCAGGTATGCAAAAATACATATCCCAATTATTGCATCAGTGTCTGAGCATCAACCTACAACTTGGGTGTCTTTCTTCTTTGATCTACATATTCTTGTATGTACCTTCCCAGCAGGCCTATGGTTCTGCATCAAAAACATCAACGATGAAAGAGTATTTGGTAAGAGAGACATGTAATAAGTGCTTTAATTTGGAACAATTATTTACATTCCTTATTGAGATCATTGCGTCACTTTAAAGTTTAGTTTTTTTTGTTTGACTTTATACATATTCAAGATAAATTTTTTCCACTACTTTAGGTAGTAAACCAAGGAAAATTCAGTGAATTTATGTTATATATACTCTAGTTATTTACTGTTTTAAGACTAGTATATAAATTTTGTTATTATCATGCATAACTAAAAATTGGAGATTTTTCGCTGTCGGCATAGCCTAAACTTCATTTTTTAAGATCTGATTAAATAGGAAGATGTTTGCAAAGGCATCTATCATTCAAGTTTCATAGCAAAGTATGCTATATAATGAAATAAGAATCCCCTGTAAGTAAACCCTCTTCATTGATAGATCTGTGTATATTTCCAGCTAACAAGAACTGAAGCACAAAATATTTAAAAGCCAAGTATTTAGGTTAGGATCTGACATTCAAAATATAAATGAATACAATAAGAAAATACCAAAGGTTTCTGTGTGATTTAATCATCATTAGAAGTATGCTGTGGCTGTTCTGCATATGATAAAACTGAAGCTGAGAAGATTTGTAACATGCACATGGTCACTCAAGCCAATAAGTGGTAGAACTATGAGTATGGGGCCTTGGAATCATGAGTGACACCTCAAGTTACTCTTCTGGTATAGTCGAAAGAGACGGAATAGCGCCATCTTGAGTTCTAACTAAAGGATAGACATTCATTCTTCTCTAGGTTATTTAGGGATAAGCCTCAGTATAAGGCCATGTTAGTACCACATCATTTAAAAAGATTTATCTTACGCATATGCCTACCTCATGACCCAGCAATTCCATTCCTAGGTATATATATATCCAAGACAACTGAGTGCATATGTCTACCAAAGATGCACATAGAAATTTTATTCATGGTAGCCTCTGATTAGAAACATTGCAAATGTCATCAGCAAATAGGATGGATAAATTTGTATATATTTGTACAATGGAGTATAACAGCAATTAATTTTTAAAAATAGCATAGGTGAATAAAAGAAGCTACTAGTACAAAAGAGAAAATTTTTATATGATTTTGTATCTATGAAGTTCAAGGATAAACTAAATAATGGTGGTCAAAGTCCAAATAGTGGTTACCTTTTTTATAGAGGAGGAGACAGGAAATGCTTCTGAGGAACTATAAAAATGTTCTATATTTGATATGGATGGTAATTACATACATGTGTATAGATAAAAAAATTTGTTGAGCTGTACACTTAAGAATATGGTGTAATAAATGTATTTTATGCCTCAGAATTTTTTTTTTTTTAATAACTAATGAGCTTAAGATGAGAAAGGAGCTCAGATGACTCATTGACTTTGTAAATCATCACGTTTGGCCAGAAGTAGAACCTTTTCCTGTGGTTAGCGCATTATCCAGAAAGTGCTCGCTATTGGAGATTTGTTTCACATTTTTAGAAAGTCTCTTGGCAGTAACTTTATGTATTCCTACCAGACCTGGTCTTTATACCAGATTTTGGCACTGGCTTTCATAGACTTTATTTAGGTCTTTAAAATTACTGTGCTTAAGGATATAATGCACAAATATGTTTTCATTTGTCAGCTTTGGATTTTCAAATATAAAAATAAATAAAATCTGATTCCTCATAATAGTTACAATTAAATTTGAATCATAACATTTCTATAAATGTTGATTGTAGTTGTTATTATGTTAACAATAGTTACAATTTTGAAATATGACTATTAATCACTTGGTCTGCATTATCAATTTCAAAACTGTTAGATCTTTTGTGAGATGTTTGCCTATTTTTAGATTTAGTTTTTAATGTGATATTAAATACCCATGAACACTTTCTTTTCCTAAGTGTTATGAGACACCTTGTCTTTGCAGTTGCTCTGTATGCCATCAGTGCTGTCTACTTTGCTGGAGTGATGGTACGGCTAATGTTGACTTTGACTCCAGTTGTCTGTATGCTGTCTGCAATTGCCTTCTCAAATGTTTTTGAGCACTATTTGGGGGATGACATGAAAAGGGAAAATCCACCTGTGGAAGACAGCAGTGATGAGGATGACAAAAGAAACCCAGGAAATTTGTATGATAAGGTGAGGAATCTAAAGTAAGGCCTTTAAAATTTTTATGTGCTTTCTTTATCCTTCTACCACAGCAAGAACTATACTTTTTTTTTTTTTTTTTTTTTAAAGATTTTATTTATTTACTTTATCCATTTTAAACCCCCCCTTCCCCTTTTGCTGTTTTGTGTCCATTCGCTGGGCAATTCTCTGTGTCTGTTTCCTGCCATCTCTTCTCATCCTCCTCCTCCAGTCTTCACCAGGATTCGATCCTGGAGACCTCCGATGTAGGAGAGAGGTATTCTGCTTCCTGCGCCACCTCAGCTCCTGGCTTCTGGAGCTTTCAGAGCATCTCGTCTTGTCTCTCCCCTATTACGTCATCATCCTGCTGCATGGCTCCCGGGGCCCGACAGCTCAGTGGCACACAGAGACTGGCAGCCCATGCGCCTTCTATATATATATTTTTTATTTTACCAGGAGGTCCCAGGGATCGAACCCAGGTCCCTTCATATGGCAGACGGACGCCCAACCATTTGAGCCACATCTGCCCCCTATACTTTTTAAGAAATGCAATTAAATGAGGATTTAAACAAACTGACTTTTCTTATTGTGTTTTCTATTGTTTGCCTTAAAATTTGAAGCCTGGTGGGTCTTTTACCTCAGAGTAAGAAAATAAAATGTAATCAGGGAAGGAATTCTTACTTCTTTTTGGTGAAGTGTTATCTAAATGCTCATGGCTTGTTACTGCTGTCTCAATTTTGAGACAAAAATTCGTGCTCTACTAAATTATATAAAACTTGGCACCACAGGTCCCTCTGAAACCATATGGACAAATGCTTATCCTTAAAGTCCATATTCATTGTAAATTTTTAAAATGATATTTGAAAGATACCTGGGAATGGTATTTGATTGACTGGATGGTAAAATAAAGGGAGTAAATTACCTTGGGGGAAAAAATTAACCCTCCAATTTGTTAGTGGTAGGTGGCTGGCCAGTATAATGTAATTCAGCTCTAATCTCTCTTAGGTAATAGCAGGTTTATATTTGGTGCAAGTGAGAGAAAGACTTGTAAGAATTAGAATACTTGTCTTGGATGATATAAACATTTCTCCTTGAATATTGGCTAGGTTTTTCAAGCAATGAAACTTCCTATTTTAAGTATTAGCTTTGAAATTGTTATTTCCTTACTCTAGAACAAATGTAATAAAGATTCACTTCATAAAAAACACTTACCTGCTTTTGTATTTGTATATGTTATTTTTTGTTTCTTTGGTTGTTTTGTGGCTTCTTTACTAGCCTTATAGCTTAGAACCTATGACTGGTCTCCTATTCTCTCTTCTAAATTTTTGTTTCGTTTTTATTGTTTAAATATTTTTTGTTTTAAAAAGTCTATTGGTTTGGGGGGTGGGAAATTGGAAGACTGATTCTCATAATGCAGTTTTTCCCCTATACTAAAATCCTTCGTGGTTCTTGATTTAGCTGAACATTACCATTTTCAGGAGACCAGATCAAGATTTTATAACAAAGGTTGCCAGATGGGGCAGTTTGTTTATCTCCCTTTGTATTTAAGTAAAACATAAGAACACTTAGGTTTGGATGCAGGTTCTTCTATGACCAGGCTCTGGATTGGGCATATTCCCAGGAAGCCATCTCTCTTCACATTTGACTTTAAAATCTACTTTTATGATTTTAGAAAACACTGTATCCCTCACTTTAGAATGCTTGACAGTTATACATTTTCTGAGTCATAGAATTAAATTCATAAATTAACATTCTCCCAAGTTTTTCCCTTGAGTGTCTTAATGAAGCAAGTCAAATGATGGATTTTGTCTAACTAGTTTTTTGTATCATCAGGCAGGAAAAGTGAGGAAACATGTAACTGAACAGGAAAAAACTGAAGAAGGATTAGGTCCTAATATAAAAAGCATTGTCACCATGTTGATGCTGATGTTATTGATGATGTTTGCAGTCCACTGTACCTGGGTCACAAGCAATGCCTACTCCAGCCCAAGTGTGGTCCTGGCCTCTTACAATCATGATGGGTAAGAAAACAGCTCGACTAAAAAGGGATTTTTACACCAACCATTTTTTTTTGTGTCTCATAAGATAGAATTCAGAGATAGAATGCTTGTGAGAGCAGTGCATTTGAATATACCATTTTGGGGCAGTCCTCCCTCCCCTTCTGCCCTTTGATGGGGTAGCAATTATATTTTGTGTTGATTTTCAGAATATCCTGGCAGACATAATCATATATATATGTTTTTATCAAAGTGTGGACACACAGCATCATTTCCAGGAAAGCTGATGGAAATGCAGATCCTTGGCCCCATCCCACCCCTACTGGAACAGAAACTCTGGAGTTGGACCCACCGATCTGTATTTTAATAAACTTTTCAGTATCAGAATCAGTATCAGTTAGCTGATTCTAATACAACTAACATTTGAGAGCACCTGATTTGCATATATATTCTTCTGCTATACTTGGATGCTTTTAGATAAACAGAAAATTGGGTCCCACCCCAGAACTACTGAACCAGAACCTGTTTATTTTTATACGATATCAAGGTGATTTGTAGGCACAATAAAGTTTAAGAAGCACTATTCTAGTTTTTTTTTTTTCCTATCAGTTGAGGCTTTTAACCACCATCTTCAAAATGTGAAATTGTTCAGTGGATTAGCATCTGAAGATCTTAAGTTATGCTGTTCATATTTCTAAGACCTCATTTAAAAAAATATTGTGATTCTTTTCAGCACCAGGAATATCTTAGATGATTTTAGAGAAGCTTACTTTTGGCTTAGGCAAAATACAGATGAACATGCCCGAGTGATGTCTTGGTGGGATTATGGCTATCAGATAGCTGGAATGGCTAATAGAACTACTTTGGTGGATAATAACACCTGGAATAACAGCCACATAGCACTGGTAAGAATTTGATAGTCAAAAAATCAAAAATAAATCTTTACTTAGCAATCAGGCTTCAATTATGATAAAATAGGGGAAATATGAGTGAAGGTATTTTTTACTTGCAGGATTCTCAAAATACTTATTTGCACATTTGTTCATTGAAGTGAGTTCAAGTCATGCTTATTTATTTTTAAGAATACTATTGATTGATTTATTCAGTTGTCTTTCAGAATTGCATGCTGAATTCTGGCAGATTATGTGATATATTTAGCTCAAATCTTTACTACTTAGCAATCAGACTTCATTTATGATTAAACAGGGAAAATATGAGTGAAAGTACTTTTTGCTTGCAGGATTCTCAAAATATTTCTTTACACATTTATTCATTGAAGTGAGTTCAAGTCATGCTTATTTATTTTATTTTTAAGAATACTATTGATTGATTTAGTCAGGTATCTTTCAGAATTGCAGGCTGACTTCTGGAAGATTATGTGATATATTTAGCTCACTCTAGAATTAGGCAAAATCTGAAATTTTGAAAATATTTTTTTATGTTTGACTTGGATTTTCCAGTTGATAGATTAAGAAAAATATTTCCAAATATGGTAAAGCAAATATGCTGCATTTTATGGGTATGCAAATAATTCACCCTATTAAATCTACATAAATTAAGTTAATCACTTTTCTTTAAAAATTTAGCATAAACCTGTCTTAACCAAACGAACTCCATTTCTGTTAGTGTTGTGGCCAATCAAATCTCATAATTTAATTAACAAAATATTTGAACATGTATTCTGATTTTCACATTTCTGCTATAAATTGTTTATAGTAGGTGAGATGTTTATGAATCTCTTATTAAATTTGCTGAATTTTAATTATAATAAGTCATCTCTACAAAAAGAATTTCATGAAAACACTCTGGAAATGCATTCCATCTTGCAGTAAAAATATTCAGTTTCATTTTTAGTGCATTCTGGAGCTAAGTACACATTCTCATTATTTTTTTATTCTGTAGGTGGGAAAAGCTATGTCTTCAAATGAAACAGCAGCCTATAAAATCATGAGGACTCTGGATGTAGATTATGTCCTGGTTATTTTTGGAGGGGTTATTGGCTATTCTGGTGATGATATCAACAAGTTTCTCTGGATGGTGAGGATAGCTGAAGGGGAGCATCCAAAAGATATTCGGGTAAGAAACATCATCCTGCACCCTAAATTAGTCCCTCTCCCTGACTTTACAATTTTTTAAGATACCAGAAGAACTTTCCTAGGTTTAAAACTTTCTAGACTTCTCATACCTGATAACTTCGCTTTTCCTCTGCAAAGCAATCCCCTGCCACAAGACCTCTTGCTTTTACTTCTTCACAGTCCATTCACTTCCTTTCCATTTCCGTTGCTTTCACCCTAGTACTGACTCTTAAGATCTTAAACCTGAAATAGGACAGTAATATTGAAATTGCTATCTTTGCCTCAGTTTTGTCCCCTTTATCATTCTAATATGATAATGATCGTGTCACTTTGCTGCTAAGAGCTGAAGATGACCAGAAAGTGTCTTGAAGCCAGATAGGCATGAGTTAGAACCAAAAGCTCTGCCACTGTCAGCTTTGACACTATGGGCAAGTTATTTTGAGCCAGTCAGCATTTATGCCTTGAGTAGTGAGTAGATCAAGTTCTAGGTTCTGGAGCTGTAATGGTGATCAAGGCAGACTAGGATATCATTCTGATGGAAGTGCCAGGAATAATTAATTTGTAGCACTGTTATGAGAATTTATAGTAATGTAGTTGATGTTTCAGCTTAATGGCTGATAGGAAATAAGCTCTGTGATGACGTATTGCTATAAAGTTCAAACTCCTTACCTTGGAATTCAAGCCCTTCTTGGTAGTCTGTCTTTACCTCCCTTTGCTGGCCTCTTCTCCCTCACCAACTTTATTCTACTCTGCTAATCCACTCTATCCCCTGAAACTTGCCATGTGGTTTCTTATCTTGAGTCATCTGACACATTTATTTTCACTGTTCCCTTTCTTGGAATACCTTTCCTAGTGCTGACTTGTCACCTTTCCAGAAGCCCTTTTACAGTGCACCCATGACCATGTTCATTATCACAAACAGCCTCTTTCATAGTTAGATTCTGCCTTCTCTCACCTACTCAGTTGTGAGCTAGCTCCTAGGGGATAACCAACGTTGTGTCTTATGTGACGAAAGTACAAAAGATGAGTCGACGGCTCCCCACTGATCCAGAATTTTAAAAATCTCCTGGGAAAATGTATGCTAATCTTCTGAATATTAGTTCTCCAAATATGGCATGTGGCAGATCATTATATTTCCAAATGAATGCTTTGAACATTTGTGTACATAGAAATCCTTTTATTTTTGTGCTTTTTAAAATCAGAATTTTTAAATTTTGTAAATAGATAATACATTCAGTTAGTTCAAAAATCAAATATAAAAGGGATATACAGTAAAAGTCTACTACCCTCCCCCCCCCCCAAAGTCCCTGGTAATCACTTATTATTTTCTTGTCATTCTTATTTATGCAGATAACTAATAGCAATGTATACACCCTGTTCCTGCTTTTTTTCACTTCACAGTATTATCTTAGAGATCTTTCCATATTCAAATATGAGAGCTTCATTCCTTTTTTACATCTGCACAGTGTCCCCCACTGTGTGTATGTACCATGATTCAACCTATCCCTGTTGATAGACATTTAGGTTGTTTCCAGTTTTTCAGTCTCATAAACAATGCTGCAATAAATAGTCTACATTCATTATTTCGCTCATATACAAGTACAGTAATTCTGTAGGGTAAATTCCTAGATAAGGAATTACTAGATCAGAGATTACATCTTTTATCTATATTACCAAATTGTTCTTAAAAGTAAATTGGTAAATTGGAAGAGATTCTAGTAAAAGTTGCTACATGGCTTTTTGAAACATCCCCCTCTCCAACTGAAGAATCTGATTTTAGAGTTAATATGTAAAAATAAAGAGAAAATACTGAGAGGGGATGGTTTGTAGAGAACCAGCCCTAACCAGTCTTAAAACATAGTGTTGATATCATGCTTTTTTTAATGATTTAGGTAGGCCTTATAACATGTTTAAAATCTGGTAGGATTAATTTCCATTCCCCACCCAGCAAACAGTATTGTTCTTAGATATGGTTTATGTTTTACAAATGATTTCTAGACTCAGCTTTTAAAAAAACCTCCATGATGGTTTTGCTTTTGTTTTTGTTTTTTGTTTGTTTATGGATCACATTAAATTTATAATCTTGTGATACCACATTTTTAGATATGTAACTTAATAGGGCTTTATGAAGATACCTCAGTAGCTTGTTCTTATGGGGAAGTGAAAGGGGAGGTGCAGCTTTGAATACCTTAAATTGGATTGACATAGAAACTTCTGATTTATTTCTTATAGGAAAGTGACTATTTCACCCCACAAGGAGAATTCCGTGTAGACAAAGCAGGATCTCCCACTTTGTTGAATTGCCTTATGTATAAAATGTCATACTACAGATTTGGAGAAATGCAGGTTAGTTATATAAATTTTCCTATAATCATTAAAATAATATTTTAAAAATAATCATTTGTCTCAAAGCATAGGACAATTGTGATGTTTTGATTGTGCTGTATAGAGAAATGTGCTTCTCTAAAGTTTTTTTAGAGTTCTGAAACTTGTATGTGAAAAATTAGAATAAAAATTGTTAGATCAAGGACTTCTTTCCAAAATATTAATTAATGCTAGCCTCAAATCCATCCTTTGTTTGCCACCCCACCTTCTTACCCTGATGGTTTTGGAATGCATTGTTCTCCAGAGGAGAGGTCTCTCAGCTAGGAAACAGTGGGAATTACATAGTAACTTCAGATGTTCACTCTCTCTCTATTCTCTTTTGCCAAAGATAGCTAAGGCTATCTGGGTCAGAGTTTCCTACCAAATAGAATGATGTAGTACAAAAGCTTTTAAGGATCCTTAAAATGAGTGAAATGTGTACATAGGTATTGTTGCCAAGACAAAAGCAAAAAATGGACAATGGACTTGATGTCATAATACCTAGGTTTTAGATCTAGCTTCTTCAAATCCATTTTAACACTTGGACAAGTCATGTTCTCTCTGGATATTATAGGACTTGGACTAATGACTTAATTTCTAAGTTCCTTTATAGCAACTTAGATTGTATAACTAATTCCATATTACTCTCTGGTTAACACCCTGTAAAGCAGGGGAAGAATTGCTTGTTTAACTTTATACCGTCACTGGGGATCAAGATAACTGTCCAAACTGAAAGGGTTTGTTTGAGTATTGATTTCTGAAGTGAATTTTATCCTTTTGTAAAATACAAGCATTGTTGCTGGTATAGGCTGGAGCTCTGCTGGCTTTCAGAAGAGTTTGCATGTCACTCTGTTACTGCTCATTGTGTTGCTTCAAGGTAGAATTGCAAAACCAGGCATGCATTACGTTGCAGGTGGCTTCTTTAAAAAAGAATAATAAAATAAAATAATTTTACTACTAGATTTAGATTTGTGTTTATGTTTTGGAAGGCCACTTCCTGATCTCTAAATTTGTGCTAACAAAGCAGCAATAAGGCTATAATTAATTACCTTAAGAAATAGTGAGTGGGATTAGTTTCTCTGCTCACTAATAATACACTCAAAAGATCTTTTTCCCTATCTTTTAAGTTTACCAACAATATTTTTTATGTGTGAAATGATCTTTATTCATAGATGACATAATCTTTACATAGAAAACCTTAAGGAGTCTACAATATGCTAATAGAATAAATACATGAGTTTAGAAGGTTCCAGGATTTAAGGATAATACACAAAAATATCAACAATTTTAAGCCACACTTAGAGCATGCATTTATTTTGCTGCCTACCTTACTCAAGAATAATATATGTTTAAAACATGAGTATAACTTTTGCTATTGTATTGATATGCAGGGACAAGCTTATTCCCTTTTTGGGGTAGATTTATATTTATTTTTGTTTTAAAGTTGAATTCATTTATGCCAGATTTGTTTCAACATAAACTTAGCTTGAGAATTTTTTAAAAATTCTCCCCCTATTTTTTCTCTTTTTATTTCTCATAAATCCTCCCATGGTTTGGCTTTTTGGCCTCCTTTGTAGTTCCTACTTTCAAGATGTAGTATCACTGCTTAATTATGTACTTATTTAACAAATATTTATTGACCGTCTGCAAGTGAAGCACTGGGGATATAAAGCTGCGTTGTGAAAAGATAAAGTCCTCCTGTAGTTTACATAATAATGGGAGATAAGTATATATTTTTTTTTTTTTTTTTTTTTTTTTTTAAAGATTTTATTTATTTATTAATTTATCCCCCCCTTGCTGCTTGTGCTCGCTGGGTCAGCTAACCACGCCGTGCGGGCGGGCCTGCCTTCACCAGGAGGCCCTGGGAACCGAACCCGGGGCCTCCCATATGGTAAACGGGAGCCCTACTGATTGAGCCACAGCCGCTTCCCAGTATAATTTTTAAGTCAATAAAAATGTTATCAATACATGGTGCAGAGTAAAAGAAAAGAGGTGCCATACAGAAAACAGTGGAGGAGACTTCTCGACCACCAATCTAAAGAAAATAGTTCTCTGATGAGGTGTTCTTTGGACTGAACCCAAAGGATAGAAAGGAGACAGCTGTGCAAAAGAGCTGAATAAAGATTGTTTCGGGCAAAGAAAATAGATAGGGCAAGTCTCTGGGGCAAAAAAAGAAGTCCCTGTCTGTTATCTCTGTGTACCTATAAAAGGGGTTTTGATGGATTTCATTTCACTGTTTTGGCTTTTTATGCCTGCAGACTGCTCATCCAATTCTAAGGATTGAGTCAAATTTGAATTCTGATATATTTTCTCCCTTACTGATTTCTTCCTGACTACTTAGCGCAGTATAGGAGAATTGTTGGATTTATTACTCAGTTTTTTTCCCCTAGGTTAAGGGAAAGGGTTTTGCCCTGGTGGTAACATTTGTTGCCTTCTAATACTAAATGTTTTCCAATATGGTTAACATCCAATACTAATGTCACTTTTGCAGCTGGATTTTCGTACTCCCCCAGGTTTTGACCGAACACGTAATGCTGAGATTGGAAACAAGGACATCAAATTCAAACATTTGGAGGAAGCCTTTACATCAGAACATTGGCTTGTTAGGATATATAAAGTGAAAGCACCTGATAATAGGGAAATACTAGACCACAAACCTCGAGTCACCAACATTTTCCCAAAACAGAAGTATTTGTCAAAGAAGGTGGGTGCCAAGTGAAGTCACACTTCTATAAAAGGGGAAATAAAGGTTGGTTGGTTTGTATGAAAAATAATTGCTAAAAATTGCTAAATTTTCATTTGCCAAATTTGTAAAGACCATAGCTTATATGCAAAGATCTGGCTAGCCTGCTAGCAGCTTTCCTTTCAAACCAAGCTCTTAAGATATCCTAAGCAGCAAGTGTTTCTGGGTATCAAGAAGGTGATCAGTGAAGCAAATGCCTTCCAAGCTGAGCTGTTCCCATAATTAAGATGTATTCATGTAAAATTAAGATATATCTGTGACCATCAATTTCTGAACCTGTGTTGAAAGTAAATATGCCAAACACTCAAGTAATAGTATTGTGTTTTTTCCTCATCTTTTGGTCAAAGCTAATTTAATAAATTATATTTTCATGTTCTGTTCTTAGCATGATGTTTATTCATATCATTCATTAAATATAGAATAAGCTTAAGTTGGGTGAGTCCTTTGAAAGCAAAAAAAAAAAAGTATCTTTTTTTTTTCTTTATTTCTTATTCAGACATATCTTTTAAGACAATTATTGTAATATAATTATCATGACAAAGCTTGTAGGCAAGAATTATGATGATGAGACTATTGGAATTCTTCTGTAATATATATTTAACAAGGGGTTGTTGCTCACTTAAATTAAATAGATCTCTAATCTTTGCTATAAAAGACTACGGAAAATAAGTCTTTCTATAGTTTACCCAGCTCTGGAAGATGGGAAATAATTAGCAGTCAGATGAAATATTGTATTATAAGGTACTGCCCATTGAAGGACTGATTTCAGTCTTAAGTCTTAAAAGGTTTAGACTTAGGTTTATGTAGCTTGGATCAGTTATTTTAAATAATTGAGGCAATTGTTTTATCCCTTTGCATTTCTTAAAATATACTTCAAATATACCCAGAGTGTAGATATTTTCAACTTCTATTATAAAAGTATAGAATACTAGTTGCATGATATGTAAATAAAACTATTTTAAATGGATATTTTTGGTGCCATATATGGATTACCATATCTAGATTAATATATTTAAAGATGGCACATTGACACATTGTGTTAGTCATATCATCAAAACCTTAGAGGTTTTCAGTTCAAGAAAAGCTGCTTCACATTTACTCACCTGTCTTCAGATCAGATGACAAAGATATCAAATGATATGGTTTCTTACAGTCACGTGGTAGGAGAAACTGGTGAGCCACATCACTGCAGAAACAAAGCAAGTGCTACTGTTCTGAAATCATTTATTAAGACATCGAAGCCCAGTTAAGGTCTACTTTTTTTAAAAAACAACAGGATATTGACCTTGCCATATGTATTAGTCAGTCAAAGGGGTGCTGATGCAAAGTACCAGAAATTGGTTGGCTTTTATAAAGGATATTTATTTGGGGTAAAAGCTTATAGTTAAAAGGCCCTAAAGAGTCCAACTCAAGGTACCATAAGAGGTACTTCCTCACCCACAGTCTGTTGCCGCATGTTGAAGCAAGATGGTGGGCTATGGCTGTGAGGGTTCAGCCTTCTTCTCTCTCTTAAGGCTCTGTGGGCCCAGATCCTTCTGATCTCAGCTGTAGGCTGGAGGGCTCTTTTCTTTCCGGGCTCAGCTGCCTTGGTCTCTTCACAAGGTCAGCTGTAAACTATCACGGGAATGGCTCATCTCTCTTCCCAGGGCCGCAGGATCCTTTTCCATGTCTATGGAGCTCCCTTCCTCTTTTCTCGCGTATCTCCGTCTGTCTCCTTGATTGAATGTCTGCCTATATAGCCCACTAAGGGGCAGGGACTCAACCCTGCATGCCCTAATGATATGGTCGAATCAAAGCCCTAATCTTAACATAATCAAGTAAACGTAAAACTTTTGAATTTAATACAATCAAAGGGCATCACGCCCTGATGAACAGACCAATCCACAAACACAATCTGTGTCTCTTTTTTGGAATTCATAAATAATATCAGACTGCCAACCACCAGACTGATATTACAGACCCCAAAAGCAATGAATTTTCTTAATCTAGCATTGTTATCTGCCTCCAACATAAATAAATGAATGGATAGATGAAAATTAGTTTGTCTTCAGTGCTCAAAAATGTATATTCTAAAAGGTACAGACCTCCTATTTGGAATGATGGAAATGTTTTGGTAATGGATGGTGATGATGGTAACACAACATTTGAACACAATTTACAGCACTGAAATATATAACTGAATATAGTTAAAAGGAGAACTGTTAGATTGTATATATGGTAGCAATAAAAAATTTTTTTTTTAAATCCATGGAACTACACTACACAGTGAACCCTAAGTTTAACCATGGACTTTAATTAATAGTACAATTATAAAAATGAGTTATCATCAATTGAAACAAATGTTCCACACTAATGCAAGGTGGTGGTGGTGGTGGTGGGACAGGATATGGGAATCCTGTATTTTATGCATGATTTTTCTGTAAATGCACGACTTCTCTAAGAAAGGAAAGGGAAAAAAAAGACCATGGGGGAGTGGAGGACATATATTCTAGCTGCCAATAATGTGACTCTGGAATTTCTGATTTCCATGTTTTTATTTTCTTTTTTGTACTAGCACTTGAGGAATGTTCTTTGTTTGCTTTCCTTCCCTCCCCTCATCCCAGGTTTAACTTTTGCTGGGGGCAGAGGGTGGCGTGGGGCGGTTATTAAGACAATCTTCATGCGTAAACCATGCATGTATATATACATTTTTTAATCTGTAAGAAACCTGCACTAACACTATGTATTCTCTTTTCTTTTTAGACTACCAAAAGGAAGCGTGGCTACATTAAAAATAAGCTAGTTTTTAAAAAAGGCAAGAAAATATCTAAGAAGACTCTTTAAATACACTGTTCTGGTTCCTAACTTGAAGCAGTTGTCCTTGTGAGAACCGGTCTTTGCCTTTAGCTCATGTCATGTTTCACAGCAACAGAGGGTACAGAATCATCACTGACCAGGTTAAAGTACAAAATTTTCTGGCAATGCCTGATTAAAAAATAAAATTGGCTTATTGAGAACAGCTGTTTTTGATATATATAATGTGAAGCAAGACAGAGCACTGCTGTAAATGTCTAGCAGCAGATTTTTTTTATTGGTACATATTATCCTTCAAATCTGAGAATTTGGACTAATTGCACCAAAGAACCCTCTAATTTGGTCCCTGGCACATGCATACTTGTCAATGTTTTTATTCTTTTACAAGACCTGCATTTCATTTGAATTACCGAAATAGCAATATGTAAAATACAAATGACAAAATGTGGTAAGAGCTTCTTGAACTAGTAGACTAGACAGGTCTGAGAAAGAGGTATTAGAAAAGTAATTATACTTCTTTGAACTGTATTTATTTTCATGTTTCTCTAATGCAAAGAATGTTTCATCAAGTATACATTTTCTATTACTTACTGTTTGCGCTAAGAAGAAGCTGCTGTTTCAGAAATGAACCTCTGAGTAGCTAATTGATTCAAATGGTATTTTTATGTTGACACATTATTGCTGCTATTAGCAGTTGTTTTCACCAGGTACTACAGAGCAGATTTCATACATTGTTCATTCAAGGGCTAAATTTATATCCTTTGGAAACAGCACAGAATGTTGCTTACCAGGATGTGGTTTGGTATCTAGGGCTGAAGTTAACACTATGTTTACATGCAAAAGTTTAAGGAGAAAAAACCTTAAAGTTGGCAGGTATCCAAAGTTCATTTTCTGTGACTCTTTCAAAATGACAAAGGATTTGTAAACTTTGCCTGGATTTCTCTCATTTTTGAAAAGTTTTATCCATCACAGTGATTTTGTTCTCTGCTTCTATTTTTTAATCCCTTAAGCATTTGATGAAACACTCTTTAGTGCTATATGCATTTTCTTACTTTTACTAAAAATGTGACAATTGTCAAAAAATGCACTAAAATATAAATGGAGATTGAACGTATTCACTTTCCAGCTTATAGGCAACTTTATACAGACTTGAAAATTTTCTCCAGATGTTTAGTAAAAGTGAAAGAGAAAGGGTTTTTCCTGCCACAGGATATAACTTTTTTTATATAACAAGCATAACATACACCACTGCTTTTGGTGGAAAAGTGCAGAATAGTATGTACCTTTTATGAAGAAAAATGTAATTTACAATGTTCCGTGAGAATGTTACTGCTGATTTTCTTTTTCAAGGTGTAGAATATTCTTTGATTTATAAAATTCATTTTTGACCCAGATGATGGTTCTTTTACAGACCAATAAAATGGCTATAACATTTTCACAAATAAAGTGTAACTAAATCTGGATTTCTGATACCTTGCCATTTGGGGGATTTTATTTTACTTCGTTGCTTTAAAAGTCAATGCAGAGAAGTTGTTGACTGTAGGGGAAATAAAGTTAATTTGAATTTTGTGTTAAGTGTTGTCTTTTTACAAATCTTTTGTTTTTGAAAGGAGTTATAGAGTACTCAACACATAAATTTCTTCCTTCATCACTTTGTCATAGGTTTAGAGAATATGTACAGAAAAGAAGTACTGGATTACTTCAACTTAAATCAACTATTTCATTTTGCCTTCTTTTAACCCCATTATGAAAATCTTTTTTTTTTTTTTTTTTTTTTTTTAATTTTTGCCAGGGAAGACACCTAGCCAAATAGGAGTTTTTATCTCCATTTAAATAAGGATATGACTCTAAAACCCTGCTTCATAAAGTTCTGGTGTCTAATCGTTCAGGTCTTCAGTGTTATAATTTTTTTTAATATAAGCAGGAAGGATCTCTTCACCTTTTTCAGTTTTAGAGAACACTATTTCAATTCAATGGTTATCATCAGTAACATATCATAACTTTGGTTTTATTGAAGCAGAGAAGTGAAATTTTAGTAGTTTGAATACATTGGAATATAGGATAATTGGCTTAGAATGTTCTTTAGATCTCTAGATTCATTTTAAGTGTGATCACTAAATGTATAGCACAGAGGAATTTAAAGATCATGGCCTTCAATGTTTTTGTTCCTCACTTTAGAATTTCACAAATCTGTGGTATTTTGAGGTATTAATAAGGCAGTGAAATAGCAAGTCCAAAGACAAAAATTCAGTTTCTTTGTCTTATTATTACCTACCTGAGTTTGCAGTTGTAAAGTTACCATTTATTTGAGTTCCTATGCCATGGCCAAGACACCAGAGGACTAGATAATGTAAGGACATCATATCATATAATTATTTCTGTAGTCAAGGGAATTTGGAATTTGGATCATGGAATTGGAGTTGCTGCTGCTTCTTGCTATGGGTTTTGTCAGATAACTGCCTTGCTGCCCAGATTCCTGAATTGTGGTAGATGGAGTAATGGATAATCTGGTGTGCAATTGAAATGATAGAAAATTGAGACTGCAATAGCAACCAGTAATGAAATCTCATGACTTCTAATTTTTCTTTTAAATTGAAACTTTTTTATTGTGAAATGTAACTCAGAAAGGAACATAAAAATGTATGGCTTTTTTGTTGTGAATTCCCCTAACACAAGTAACCTTGTTTACAACAACCCTGGTCAAGCCCCCTCCCCGCCACTGTCCTGTCCCTTCTCCTTCCAAAAGGTAATCACTCTCCTAGATTTTATGGTACTTTTGTTTTATGGTTTACCATTTAAGTATTTCTTCCTAAAAATAATCATTCTATTGCACTAATTATTTAAACTTTATATGAATGGAATCATAGAGTATGTATTCTTTTGTATCTAGCTTTTTACTCAGTATTATACTTTATGAAATTCATTCAGATTGTTGCGTACAACCATAAGTTTATTCATTTTCATCGATATGTGGGATTCCTTTAGTAACACACATTTAAATACATCCATTCTATTGATGATAGACATTTCCATTGTTTTCAGTTTGAAGATATTACACATAATGTTGCGAGAATATTCTTTTACATCTCTCTTGGTGCTTAGATGCATACGTTTCTGTTGGTATTTACCTAAAAATGGAATTGCTGAGTAAGATATGAGAGCTTTTGTTGTTTCACATCCTAACCAGCGCATGCCAATACATTTTGTTCTGTCTTTCCCAAGTTACTAATGAGGTTGGCCATTTGGAAATCTTTTTATAAAATTTCTCTTGACCATTTTTCTATTTTTTTTTTTTTTTATTTATTAAATGGAGTTCTTTATATAATATCCTGATATAAGCTCTTCTACTCTATGGTTTGCCTAGGAATTCTACCCTAGGAATTCATAATTTTAACGTAGTCTTATTTTCCAATCTTCTGTATGTCTGTTAGCATTCTATGCCGTTTAAAAAGTCTTTTCCTAACCTCAGGCCATGAAGATCCTCAGCTGTGTTGTTATCCAGAAGATTCACTGTTTTACCTTTCATTCTTAGCTTTGCAGTCTACCTGTAATTCATTTGTTGAGTACAGTGTGAATTATATTTTTTTCATATGTATACTTAATTTTCCTGGCACCCTTCTGTTACCCTCCATCCTCGTCCCTGCCAGCAAAAAAAAAAATTTTCTCAACATGATTTATTGAAAAGACAAGACTATCCTTTTCCTAAGCTCTGCAGTCTCTTTTTGTAGTAAATCAAGTATCCATATATGAGTCTATTTGGGGACCTGTTTTTGTATTCCATAGAGCTCTTTGTGTGTTGATTTAATTAATATTGCCTTAGGATAAGTCTCAATACAGTGACAGAGCAAGTCTTTTTCCTGTTTCTGATTCCCTCCCCTACTTTGTTCTTTAAGTTTGTCTTGACTGTTCATGGCCTTTTGCTTTTTTCATATGAATTTTAGAACCAGATTGTTTTAAAAAGAGGGGAGGGGAGCCTGTTGGGCTTTTGATTGGGCATTGAGTCTATAGATCAATTGGGAAAAGACACCTTTAAAATACTATCCCTGAACATGGCTTATCCTTCCATTTATCTTTTAATTTCTTGGTGTTGCATAGTTTTTTGGCAAAGTTTTGGAAGTTTTATTGCAACGTATTTATGTTTTGGTACAGTAGTAAATAATGTCTTAGAAAATTGTACAATTGCTTTTTCTAATCTTCAGTATATAGAAATCGAATTATTTTTGTATATTTGTACTCAACAACCTTGTTAAACTCATTCTTAAATATTCAAAGATTTTTTAAATGAACATAACACCAATCATACTCTGAATAATGACAGTTTTGTATCTCCCTTTCCGGTGGTTATATATTTAATTTTCTTGCTTTGCTGCACTGGCTAGCACATTAGTATAGTACTACATAGAAGAGGAGCTAACATCCTTATCTTGTTCCCTGTCTCACAGAGGAAGTTTTCTAGGTAAAATAGTTAAAACTTTAAGTATGTGTGCTGTAGGTTTTCTGTAGATATCGTCAGGCTAAAGACATTACCTTTTCCCAATTTTGCTAAGATTTTGCATTGTGAATGGGTTTCTTTGAGCAAATATTTTCTCTTTATTATTGATGATTTTATGATTTTTCTCCACTAATCTGTTAGTACAGTGAATTACAGAGACTTTCTGTTGACAATGTTAAACTAAACTTGTATTCCCGGATTTGGTAGAGTTTCCTGGTGAAACCATTTAGGCCTGTGATTTTCTTGTGCAAAGATTTTTATTTACATATTAAATTATTTTATAAATATAGGTTTATGGATTTTTTAATTTGTTGTGTAGTTTTGGTAAGTTGTGTTCATTTTGTCTACATTTTCAAATATATTAATGTAAAATTGTTGATATCACTTAATAATTGTTTTAATGTTATAGGTTCTATAGTGATGTCTTCTTTTCACTCCTGAGATTGGTTTTCTGTTCTTGTGTACATACATGCATGTGTGTAGGTGTGCCATTGCCCCTCATTTTTCTTCCCAGTTTATAATCATTTCTGTTAATTTTATTTTCAAACACCAGCTTCTGGTTTTGTTGGCATCTTCTATGATATGTTTTCTATTTCATTAATTTGTGCTGCTAATTAAAAAATTTCCTTTTGGGAGAAGTCAGGGTGGCAGTGTTCTTTTTAACCTAGTGTGTTGATTTCTTCTTAGTATATGAATTTAAAGTTCTTCCAAGCATCATTTTAACAAGATTTTATATGAACTGACTGTCATTCAGTTGAATGTATATTTCAATTTCCAGAGTATTTTCATTGAACTTTAGATTTCTTGATTTCCAAACACAACGGTTTTAGAGTTA
The DNA here is from genome assembly GCA_026826555.1 of Tolypeutes matacus. Lineage (NCBI taxonomy): Eukaryota > Metazoa > Chordata > Mammalia > Cingulata > Chlamyphoridae > Tolypeutes > Tolypeutes matacus. The sequence continues at coordinate 15,656,889 of JAKSZT010054202.1, forward strand.
TCCTTTTATTATTGACTTATACTTTAATTGTATTGTAGTCAGATACTTTGTATGATTTTAATCCTTTGAAATTGGTTGAGACTCTGCAGCCCAACATATGGTCAATTTTTATGTATTTCTGTACCTCCCTGAAAGCAACGTATGTTCTTCTGGCATTTGTTGGTCATAAAATGCTATATGTGACCCTAAAGTCAGGTTATTAATCATATCATTTGGGTTTTCTGTAAAAATTTTTTGTCTGCTTATTCTGTTATTTGCTGAGAAAGATGTGTTGAAATCTCACACTGTTGTTACAGATGTGTCTTTTTCTCCTTGAATTGTCATTTTCTGGGCTTTGAATCTGTATTCTTAAGTGTATACACATTTGAAATTTATCTTATTGGTAAATTGAACCTCTAGTTGTTTGGAAATCTCAGACTCTATTTTCCTTACTCTATAGTCTGTTTCTCTCTCCTTTTGTTTCTCCCGTTCATTCTGTGTATTTTTTCCTGAATCAATTAATCAATTATAGCTAATCTGCTATCCATCCATTTAGTTCATTTTACCTATTCTGGTATTCAGTACCAGAATTTTTTCCCTCCAATCTGTCATGTCCTTTTTTTATGATTTATAGCTTATTCACTGAAATTCTTATTAAATGTAGTGAACATAATTATTTTAAATTGTGTTTGTTAAATCCAATATCTAGCACTCTTGTCTGTTTCTACTACATGTTTTGTTTTCAGCAAGCTGTTATTCATGCAGTCTTCTAATGTGAATGATAACTTTTGTATTCTAGACATATTTGAAATATTGTAGCATTAAGTTTAGACATAAGATAGTACTTTCCTTTATAGAGAATTTTCCTTTGTTTCTGCCAGGTATGTAGGGAAAGAAGCAAGCCAGAATCCTCTTAATCCAATTTAAGGGATTGATATGATCTGCAAAGCTAGCCTGCTTTTCTTGTAAGGGGTGGTTCATTGTTCCCAGGCTGAAATGCTTTAAGGGCCTCACCCAAGTAGATATAAATACCAACATTTGTCCTCCTCCTACAAAGTTATTGAATTTGCTATTTTGCTTTTGACAGTTTACCAGGGGAAAAATGGCCCCGAATGCCAGGCTTGCATCACATGTTCATCTTCTCTTAGATTCTGGCCTGATGATACTTCACTATCTTGGTTCTATGATGTCATCAAGCAGGTGTCATTTTATTTCTTGTCCAGCTTCTCTAGTTTTTCTTACCAGGGTTGTTGGTCTAAATTAATAGGAATCTTAGAAGTAAAATTGTCTATGGCCCTTTGGATCTTAAAACCCATATAGCATTTGGTATGTTTCTTAATATCTTCACCTCCATTTCAGATATGCTCTTGAGTAACTAGGCACTGGTGAGCCTACTTGTGTGCCACACACAAACATCTGCAGTCTCTCAGTATTTCATTACTCAGAAAGTAAGGCATTTTCCTAGAGAGTTGTACATCTTATAAACTATTGAGACTTTTTTAAAGAATGTTTTATCGGCTTTTGTGAAATTGGCTTTAATGAAAGCTGGAGCTAATGAGACTGAATGAAAACATAAGATCAAATGGCAGCCAAGTGACTGACTGACCACAATTCAACCTCTTTGTAACCTCATAACACCATCTTAACTGTCCAAACATGCTAGATACAAGAAACATCATCTGTTCCTCCTTGACAAAATTAGATTAAGTGGTTCAGAACTTAGGCCTGTATCCTGCTAAAGGAAACATTTGAAAAAAGGGGTGGGGGGAGGATTTAATATCAGTCTTATGAAAGACTACACTAACAAACATTGCAAAAGATGGGTGTTGGTCCAGCTTCTGTTACCCCCCTTTAATATTAAAAAAAAAAAAAAATTTTTTTTGAGGTTAGTAGAGACCTCTGGGCAGTGGGCAAACTCATGGTTATGAGGCCAGAGCAGCCATGACATTATCCTTTATGAAAATGCTTTGCAGAATGTGGAATGTAGAGGCCGATTTTGTATTTAGAATAATACCATTTAAAACTCCCGCTCACATATTAGTTTTTTTGTTTTTGTTGTTTCTAATGCATTCCACAGTTGTTTTTTAGAATTGCTGTGTGTTTACAGGAAAATCATGCAGAAGGTACAGTTCCCATATACTCCATGCCCCCACCCCCACACAAGGGTTTTCCTATTAACATGTTGCATTAGTGTGGTACGTTTGTTACAATTGATGAACCAATATTAACATAAGTTCATAGTTTACCTTAAGGTTCACTCTGTGTTATACAGTTCTATGGGTGTTTAATTTTTTTATTTTGATAAAAGGCAACAACATAAAATTTCTCATTTTAACCACTTTCAAGTATATAATTCAGTGATGTTATATTCAGAACTTGTGCTATGCTCAACATCAGATATTACCAAAACTTTTCCATCACCCCAAATAGAAACTACCCATTAAACATTAACTCTCCATTCCCCTTCCCTGCTCCTAAATGACCTCTATTCTCATTTCTGACTATGATTTTGCATATTCTAATTATTTCGCGTGTTTCATGCAATATTTGTCTTTTTGTGCCTGGCTTATTTCATTGAACATAATGTCTTCAGGTTCATTCAGGTGCCATGTATTAGAACTTCATTCCTTTTGATGGCTAAATAATAATCTTTTATATGAATATGCCACATTTTGTTTATCCCTTCTGTTGATGGACATGGTTATATAACTTTTTGATTTTTGTGAATAAATGCTGCTATGAATATTGATGTGCAGATATTCTTTTGAATCCCTGATTTCAATTCTTTGGGACATATAACTAACTGCAAGTGGGATTGATGGGTCATATGGTAATTCTACCCTTTCTGAGGAACCACCATGCTGTTTTCCACAGCAGCAGCACCATTTTACATTCCCACCAACAGTGCACAGGGGTTCCTATTTTTCCACATTCTTGCCAACACTTATTTTCCATTTCTAAAATACCTATTCTAGTAGGTGTGAAGTGGTGGTATCTCATTGTAGCTTTGATTTGCTTTCTCCTAATGGCTAATGATACTGAGTATCTTTTCATGTGTTTATTGGCCATTTGTGTTATCTTCTAAGAAGAAATGTCTATTCAAGTCCTTTGCCCATTTTGAAATTTTGGGGGGTTTTTTTGTCATTGAGTTGTAGGAGTTCTTTATATAGTCTGGATATTCAACTCATATATGTGGTTTCCAATATTTTTCTATTCTGTAGGTTGTCTTTTCACTTTCTTAATAATGTGCTTTGATGCATAAAAATTTTTAATTTTGATTTGGTCCCATTTATCTATGTTTTTTCTTTTGTTGCTCCTGCTTTTGGTGTAAAGTCTATAAAACCATTGCCTAACACATGGTCCTGAAGATATTTCCCTATGTTTTCTTCTAGGTATTTTATAGTTTTTAGTTATATTTAGGTCTTTGATCCATTTTGAGTTGATTTGACCCAGTTTGAGTTAATTTTTTATATGGTGTAAGGTGTAGGTGGCCACTTATATTCTTTTGCATTTGGCCATCCAGTTTTCCCAGAACCATTTGTGAAAGAAACTTATTTCCCCATTGAGTGGACTTGGCACTCTTGTCAAAAATTAATTGGCCATAGATATGAAGGTTTATTTCTGAACTCCTAGTTTGATTACATTTGTTCGTATGTTTGTCCTTGTACCAGTGCCACACTGCTTTGATTACCTCTATAATAAGTTTTAAAAGCAGGATGTGTGAGTCCTCCAACATTGTTCTTTATTGAGATGGTTTTGGCTATTCGAAGGCCCTTACCCTTCCATATAAATTTGATGATTGGCTTTTCCATTTCTGCTACTGGAATTTTGATGGGATTACATTGAATTATAAATTGTTTTGGAATTGACATTTTGACAATATTTAGTCTTAATGAACACAGAATGTCCTTCCATTTATTTAAGTCTTAAATCTTGCAGCAATGTTTTGTAGTTTTCCATGTACACATCCTTTACATCCTTGATATAATTTATCCCTAGATATTTTAATAGTCTTTGTTTCTATAGTAAAGAGGACTATTTTCTTGATTTCTTTTTCAGATTGTTCATTAGTGTATAGAGACACCACTGATTTTTGTGCATTGATCTTATGCCCCTCTACTTTGCTGAATTAATTAGCTCTAGTAGCTTTGTTGTTTTTCTAGGATTTTCTTATATAGGAAATAAGGAGATTGCTATATATGAATCATTTGTAAACAAGGAGAGTTTCCTTCCATTTCCAATTTGGTTGCCCTTTCTTTTTCTTGCCTAATTACTCTGGCTAGAACTTCCAGTAAAATGAATAGCAATGGTGAAAGTGGGCATCCTTGTCTTGGTCTTGTTCTTGATGTTAGGGGGAAAGCTTTCAGTTTTTCTTTGTTGAATATGATGTTAGCTTTGGGGTTTTCATATATGACCTTGAGCCAAAGAGTGCTGGATTTTGTCAGATGCCTTTTCTGTGTCAATTGAGATGATTGTGTGGGTTTTCCCCCTTTATTCTAATAATGTAGTGTATGACATTAATTGATTTTATGTTGCACTACCTTTATATTACCAGAATACAAAACCACTTGATCAGGGTGTATAATCCTTTTAACGTGCGGTTGGATTCAGTTTGCTAGTATTTTGTTAGTTTTTGTGTCTGTAATTCAGAAGAGATGCTGGTCTGCATTTTTCTCTTTTTATGATATCTTTATTGATGTGATGCTGACCTCATAGTCAGGAAGTGTTTCCTCCTCAATTTTTTGGAAGAGTTTGAACAATCTTCTTGGAATGTTTGGTAAACTTCACCAGTTAAGCAATCTGGCTCTGTACCTTTCATTGATGAGAGGTTTTTGATTACTGATTCGATCTCTTGTTACTGGTTTGTTCAGAATTTTTATTCTTATGTTAGTGTAGGTAGTTTGTGTGTTTTTAGGAATTTGTCCATTTTGAATGTTATCTAATTTGTTGGCTTACAGTTGTTCATTTATCCTTTATATATATATATATATATATATATACAGTTGTCCTTATTATCCTTTATTTCTGAGATCATGGTTATGTGTCCCCCCTTTCGTTTCTGATTTTAATTATTTGTATCTTCTTTTTGCTTTGTCAGTATAGCTATAGGTTTGTCAAATTTATTGATCATTTCAAAGAACCAATTTTTGGTTTTGTTGATTCAATTTTTCCATTCTCTATTTCACTTATCACTGCTCTAATCTTTATTTTCTTTCTGCTCATAGTGGGTTTAGTTTGCTCTTTTTCCTAGTTTTGCTCTTCCAGTTTTGAGGCTAGGTCTCTGATTTGAAATCTTTATTAATGTAAGCATTTAGAGCTATAAATTTTCTTCTTAGCACTGGCTTTGCTATATCCCATAAGTTTTGGTATGTTGTGTTTTCATTTTCATTTGCCTAAAGATATTTCCTAATTTTCCTTGTGATATCTCCTTTGGACCCACTGGTTGTTTAAAAGTGTGTTAATATTCCAGTTTTCCTTCTGTTACTGATTCCATTGTGGTTAGAGAAGATATATTGTATCATTTAAGTATTTTTTAATTTCTTCAGACTTATTTTATAACCTAACATATGGTATATCATGGAGAATAATCCATGTGCACTAGAAGAGAATATGCATTCTGCTGCTCTTGGGTAAAAATTTTATATGTATCTGCGAGGTATGGTTAGTTTATGTTATCATTCAAGTTTTCTATTTTGTCTAGAGATGTTCTATATGTTATTGAAAGTGGTGTATTGAGATCTACTGTTAATGTAGAACTGTATTTCTCCCTTCAAATTTGTCGATATTTGCTTCATATATTTTGGGACTCTGCTGTTTGGTGCATTTATGTTTATAATTGCTATGTTTTCTTGTTGCATTGACCCCCTTTATTTTATCTTACATTAGCATAACCACCCCAGGTCTCTCTTGGTTACTATTTGCATAGTATAGAATTTTCTCATCGTTTCACTTTCAACCTACTTGTATCTTTGACTTTAAGGTGAGTCTCTTGCAGATAGCATATAGTTGGGTCATGCTTTTTTTTTTAAGTCTGACCTTTTTTATCCCTCAGTTCTTTCATTGCTGTCTACTTTTGTGTTTGTCTTTTGTAGTGAAACACTTTGAGACCCTTCTCATTTTTCTGTGTATTTTTTTTTTCAGATATTTTGTGATTACCAATGGCCTTAAGTTTAACATTTTAAATTTATAGCAGTCTTGTTTGATGTGATACCAACTTAACTTCAGTAGCATACACAAATTATGTTCCTGTGGCCCTCTATCCCTCCACCTTTGTGTTGTTTTTGTTACAAATTACATCTTTATACATTGTGTGTCTAAATCTATAGATTCATCACTACTTTTTATGCATTTGCACATTAGAATCTGCCAAAAGCAAAAAGTGGAGTTACAAACCAAATAAAATAGTACTGCATTTATAATTAGCCATTTAGTTACCCTTACCAAGGATCTTTATGCTGCTTTAATCCTTCCTAGTTTCCTTTTCAATCTGAAGAATTCCCTTTAGCATTGCTTGGAGGGCAGGTCTAAAGGGGATGACCCCCTCAACTTTTATTTTTCTGGAAATGTCTTCACTTCTCCCTCATGTTTGAAAGAGTGTTTCCCCAGATACAGAATTCTTGGTTGGCATGTTTTGGGTTTTTTTCTAGCACTTTAAATATGTCATCCCATTGCCTTTTTGCCTCCATGGCTTCTGAAGAGAAATCAGCACTTGATCTTATTAAGACTACCTTGTTCACAGTGTGTTGCTTCTCTTAACAGCATTCAGGATTCTTTGTCTTTGGGGTTCGACAGCTGAATTAAAGTGTGTGGCTCTCTTTGAGTTTATCCTATTTGGGTTTCATTGGGCTTCTAGGATACGTATTTTCATGTCTTCCATTTAGTTTGGGAAATTTTCTGCCATTATTTCTTTGAATTTTGTTCCTGCCCCTTTTGTTCTTTTCCTTCTGGGACTCCAACAACACGTATATTGGTACACTTGATGGTGCACTACAGGTCTCTTAGGCTCTGTTCACTTATCTTCATTCTTTCTTTCTGCTCCTCAGACTGAATAATTTCAAGTTCACTGATTATTCTATTAGCTCCAATCTGTTATTGAACTCTTCTGTGGATTTTTTTTTTTTTTTTTTTTCTTTTTCCCAGTTATGGTGGTCTTGAGCTCCAGTATTTCTTTTTGGTTCCTTTTTATAATTTCTATCTTTATTGACATTCTCGTTTTGTTCATATGTCACTTTCCTGGTATTCCTTAGTTCTTTGTGTTTTCTTTAGCTCTTTAAGCTTAAAGTCTTTGATATGTCCAAAGTTTGGTCATTTTATTTTTATTATTTTTTTATTTCTTATGTTTTATTTTGCTGTGGGTAGGTATCATTTCCTGTTTCTTTAATATGCCTTGTAATCTTGTTTCATGCTGTACATTTTAACACTTTAATGTATTAAGTCTGGAATTTAGTCCCTATCTCTCAGTTCCTAAAATTTGTATCCAGGTAGTGATATGACAGAGTTCCTTGAATGCCAGGAGCCAACACACACACAGCCTTTCACAGTGCCTGCAGATTGGCTCAGTCTTGGCTGGCACTGTAACTTCAGAGGTTAGCCCTTCTATCAGGGAACTTGAACAGCAGTCAGAGGTGAAAGTGCAGTTCCTTTCCATGTTTTTCTGAGCATACATCTTGTCATGCACTCATGATCTTAGGAATTCCCCCTCTTCTCCCTATAGTGTTTCTACTGATCCCATCCTGGGTGTTCTATTGTATGTCTTAAAGCCAGTAATCCTTCACTCCAGCCCACTGTGATTTAATTGGCTCTTATACTGGTTTAGCTGTCCACAAGCTGATTCTGTGTGCAGGGCAGATTTAAGATTTGCCTGGTTCAGTCTCGGGCTGCCAACAGATAAGACTGGCACATCCAATATGTACATAGGGCTTACTTGGCTCCCTCCAGAACCAAGCTCAAGTTGGCTCTACATTGAGCTGGGGCGGGGGGGGGGGGGGGGGGAAGGACAGACTCAGCAAGGGTGTCATGTTTTTTTTCCAAACTTCAGCTCCCCTTTTCTTGATTCAGTTTTCACCCATTTTCTGCAGCCCTTTAACTGTCCCAGAGTAAGACGGCTATGCCAGTTTTTGCTGGTTGTTAAAGGACTGGAGGGAACAATGCTGGAGTATCTCACTCTGCCATCTTTGGGCAAGGGAAAGTCTGTGCTTTGTTTTCCACAGCCAGATGAACATAGCAGATAGCCAGCACAAGACCTCTCCCCTTTAAAACCCTGAACCCAAAGAGCTACATTCTTGTTGTACAAACCAGAAAATGTGCTCTAACCTTCCAAGAACTTCATTAAAATTACGTGTGTGCACGCAAGCGGCGGCGGGGGAGCTGTGAACAAAACTCAACCCCTAGAAAATTCTAACTTATGCATGGTCTGTGTAAGTTTCATGTTATAAGTTTAAAGTGGTTGTGAACAATAGTACTCATGAATGCCTGTGAGAATCTCTCAAAAGGAACTCTGAATTATCCTGGGTCTGAAAAAATTCCCACAAATGATTTTCCAAGAAGGATTAGCTCAGTGAAAATCCCCCAAACACATAAAAAAACCAAGCATCACAGTGCTATGAACCTGCAGAAATAAACCAAACACTTAAGATATTGGAATTATCATGATCCAAAATAACTACACTTACCCTGTGTAAAGACATTTTAAAAGCTCCAAATGGTCAGGGAATAAACGATTATGGAAGAAAATGACCAAGCAGATTTGGAAGGGGAAAACTGAAGGGAACTTAGAAAAAATAGAAAAATGCAGTCATTTGAAAATAATAGACTCAGTGGGAAGGTAGAACTGAAGAATTAGTGAACTGGAAGAGAGCAGAAAGTCTCCAGGATTTAGCACAGAGCCAAAAATAAGGAAAATACAAAAAAAAAAAAAAAAATTTGGAGTTCTAGGAGAGTAGACAGAGAATGGGACAGAAACAATAATAGAAGCAATAAGGACTAAACATTTTCCAGAAATTATGAAATACACCAGTCCACAATTCATGTAGTCTAATAAAATCCAACTGAAAGAAAGCAGATGGAGCTAATACTAATAGACAAAATAGACTGTAACAAAAGGCTTTAACTAAAGATAAAGGATCACTTAATAAAACGTACCATTTACCAGGAAGATGGAGTAATCCTAAATATGTGTGTACTTAATAAACTCTACATAAAGCAAAAATTTACACAAATATGATTAGTTTTCCATGAAGGTGCCATTTAAAAGGGGGAAACAAGTCTTCAGCAAATGGTGGTGGATCAATTAGATATTTTTACATGAAAAAATGAAACACGCCTCAGCCCATATGTAAGAAATAAAGTGAAATACCAAGTAAAAGTGAATTTTATCTGCCCCCCCCCAAAAAAAAAAAGTTAATTCTATAAAACTTCTAACAAAACATGGGGGAATATCTTTGTGACCTCCAGTTAGGTAATGCTTACTTAGGGCATAAAAACTACAAAAAAAAAAAAAAAAAAGGAAAAACTATGAAGGTGGATTTAATCAAAAATTTTAAATATTTCCTCTTTTAAAGACCATTAAGAAAAGTAAGCCACATTCTGGCAGCAGAAATACCTGGACTACATATAACTGACAAAGGATTTTTGTTCAGAATATATAACTCTTACAACTCAATAAAAAGGTTACAGACAACTCAATTTCTTAAATGGGCAGAAGTTTTGAATTAACACTTTGCAAAGGAAGATATATGAATGGTATGTGAAATGATGTTCAACATCTCTGGAACTTTCCTACATCGCTGGTGGTAATGTAAATGTTAAACACATCTGCAAAAAAGGTTGATGTGTCAATATTAACAGCTTTATTCACAGTAGTCCAATAATGGTAATCACCCAAATGTCAACATAAATATCAACATAATGATAATCAAATTGTGATATTGCCATATAATGAGATAATACTAGCAAGATACAGTGTAACACACTATTAAGCATGAATGATCAATATACTCATCATACATGGATGGATTTCAAAAATGTTTGGCTGAGTAAAGAAACCAGGCACAGAAGAGTACACTGTTCCATTTACTTCAAGTTCTAGAATAGGCAAAAATAGTGGATAGAGGAGCAAACCAGTGGTTGTGTGGGAGTGTATGTAGGGGAAATTAAACGGCAAAAGGACAGGAAGGAACTTTTTAGTGGAATTGCCCCACATCTTCATTGTGGTAGTGAATACTTGGGGTGTATACATTTGTCAAAACTCACCAAATTGCATTTCAGTTTATTTAAATTACAGCTTAATAAAGTTGACTTCTTAAAAATTCTAAGAATAACCCAATTATGAAGTGAGCAGATCTAAACAACTCACCAAAGAAGTTAAACAGATGGCAAATAAGCATATGAAAAGATGCTCATCATGTGATTAAGGAATTTCAAATTAGGTACAATTAGGTACCACTACACATCTATTAGAATAATGGTTAAATTCCAAAACACCACAAATGTTGCCAAGGCTGTGGTGCTTTCATTGCTGGTGGGAAGGCAAACTGGTACAGCCACTTTGGAAGATTGGCAGTTTCTTACAAAGCTAAACATACCAAATGATCCAGGTGCTGTGCTGACATCCACACAAAAACTTGTACACGTTAATTGCCAGAAATTGGAAGTTACCAAGATATCCTTCAGGAGGTGAATAGATAATATGTGGTGCATCCATACAATGGAGAATTACTCAGCAATAAAGAATGTTACCAAGTTATGAAAAGTTAGAGAGGAATGTTAAATGCATATTGGTAAATGAAAGAAGCCAGTGTGGGAAAGCCTACATACTATATAAGACATACTGGAAAATTCAGAGCTATAGAAGCAGTAAAAAGATCAATGGTAGCCAGAATTTCAGGGGGGGAAGGGGAGGAATGGATAGGTGGAGTGCAGGGCATTTAGGGCAGGACACATGGCATTATGCATTTCACAACCCATAGAAATGTGCAACGTGAAGAGTAAACCCGAATGTAAGCTGACAGACTTAATTCTAGTGAACCACTACTGGTCCTTCACTTGTATAAATGTCATAGCATTAACGCAAGGTATTAATAGGAGAAACCGAGTGGGGTGTAGGGGTAATTGTACTTTCTGCCACAATTTTCCTGTAAACTTAAAACTGCTCTAAAGTCTGTAAAAAGCAGGAAAAAAAATCAGTTTTAGGTGAAAAACAAAATATAAAGCTTCTAAAAGATACTATATTCACAGCTTAAAGGCAAGGAAAGATTTCTTAACACAAAAACCACTCACCATAAAGAAAAACTAATTATTTCAAATAAAAATTGGAGGACTTCTGCTTCTGGCCAAAAAAAGCAAAAATCAGAAGGAAAAAAAAATATGCATATATGTGAAACATAGTTTCCATGTCACAACAAGGGGAGGGAAGCCCACAGAGAGCCTGGCAGTTTCCATGAATTGAGACAGCTGGGCATCCAGGGAAGTCAAAGGAGCTAAAGTTTAAAGGGCCGCATACTGGAGAATAGGGATCCATACGGAGAGTTCTGGGGTCTGCCGAGGGTTCCCTTCAGCTGAATGCTGATCATGCATGTGAGGCAACTACTCAAGGTTAGAAAAGGAACCACCCAAAAGGAGCAGAAGGAATAATCCTTGGGAGTCACAGAGGGCTCTAAATATAGTTCATGTTCCCAAAAGCTAGGGTGGAACATAATTCAAGAGATATGGGGTAGAGAATTAAGAAGATTAGCATTGCCTCATTAGTGAACCCAAGTTAGTCCTAAGTTAGGGGCTTCCCTATCAAAGCTTAAAACCAAGCCTCACGGGGAGTGGATGTAGCTCAAGTGGTTGAGCACCTGCTTCCCAAGTATAAGGTCCTGGGCTCAATCCCTGGTACCTCAAAAAAAAAAAAAGCTTCAGGATGATTCAACTATTTCTACATAATTTAGCAGTGTCCTAGATCAAAAGAATATAGGAATACAAAAACATCTAATAGGGTAAAATTCAAGATGTCTGGCATCCGATTAAAAGTTCCCAGGCAGGCAAAGCAGCAGGAAATTATGACTCAAGGAGAAAAATCAATCACTGAAAAAAGACCCAGAAATTAAATAGATAAAAATCAGTAGACAAAAACATTAAAACAGTTATAATTTTCCATACATTCAAGAAGATGAAATATTGAGCATATTAACTAGAAACATGGAAAATATTTTTTAAAGGCCCAAATCAACATTCTAGACATGAATACTACAATATCTGAAATGAAAAATGCACATTAAAGAAGAGAGCAGTAGAAACTACCCACAATGAAACAGAGAACAAAGATGGAAAATAAAAACAGCATCAGTAAGCTGTAGGGCAATTCCAAGTAATCCAACATATACATAATTGAGTGCCCCCCAAAAAGTGGGGGACCCAAAAATTTAGAGAAATAGTTTTTTAAAAATGTTCCCAAGAAGCCTAACAAATCCCAAGGAAAAGAAATATGAGGAAAACACCAAGGCATGTCAAAATGAAAATGCTTAAAACCAGTGATAGAAAATCTTAAAAGCAGTCAGAGAAAAAAGATACGTACAAATGAACCAAGATAAGAATGACAGCAGACGCCTCACAGAAAACATTGAAAGCCAGATGATGGCGGAGTAACATTTTTAAGGTACTGTAAGGGAAAGAAAAACAATTATCCACCTAAAATTCTGCACCCAGCAAAAATATCTTTCAAAACAAAGGCAAATAAAAGCTTTCAGAGATTAAAAAAAAAATACTGAAAGAATTCATCACCAACAGACCTACAGTACAAGAAATGTTAAAGGAAGTCTTTCATGCGGAAGGAAAATAGTGTGAGTGGAAATCTGATCTACACGAATGAAGAACACTGAAAATGGTAAACGTGGATAAATATAAAATATTTTTCTTATCTTTGAAATCTCTTTAAGAGTAGACTATCTAAAACAAATCTCTACTTTGAGGTTTATAATGTATGTAGAAGTAACAACATTACAAAGACCAGGAGCAGGGATACAATCATTGTTTTAAGATTCTTAGATGTGAAGTGGTATAGTATTACTTGGAGACAGACTGGGGATAAATAAGAATGTATAGTAGCGTATATACTATATTAAAGCAACCACTAAAAAGTTAGACCTATTAAATGAACAAGGACATAAAATGGACCATAAAATATGTTCAATTCAAATAAAGTCAGAAAATAAGAGGGAAAAAGGAACGGATGAGGCAAATGGCAAGATTGTTGAGTTAAATCCAACCATATGGATAGTCACATTAAATGTAAATTTCTAAACACCCCACTAAGGATGAGCCCAAGATAATCTGTTTATGCATCCAATGACAGCTTCAAAATATAGAAGTAAAATTAAGCACTTGTTTTTTAAGAGATGCCATTAAGAGAATGGAGATATAAGCTACAAAGTTAGCAAAAATGTTTGCAAAAACCTATTATATAGTAACCACATTAATTTATTGTCCAAACTGGGGCATTCTTCCTTTTATGTTCTGTGGTTTTTGTGTCCTAAGTAATCCTTACCTAATTGAAAGTCACAAAGATTGTTTTCCCATATTTTGTTCTAGAAGTTTTCCATTTTGAATTAATGGATCCATTAATTCAAAATGTGATACATTTTGAATTAATTTTTGTGTATGCCTTGAGGTGTTTTGTTTTTTTTTTCCCATGTAGATATTCAATCCACCCAAAACCAACTGTTGAAAAGACTATTGTTTCCTCCATTTAATTTGCACCTTTGTAGAAAATAAACTAACCATATATGTGTTGGTCTGTTTCTGGATTCTCTCTTCTGTCCCTTTGATCAGTATGTGAATACCACACTGTCTTGATTACTGTAACTTCTCAATAAGTCTTGAAATCAGTATATGTGAGTTCTCCAACTTTGTTCATCTTTTTCAAATTGAAGACAGCCTTTTAGTAATTACCTTGGCACCTGTCAAAGAAAAGCACCAGACAGCAGTTAAAATGGCAGGACAGACTTTATTCAAACTGCTGTGACAGGGGAGAAGAGACGCCAGCAGCAGCTGGTCTCAACTCCACTTAGCACAGGCATAACTAGATTTCTTTAAAGGGCACAAAAGGAAAGGGAAAGGGGAATGGGAAAATTGCTTAGAAGGTCTGGTGGAGGTCTGGAAGGGAAGGGGAAAGGGGAGCTGGAAAATTACCGAGGGGTATGGAAATGGAGGTGGCACTTACGAAGAGTCAGGTAGTTGTGCCGTCCTGTGAACAGTGCATCCTGTGGTTTAGCAGTATTGCACCATCTTAGGTCAGAGCCCAGGATGGGATCAGGGGTCCACCCAACGACATGGGCTAGCATTACGGAAGTCCACACTAAAGTCTGGACAAGTCTCTGGGGCAAAATTTGCACAAATAATGGAGCCAAGCAGAGTCTCGCAAGGATTCACAGACCATAGGCATAAACTGGCTATCTTGGGCAAACAAGGATGTATTATCACCCTACCCATAACTGACAAAGGATTAATATCCATAATTTATAATGAACTCTTAGAAATCAATTTGGAATAAGTCATTAACCTATCAGAAAAAAAGAAAAAGATTTTGATTAGCCCTTGACAGAAGAATAACAAATGGCAAATATATATATAGGAAAAGAGACAAACCCTTGTTAAGCATTTCTGTCATATGTTCAGAAAATGTTGGACTTTCATATGCTACCTATTTAATAATCCTAATAGTATGACAGCCATGTCATAAAATTTTAAAAATACTGTATCATTTGAACTAAAAATGATCAATTTAAGAAAGAGTGCTTTCAGTTTGGGGAGATTAAGTAGCAAAAGAACAAACTTCTAAACTAATAAAACTTTTAGCTAAGGATATTACCAAGAATGAAAATACGGAAGAAAAAAAAAAATTTTGTACCAATGAAAACAAGGATCATCAATGACTTTGAGAAAAAAAATTAAAGGTAATATCCTTGTTCTGATTAATGTAAGTTCAATATAAAGCTGAAATAAAATTTGCTGATATTCTTAAATGTTTTTGTTTTTATATTCTCATTCAAGTATTTTAATGGTATGAAATACTGTCATAATTTTGTGAAAAGTTTTACCCAAAAGATAGTAAACATATTAAGTATAAGAGCTTACCTTATAGACATTAAATCAGATAAATGTTATCTGATGTTATATATTAATATTACATACAATATTACAAACCCCTCTTAAATCTACTCCAATTTTAGATTTAATTATCAATCTTTTGATAATCCTGTAATTTATATGTAGAATATAAGACACGGTGCACTTTTATCTCATTTTTAAAATGTTAAACTGAAAAATAAAATTAGTCTACCAAGAAAGAAAAAAGGAACAAAACCACCAAGTTTGCTAAAATTTGCAAATCAATGTTGAAGAAGATGTGAAAAAACCAGGAACTCTCATACATTGCTGGTGGGGACTTAAAATCGTTAAAACCACTGTGGAAAACTTGTTAGGCATTAGCTAGTGCAATTAATGCTATACATACCCCATGACCAAGTAATTCTACTCTTACATGATACAAGAAATGTTCTTAGCATCATAATAGCCAAAACTAGAAACAACTCTAAAGTCTATCAAAAATAGGTTAAACTAACAGTGGTGTGTTCATGTAATGGAATAGTATATAAGGAAAAAAAATGAACTGCTTTTATAAGGAACAACATATATGACTTTAAAAATAAAATTTCAGTAGAAAAGCTACTCAAAAGAATATAAAATGTGATTCTATTAATATACAGTTCAAAAACAAGTAAAACTAGTTTATATGATTTAGGGATATATACCATAAATGCTAATGCTATAAAAGCCAAACAAGGAAGTGATTACCCCCAACTTTGGAGTAGTCATTGTGGGGGGGTGGGGGGGCAAGAATGGGAGCTTCTGGAACAATGCCAGTGTTCTATTTCGTGAGTTGAGTCGTAATTACCTATATGTCTGCCTTAAAATAATTTATTGCCCTGTACATTTGGTTTTTGCACTGTGCTTGTGTTATATTTCACAAAAGATGTAAAAGAAAATGAGCAAATAGAGCAACTCATAACATTGATTGACAAAATGTTGGCTCAAATAAGCAAATTATGGTGTAATATACACAGTATGATTCCATATGTGCAAAGTCCAAAAATAGTTCAAACTAAAGATGTTACTTAGAAATACACAGTATGTGTGGTAAAAAAATAAATAAAACATCCCCGATATAGTGTTACCTTTGAGGGCAGGGATGGGGATACAATTGTGTAGGGGCATAAAGATGACTTTTTTTTTTTTTAACAAAGGTGGCTTTTAAGGTAGGTTTCTTTACGGGATGGATGGTTATATGGATGTTTTATAATTACTGTTGGATCTGTACAAATGTATTATATAAATCTTTTGCATGTATGATATTTCATGATTTTTTAAAATAAGGCAAAGTGTATACCCTTTCCAAAAAAAAAGAAAGACGAACAGATGAACCTTCTCCATGTTTTATTTCCCAGATTGTTTATGTTTATGCTTTGGAGTAAGAGCAGAAAATTCAAGAACACCACGGTGATGATTTCCCAGCCTTTCCAGTGAGGTTTTTTCTCTCAAACAAACGTGTTCTGCTTTTCCCGGCTCAAACACCTCATTCGCCCAGATGTTTTCAACACTATGGTACTGAACAGGCGCACTTCATCTGGCAGCGACTCTTCCCACAAAACAGAACACTCACTGGCCATGGGGTAAATATTCTTATCAACTTGTCAGAAAATATGCCATAAAAAACATTTATATGGTGGATTTTTAAATGTGTTAAAAACACTGTTTTGATGTAAAGATGATTGTTGTTCACATCAGATTAGCAATTAGCAGCCCCTAACATATAAAAATTGAGCCCATTTGGAGCCACCAACTCCATCAGAACTATTGAATTCCTAAAAGTAAAACACAGACACACAGATGAGGATAATATTTAATCGAAATATATTTGTCTAATATCTACAAATTGTGAACAATCAGTCTTAAGAAAGCAGACAAAAGGCACAAAATTAGTATTACTACAGAGAAGCTTTCATGCTACTGGATTTTATAAATATTGGAGTGGTACAGTAAAAAATAAATTAAGCATTGAGCAAAAATCAAAGCCTGTATCTCTCCTTTGTCTCCCATTCTGGTCATATCTTTAACCTCATTTGTAAATGCTGAGGACTAAAATTCAGCTGACACCGTGCAACACTCATACAGGCTTTATGTTTTAATCACAGTGGTTTTCTTGCAGAGTTTGGGTGAAACCAGAGAGGTGCATTTAAAAAAAAAATCCACAGGAAATTCTTTTCTATTTCCCCAAACTAAATACAAGATTGAGGCCACGGTCGTGCATGTTTGTAAGTGCGCGTGTGTGTATATTTAACTTTTAAAGCCCTTTTTCATCGCAAAAGTAGTAAAGTCTCCACATGATTTGTTTTTTGCTGTAAAAGCAGCAGCTTCAGAGAAATGTGTGGCTAGTGCTTTGATCATGAGAAATTGTCAGAAAGCTTCTGGGGTAAGTAGACAGGAGGAGAGTTCCAGGGTGAGTCCTGCCTCTAGGTTGTCCCAGAGATACTCCATCATGGAAGGCTCTGGAATAAACCTTTCAACAACCTCCTGCCCACCCACCATCCAGGAGGAAACAGCACTTTATATTTCTTGGTGTGGACAGACAGACAAAACGTTGAGGTGGTGAGGGAGGGAGGAAACAATAATTTTGAAGTGACAGCCTCATGCACTTCTACCAGGAATGAGTCACTTTCCACCATAAGTATGCCAGTTGGGCCATGCCAATTCACCTTCCACCTTTCTTTTCAAAGGAGTCCACTGGGAAAGAAGACCTTTGGGAATGCAAAACGTTTTTGGCAAAGTGAAAAATAGAAAACCTCAAACCTCATTGATAAAAAGGAGCTTATAATTACCAACTTAAACCTTGGTAGTACAGTATTTACATGTGTAATGAGACCCAGCAGACGTGTATATGGTGCGTGTGAACATACGGTGTGCAGGGCGCTCACACACAGACCTGTGTACACACACATGCCCCAATGGCTCTTGAATAAATTCGGTCCTCTGGCAGAGTCTGGGGGTGCACAGTTCACAGTATTTAATTCTTCTCGGTTACCTTTTCTTGGCTATCAAGAGGTTTCAGTGAACACCAACAGAACCTTGATACTGTACCACTTTAATGCCTACAAAAACAGGACTATTTTGGAAAGCTCTGCACCTCCACTCATCAATGTGCCTTCCAGAGAGGATTGGAGTATACCCAGCCATCGCCCTGCAAGAGAAGGAGGGAGACATTACACGGCGACCTCTCAGTGGGGAAAGGGTACGCCAGGATGCTCCCCAACCTCTAATCTTTGAGATGCCAGGTCGGAAGCCGAGAAATACACGAGGTAGAGCTAGGACCGCTGCCACCCTGCGTGTCACAGCCACGCCCCTGGTGTCCTCAGACCCCGCCTGAGCCCGACCCATGTTCTTATCTTGGCATTTCAGGAGGAAACCCCACTAACTGACGAGAATAATGAAAGAAGGGGGAAAAGACACCAATCAAACAGCAAGTGAGAAAAAGGCAACATTCTGGTCCCAGATTGGAAGGGAACAAACTGAATGTTAACAATCTGCTATTTTCGATCCTTTAGACACCCCCAAGCCTTTGGTTATGAAAGTACTGGCTTTTAATATGCCCAAGGGGAAGAGCTGCTTTTTTTGTGGTCATTTTGTATTTTAATACACAACTTTCCACAGATGCCAGGCAAACTAGCTGTCCTAGACCAGCTCCACCTCTTGGGAGGATCCTTTAGGGATTTACCTCACCCATTCAATGGCCCGTAGAGGCAGCCTCCCAGGCAGCCTCGCTGTCCAGAACCAGTTTCCAACCTTGACGTCTCTCCATTCAGCCCACGGCCCTGGGTTCCTGCCTCTGGGGAAAACAGTGGCTACTTCTTGCTCCTGACCATAAAGCCAACTCATGGTTGTTTTGTTGCCCTAACTCACCTGTGGCCTTATGTCTAGACAAAGTAATCCCAACTAGTAATCCTTCCTTGTAGCAAAAGCCAGAGGTTAGCAACACATGGGCTGAAGAGAAAGCCCACAGACATTTTCAATTGGCTCCAAGCATTTAATTCTTTTAAATTCCCTGACAATATACAAAAATCTCAAAAATCCAGATTTCTGGCTTCTCTTGAAGAATTGCCATCAATCTATGATTGCCTGGGAGTGGGTGGCATCCATGCCCTCGAGAGAGGAGCTCTCTCATCTGCCCCAGTCCTCCCTGGTCTGCTTCTCTCATTTGTTACCTGTCTGGCTCCTTGGGGCTTGCTTTAAAGATGGTGACTCCTACACTTCGATAATTTCCAGTTCCATTCCCAATTTCTCCACAACTTCAAGGAAAGAACAAAGACCCTCAACTGGGCACAAAGCGCCTTGCTCCCTTGCCCAGTGAGTGGGCAGTCGGGACATTCTGCTTTCCAACGTCATTTTCCTGGGAGACGGCAGCAGCGTTTTAAGCACAGACCAATGTCCATCCCATTTGGTCCACAGGAGGCAAAGCTCCGAAACAGTGGTTCTCAGTCAGGAGGGTCCCAGTCCTCCCTCGTGTGGAGATGTGCTGTGATGTGCATCACAACTAATTTGTTACTGATGATAAAGCAACAGAGGGTGTCAATGGTTTCCTGGTTTTAAGTAGACATTAGAGCAGCATCCAGATACACAATTCCATTCCCTTCCCAGCCTGGCAGGTTGATGGGCTTTTTTGACTGGAAGATGCCAGAGGGGAAGGGTCAGTTGCCCAGTTCTGTCCACACAAGCGTTTTAGGCCTCGAGACACTAGCATAAATGTTTCCACACAAAAACCATCCGAAAGCCTGGTCCAAAGCTGGAGCCAGAATCACACAGCACCCCCATCCTTCCCAGGGCCTCCCCCGCCCCCGTTTATTCTCATTCAACTGAAATGCTGGGTTAGCAAGAAAACCCACCTGCTCCCTCCCTCAGGACAAGTTCTCTTGTGGGCGAGAGCCAAAGAAAGGGTTACCTCCTGGATAAAATATCTGGGCTGCCACGGTGTGTGGAGGTTCTCTCGCTTCCGCTCCTCCACCCGCTGCTTCTCTTCCAGGCGCCGCTTCTGCTCGGTGGCTGAGTCAATGTCCCCCAGACGCAGGTATCGGGTCACCTCCTGCCAGAGGTTCCTGCGGATACAGGGAAGAGAAGAAATGGTCAGGCAGGGCTGGCCAGCTCGGGGATGACAGTCTGCAACAGGGAGAGTCCAGGGAAGGAGTAGCTCCTGCCAGGCTCCTCAAAGACGCCTCGAGCCAGGATTTACACCCAGGAGTACAGGGCACAAGTCTGTAAACTATCTACCTGCTCCAAGCATCAGAACTTTTTCAGGCCTCTGAGTTTCGAGTGATCGAATCTAATAGTACTAGCAGCCAGTAGCAGTGATACTACAACTACCACAAACAACAATAATAGCAGACACTTCCATGGCACCACGTTTCTAAGTATTTCACATATATGTTAACTAATTTAATACAACAACCCAATGATAGAGATGCTATATAATTATCCCCGTTTTACAGAGAAGAAAACTTGAGGCCCACTGTATTAGTCAGGGTTCTCTAGGGAAACAGAACCAATAGGAGATTTCTGTAAATTTTATGAGATCTTTATGAAAGTTTTTCATGTGACTATGGGGATGGGAGGCAAGTTCAAATTCTGTAGGGCAGGCCACAAGCTGGGAATGCCAATGAAGGCTTTTGATGACTCCCCCAGGAGAAGCTGGCTGGCTGAAATAGGGATGTAAATTCTCTCTTCTGACTGCTGAAGTCATCACTTCCCCACTTTAAGGCCTTCAGCTGATTGCATGAGGCAGTCTCCTCAGCTGATTGTAGATGTCATCAGCCATACACGCAATCAACTCACCCACGAGTCAGATCCACAAAATATCCTCACAGTGTTTGTCCAAACAACTGGGCACCATAACCTGGCCAGTTTGACACATGAACTTGACCATCACACTCACATAAGGCTAAGTGATGACCACAAGGTCACCAAAGTGGTAAATATGAGCAAGGCATACTTTCCCACAGAGGAACCTGGCATTATGAGTTAGACTCGTGCCTGTATGTTCACGCTGCCAGTTCTGCCACGTCTCCCCACGTCTCCCCCTCTGTCTCATTCATTGTGGAAGGAAGCCTTCCTCCTCAGGGACTTCCCACAACCATCCCCGAGTCACATGCCTTCTGTTCTCAAGGACCAGGAAAGGAACTGGGGTAAAGCAGGACACCCGCCTCCCCTTTGCACCTCTTCTTCATTAAGTATATCAGGAGAAGAAAGCGTTTTACACAGAAGGAGCTGTTACACATTTCAGTGGTGGCAATTCCCTCCCTGACTTTGAGGAAAAGATGTTTCTGCACCCAGGGGTGGCACTGGGTCAGGAAATGCTTCCACAGTGGAGCACCCGTAACTCTTTCCACAAGAGAAGGCTCAGCTGCCCAGAGAAGGAAGCCCTGAGTATTCCGGTGATCAGGCCAAGGAAGGGCACGTGGGGTTACCAGCAGAGCAGACATCAGGAGCTCTGAGCTTCTTCCAAGGAGACAAGGAGCTTCTTCCAAGAATCAGAAGCCAAGGAAGAAACTGACAAGGGTCAGCTCCTGTTCAGTCTCCCACCCACCAGACATATCCCAAATCCCACTATACAAAGAGACCCAGGGAGAGTGATGTTCAGGCCTCCATTTTACAGCAGAAAAAAATTCTAGAACTGGGATATAAAGCCAGGTCTGAATGGCCCCACAGCATTTGCTCTGATACCTGATTAAGAAGAAGATGTGCCAAAACAGTAAAGTGGCATAAGAAAGGAAAGTCCTTCTGATCACCCACAGCCCCCACCATGGTACTGAGGGAGAGGCTGGGCACAAGGACAGCCAGTCCTGGGCACAAAGACTTTCAAGGGCAGGACTTCCCATGGTAAGTCCCATCATAAGACAGTGGCCCAAAGTTTAGAGGGAAGAGCCCCCAAGGACTGGAGAGGGGATGGTGGGACAAGAACTGGCCCACATAGAGCTTTACCCGGACAAGCTCAGGGACTGCCTGAGAGAGTGAAGCTGCCAGATGGCCTAGGCAGGAAGTACAGAGTAGGAGCCTCTGACAGTGAATTCTGTGAATCCCAAAAAAGAAAAGATTGTTTTAAACTGATCCGTTCCTCTGGGTGTGAGACCCATCTGACTGGATTACATCAGTGGGTCACGATCCATGTTGAGTCCCTGCCCCCTTGCTGGGTCTGATATAAATGGACTCACTTGGACAGAAGGTCAAAGGGAGCTGGCATATTTTGATTCTGCGATGTGAAAGAGAGGATTGCTTTGGCACGAAGCCCCTAAAAGGCTGGGGCCGCAGAGCAGAGCAGGAGGAGAGCAGCCCTGCTGTGTGCCTGACAGCTCACAGCTGAACCTGGGAAGAGAGCGGAACAGCCGAGACTGATACAGGCGGCCTGGCAAGAGACAAGCCCTATGCCAGCTTGCAGCTGAAGTCGGGAAGAAAGCAGAGCAGCTGAGCCTGAGAGAGGAAGCCCGGCGGGGAAGGAGAGGCCAGGC
Source organism: Tolypeutes matacus (assembly GCA_026826555.1). NCBI lineage: Eukaryota > Metazoa > Chordata > Mammalia > Cingulata > Chlamyphoridae > Tolypeutes > Tolypeutes matacus. The sequence goes on from JAKSZT010054202.1 coordinate 15,679,454, forward strand.
AGAGACTTGGGTTAAGAAAGTACCTCTTACGGTGCCTCGAGTTGGACTTTTCATGGCCTTGGAACTGTAAGCTTCTACCCCAAATCCCCTTTATAAAAGCCAACACATTTCTGCTACTAGCACCAGCAGCCCTTTGGCTGAGTAAAACAGGGCCCATCTGGGGAAGGCTCTGAATGGAGAAAGTAAGGAGCCTTCAGGGTGGGGAGGGATAGTTTGGTTCTCAATGACCAAACTGGAAACGACAGTCCTGCCATGAAATGAACTAAGGCTGGGCCGACTTCCCCATTCTGGGAGAGCTTTGCCAGAGGTGGGGTGGGATGCAGGGGCATGGGGGTGGATTTCTTTCTGCAGCCTTTCCTGTGTTGTGCTAGTAATACAGTTATCCCTTCCACTTCGCGCCCCTGCCATCGGGAAAACTCGCGTAAAATTTTTGGTCATCCCTTTGTACCAGAGAAGTCTGAATTTTTTCTTTTTCTTTTTCTTTTATGGGGTGTTTACAGTACCTTATTTTAAAATTTGGGTTAAGTATTTGGTCATAGGCATAATTATACAAAACTATACACATAATCTATGCATTTCTGAGTTCCTAAAATCTTTTGTGTCATCTGCTCTCCTTCACATATCTGTGGCTTCCACAAAACTCCCTCAAATTTCCCATTTAATTTATTATGCTGACCCATGATATAGTGAAACTGTGATGGGGAAAGTCACGATGTGAAAGGGAAAACTGTATTGCCCAACATGCTGGACTGAAAAAGACAGAGTTTATGTCCTCCATGTGGACACAGAGCAGGTTACACTTACTGTCCCCGAATAAACGGATTAACAAGAAAGAGTGGACTAATCCTACAACAAAGCAAAGCTTCTAGGACACTGCAGCTTAGTTTTTATTAAACTCAGTCATAATGTATTATTTATGCACACGGTTTTATCCTTGTTTTTGAGTAAGCACTTTTTCCACTTGGTGCAAACTCTCCCTGTAATGGCAAACACTTCCACAGTATCATTTGTAATTTAATCTTAATCCTGTTTCTAAAGGGCAGCATGCTTTTAGCGTGGAGCAGAGTCAGCACCCTTTTTCCGTCAAGGGCCAAATAGCCAACATTTTAGGCTTTGCCAGCCCCACAGTCTTGGTCACAACCTGCGCTGGAGCAGATAGCCACGGACGATATGTAAGGAAAGACGCGTGGCTGCCTTCCAGCCAAAGCTCATGTACAAAATCAGCCGGGTGCTGGATTCGGCCATGGGCCAGAGTCTGCTGATCCCCTGTATAAAAAAAAAAAAAACGGCACATTCCAAGAAGCTTCTGCTTGTGTACCTACACAAACATCCCTTTAAATGGCTGCATTATAGTCAGACCAAAGAGTAGACATTCTAATAATTGAGTGGCTATCCCATAATTTTCTCAACCATTTCCCTATTACTGGACAGTTAATTGGTTTTGGTTTTTTGCTTGTTGTTTAGCTTTCTTTAAAAAAAAAAAAAAATACTCAACTTAATGTTTAAAACCTTTTCTGAGTTTAAGAATTTTCCCTTAGGATAAGATTCCCAGAATTGGAATATAAGATTAAAAAGAATTCACAAGTTTAACACTACTGATCTATGCAGCTAAATTGCAAACCTCGTGGTTTGTATCCATTTATACCCCTACTGGAAGGAGAGTAGATAGAGTGCCAATTTCAACAAACCTTGCCAACACTGAATATTTTCTTTTAAAAGTTTGATAATCTGGTAAGAAAAAACAGTACTTGGTTGCTTCACTGCACAGTTCTTACCTTTGATTACTAGCAACTGTGTATTTAACTTTGTAATCAAGAGACAGACTAGTTCAGTTGACAAACTCTTTCAGGACAGGCATTAACAGGCCACCTTCACACCCCACCCCACAGCTGCAGAATAACTAAACTGAAAGCTATGAAGGATCTGCCCCTATGTGACACACAGTGGACAATTCAAGTATCTAAAGGCGCCAGAAGAACACGATTCCTGGACCATTTCCATTAGCTGAGCTTTCAAACGCTTCCTCTCTGCCACTCAAGTCAAGCTCTGAGGACAAGCAGACTGGGGAGAAAGCCGCAGCCTGCGTCTCACCTGGATTCCATGGGGCCCTGCTTCTCCAGAGGTCTGATCTTCTTCGGGTACACGGGCAATGTGGTTGTGTCAATGACTTTGGTTTCTCCGTTGCTGTAGGTGAACTCTAAGGCCCCGTTCCACTCTCCATGGGCTTTACAGACGATGGTGTTGGTTGGGTTGTGCTTCACTTCTGCAGTGACCCTGAATTAATCAAGAAGTCAAACGAACACACTTTGCAAGATTATCAGATAGAGACTAAAAAAGGTGCACTCACATCTAGAGATTTTTTTTTATGGGGCAGGGGGAAAGGATTGTTTTTGCAATTTTGCTCAAGACTAGCTCTTTAAATGTGATCTAACATCACTGAACAACAACATCAAAAGGAAATAGTGGAAAAACTGGTGAAATCTGAAGAAAGTCTATAGTGTATCCAGCATGTGTCCTGAAAATCCATCCCCAAAGGATTTCACTATAAATTGATTGAGGTGGGCTCCAAAAATACTTCCATGTGAGGGCAGAGGGAAGAGGCACCCCGTTTGTAAAAGATCTGTCCTGGGTGAAATGCCTCAAACATTCACAGAATGTCCTCAGTTAACAACTTTATCTTGATGTCCAAATGATCCCATTCTGTAACTCCATGTTCTAATGGAGAGAGGGAACTCGGGGCACCATAATAAGGCAAGGGATCCACCCCTAAGTGACATGCCACCTCCTACCTGTGGACCTTCCCACCGTAAAAAGGCTTCGTGTGGAATATCACCGTCGCGGAGTACCCGGTCTTGGCACAAGTGATGCTGACTTTTCCTCCAAGCTCCACCCACGGAATGGTGAGGATGGAGCGTGCGTAGGCACTGGGCAGAGTGAACACATACTCCTCCCCGTGCTCCAGGAGTCTCAGCACACCTCCAGGGGAGAGGAGAGGAGAGTTAGGGACATACACGTGGGACAGAGCAGCTGGGGACCAAAGGACCCAAAGATGGAGGAGCCAGACAGCCCCCTGCAATGGATGTCACATGTCCCACCTCTGCCAAGGGTGGCCGTCCTTCAATGCGTGTGCCTAATGGGTGCCAGGCACCATGCAAGGTGCTGAGAATACAACAGTGAACAAGAAAGACCCAGTTTCTGCACTCAGGGAGCAGAACAGAAAGGGGGCACTTTAAGTAATCACCAAACAAACGCAAAATTATAACTGTGATAAAGGTGGGAAGAAGTACCCAGGGCCAAGGAAGCCTCCAGTGGAAGGAAGTGATGATCTGGAAAGGGGAGGTGTCTCTAAGGAAGTGACACTTGAGCTGGGCAGGAGTTGAACAGGTGAAGAGAAGGGGGCAGTAGGAATGGCAGGTGCAAAGGCCCTGTGGTGATGGAGCCAGATGAGCAAGAAAAAAGGGCCTGCATTACGGAGGGAGGTGGTGTGTGAGGGTGTGGAGGCTGGCCTGGTCAGCAGGGGCCAGACCTTGTCTTTCCAACTCCTGAAAAGCATGTTAAGGACATCTGGCTTTATTCTGAGAGCAACAGATTCAACCTCAACGGTTTTTATTAAGTTAGAGAAATCATTCCCCTTCCACGCCCTCTAGATCAGGGGCTCAAACCTAGGAGCCAGGGCTTAAAGAGGTCATAATCCTCCTGAAAAAAAATGAAAAATTATGTGGGTCTGTCTACTTTTATAGGGAAAAGGGCCACAGCTTTCATGCCAACCCCAGGCTGCTGCACTCATCTGTATAGTTTAGGCACTGCTCTTAGGTGCCCAGAGGGGGCTGAAACCCAGCCCTCGCTCTGCTTGGCAGGCAGCACCATCCTTAATTCAGGCAGAGGCCCTGTGTGGGCTGGCAGGAGCCCCGAGACCCCGTGCTCCAGGCTTTCTAAGATTTATCCCGTACAAGGTGCCTTCCTGGTGCCCCATTCTGGCACCACGGGGCTTTAGCTACCATAGAAATGCCTTCACGGCACTACCCCAGCTTCTGACGGGCCTGATGATGTTTGAGGGCCCTGTGAGCCTCAGGAAGGATAGTCCTGTCCTTCAGCCTGAGGTGGGTGGCTAGAGGTTGGTCAGTGACTTCCCGTCCCTGGGCTGCCCATTTCTCTGTGAGCACTGCCTGGCTCAGACTCTCCGAGAAGCTTCACCCGCGCTGTCTCCTTTCAGCCTCACAACTACCCTATGAGGGAAGAGCTGCTGCTGTTTTAACAAGGATGAGGAAGCTGGAACTCAGAAAGGTGAAGTGTTAGGGCTTCTCTCTTTAGATGCAAGTCAAGCATCTGAGTCAATTAGAGCTGGAATGTGCCCAGTAGAGTGTGTGTGTGTGTGTGGGGTGTATCTTTCAGTACTGACGGGCTTGCAGGGGAGCCTGAGACGGGGCTAATTTCATGAACGCTGTTGGTTTCTAAAGTCCACACTAAGGCACATCCAATTCTAATTCAACTGACCCTTGAAAACTCCTTTAATGATGGCCCATGAGCTAGTCTACAGAACATACTAGGCTTGGCAGGAACCAGAACCCTGCTCTCAGTTAAGTCCATTGCATTCAGCTCTCCCCACCACTGAAACAGATCACTGGCTCAGTAAACTCAAGAGGAAATGCTGCTTTGTGTTGAGGGGTCCTGATAGCCCCCTGAGAGGGGGCGGATACTCACACCACAAGCAGCACATGTGGGGACTGAGAACACCAGGGAAAAGCGGATGTGTAGGTTACTCACGAGCTAGTGGGCGCTGGCAGGGCAGATACGTCAGCAGCATTTCAACCCTTCTCTCTCCCTGGCCGGGGATATAATTGGATACGTGCAACGTAAATGCACGGATGACACACGCACTGGACACCTGAACGGACGGGCTTCTCCCCTCACCTTCTCTCCTCCAACTGACACTGCTCCTGTCAGTGAGTTAACCCACCTCCCTGAAAGCAAAGCCCCAGGACACCAAATGCTCTCAGCTCACGACACTGTGCCCTTCTGCCACTCCTCAGAGTAGACCTGCCCCCCCCAGCCCCTGAAACCCCTTCCTACCCAGGGCGTTCCAGGGAGGGGGCAGTACAGCACTGCATCGGTGAGGACACTTAGATGATGGGGTTTCATTCCTTACAGTTTCTGATTAGAAACCCTGGAGGAGAGTGGCCAAGCTTTGAAACGCCCTTTGTTTTAGAGCCTACTTTGTGTCGGCCTTCCTCAGATTAGGTTACTTGGGAAGGCAGGTGGCGGCGAAGGAGACCAAGAGCCAAGAACCAGAAGTGAAAGCTGGAGAGTTTGCCTCCGACGCCCCTCCCTGCCCCAGTTCTGGTCCGCTGGTTCCGTGAGTGCTGGCCACAGCTCGCAGACTCAGACTCATTCACAAATTAAACTTTGTGGGGTAGGACCGTGCAGCTGACACTATGTTTATAGCATATTTACATGGAGAACACGCCACTTTTTTTTTTTTTTTTTTAATCTGGACGTGTTCTTCGAGGATCACCCCTTGGTCCCTCACCAGCCTGGTGACCATAGCTTCTCTGGACCTCAGTCTCCTCACCTGTGGCATGGTGATAATGGTGTCTACACCTCACAGGGCTGTTTTATGGATGGAGAAGGTGATTATAAAACTCAGCTGAAGACACACTGAGTCCTGACGATTCTATAGCCTAATTACCCCTCACTCTCGAGGGAGACTCTCTTGCTGGATGAATTCTTAACAATGGTATTTCCACTGGGGGATAAAGAGGAAATCAGCAAGTCTGGCAGTGGGGTATGCATGTGGGGAAAGGAAGAGCTGGGTGGGAAGAGATTTTGTTTTTAATGCAACGCTTTCCATAGGAGATAGCATCCTCTTCCCATTCATCTTTAGAAAAATCTCTTCCAAATCAAGCGAAACGTTCCTCCAGTCCCGCAGAAGTCAGTGAGCAAGCTAAGCTGATTTGAAGGCATTCTGCTTTTTTCTGGAATTCCATAAATGTGTGCTTACTCATTAAATCACCTGTAATTATGCCATTCTCAGGATTCTTTTGGTCAGGGTTGCTTAAAAAATATCTGTCCCAAATATGAATAAAAGACTGTATTAAAATTAGACTTACAAATGAGATCACAAATGAAAAGTTCCTCCTTAATTGGCCTAAGAGCTGAGAGAAGCTGAAAATGTCAAATAATCAATCCTTGCATGCCGGGGTTAGTTCTCAAGCTGGGAGATTCTCGTTTTAAATACCATAAATTAGTTTGCCAATAAACATAAAGCAAAGCATTAAGAATTTTCAAACTGATAAATTTAAAATAATTTCATACCTGAGCTCAATTGGAGGAACCAAAATATTCCTGGAGGACAATTTACTCTAGATGGTTTAGAGTCACAGAAAGTAACTCTGAGGAATACATTTGCAGCCTCCTGGCATTCCTGAGTGTCCTGCAAACATGCCACATCCCTTACTAGGATTAATTGCTTTTCTCCACAGACTCAATTAAGAGGCTGTGCCATTTACTGGGCACTGATTCTCAGGTTTGGGGCTGGGGGGGCAGGAAAGAAGGTGGTGGCGTAGCAGAGAGGACCCTTGCTTTTCCACGGGCTTAGATTTCAGGGTTGACTGAACAATGTCTCTATTAGGGACTTTCGCTGTCGAAACTTCTGACTCGAAGGCAGTCTCTGAGCTGCAGTGGCAGTGAATTCAAGGCTTAATGAGGCACTTGAAATGACATTTTCTTGCAGTCAAATATGCCAGAGCTTAAAGGCAATAATTTAAGAGATAAGCTCTGGTATTTACATTCAAAATTTCAAATGGACCCCTCTAAGATCTAATTTGTAAAATGGGGGGTTGGGCAAAATGTAACTTCAAACCCAATCAACAAATCCATGGAAAGTGCTGGATTAGGGCAGGGAATAAACCAGGAAAAGGAACCCGCAGGGCGCCACTCCCACCTCCACCCTGGGAGCTCTTAGGAAAGGAGCCAGAGTCTTCTGCTTTGAAGTTTGGGAGGTCTTAGAAGCATTTTGTGTGAAAAATAAGATTGTGTGTGTTACAGAGGGCACAGCTGATTGATAGAAGAGAAAGAAGGATGTGGCAAGCCTAAGGCCTTCGGCTGGGTGAAAAGCAAGGCTTAGGACACAGGAATGGACCATTGGTACCCCCTCCTCCCCCCATCCCCGCTTGCCTAGGTCTGTCCACAGCAAAAATACACCTGGGGGAAGCGGATGGGGCTCAAGCAATTGGGCTCCCGTCTACCACCATATGGGAGGTCCAGGGTTCGATTCCCGGGGCCTCCTGGTGGAAGCAAGTTGGCCCACGTGGCGGGCTTGCCTGTGCAGGAATGCTGGCCTGTGCAGAGAGCTGGCGCAACAAAAAGAGACAGAAGAGAGACAATAAGAGACGCAGCAGACCAGGGAGCTGAGGTGGTGCAAGAGATTGAGCAGCCTCTCCTCACTCCGGAAGGTCCCAAGATCGGTTCCTGATGCCGCCTAAAGAGAAGACAAGCAGACACAGAAGAACACACAGAGAGCAGACAGCGAGCACAAAACAACGAAAGGGGGAGGGAGTGGAATAAACAAATAAATCTTTTTTTAAAATCTTAAAAAAAAAAAAAAAAAAAGGAACCCATTTGGGTGGGTGGCCAAGAAGGGCTATGTCTAGGGAGGGCGCTTTCCAGAGTCTGTCTGGAATCTTCTTACTAAACTCAGCATCCTGATTAACCGAGAAGGTCTGACTAGACTTTCTAGGCAGGTAGGAGTGAGCAGCAAATCCAAATTCTGCTTCAGGGATGGCTCCCTCTGGGGGCCTCAGGACACCCTGCTACCTGGTTTCCCACCCACAGCACTGAGCTCATTTGTCACGCATCCAGGTGCACCCTACCTCAGCCTGGGGCCGTGCAAAGAAACCAAAGGCTCCAGGCCCTGCCTGCCCAGAAGGCATGAGCTGAGACCCTGAGACATCATGGGCCCACCCTACACAGACCCCAACATTCACCAGCTGCCAGGAGCAAGAGAAAGGAAAGATGTCAACTGGCCTCGGGGGAAACAGGGATAAAAGGACCTCACCACCACTGAGGCAAGGAAAGTTCCTGAGGAGGGGAAAAGGAGGTGTTAACTAAAATAGAGTGACTATGGCTAGGAGGTTTACAATGGAGTGGGGAAGTCATTCTGGAAGTTACTCTAATGCAGGTCTAAGCCCGATACCACAATGGCCACAGGAAGCCTCAGGCAACAACGCTCCTCAAACCCCAAGGGCATCCAGGCCACAAAACCAACCACAGGACAAACAGTGCAGCTAGCCTCTACCCCGAAGGACAGGCAGAGCACCCCAAAAGCCACCAACCACACCCAACTTGTCTAATATTCTTCTCTCCCTTTAGGAACCCTTGCCTGGAAATGCCAGGATGGGGGGCACAACTGGGGCCGCTACCTGAATCCGCGTTCCCAGAATTGCCCAAATAAACACCTCTGTTGCCTTGAAGCTCAGTTCGCTATTTCTCAGTTGACAGAGGCAGCTGTGCTGCGCTGAGGAAGGAGCCCCTAGCATGGGGGCCTCAAGTGGAGGCCCAAGTGGGGTGGACAGGACGGCCGAGGGTACGGAGAAGCAGGGGCAAGAGGGGGAGAAGCGAGAAAGCTGTGCTGGGAACCCAGAGCCAGCATTAAAACACAGTCACACACAGGAACCCTCCTCGCCGAGCTGGCAGGGTAGTGTAGGCTGCTAGGGGAGGGCTGCAGCTTGTAAGAGAAGGAAGCATCATAGACAGGAGGGAGGTTGAGTTTCCCTGAAGAATTCCCTAAAGCTCTAAAAATGGCTGTGAAGAAATTTCTTTATCAGAAATTTCTGTCTAGTGGCAAAAAAAATCCCTGCTTAGCGGCCCAGAGATTGGGAGGCATCTGCCCTACACGCCTATGTAAGAATCTGTGGCTCTCCCGTGCCTTGATAAGGGGCAGCAAGCATTTCTGCCTAGTGCTGGGAATCCCAGGAAAGGAACTGGACTAAATATTCTCTAAGTACCAGAAAATGTATTTGCTTTTAGAAGTCAGAAGAGGAGCTGGTGAAGATAAGATCTGATGACTAATCCCAGTTTAGACTCAGTGTGTATGTGTGTGTGTGTTTGTGGGAGGGAGGAAAATAAATAATTGGTCTTTCTACTTCTACCTTTGCCAGTGCTCCCCGCTGCTGCCTGTTCATACGGCAGCCAGAGGGATGTTACTAAAATCATGCCCCGTCCTCTAGTGATTCCCATCTCAGAGTAAAAGCCAAAGTTCTTCCGGGGTCCACCAGGACCCCATGATCTGGCCCCGCCTCTGACCTCATCTCCTCCCACTTCCCCCCTCACTCTCTCTGTTCCAGCCACGCTGGTCTTGGAACACCCCAGTCAAGATCCTGTCTCAGGGCCTTCTTTCTGCTGGGACACCTTTCCTTAAGCCACCGGCATGGCTTGCTCCTCCACTTCCTTTAAGTCTGCACTCAAATGCTCCGTTCTCCTCGAGGTCCACGCGTTTAAAGTGGTAGCGTTGCCCTGCCCTCATGCTCTATCGTCCTTTCCTGGCCTCTCTTTAGCACCACGCCCCACCCATCACACTGCAGCTCATGTTCTCTGTCTGACCTACCCCACTGGAAAGCCAGCTCCACGAGGGCAGGGATTTGTGTCTGTCACAGTTACGGCTGCGTCCCCAGCACCAGGGATGGTGCCGGGCATTTGTCAAATGAATGGATAAGTGAATTCATGAATGAAAAAGACCAGTGGGTTTATCTGACTGACCCACTCTTCTAGATACGGAAATAAATACATTCAAAACAGTGTCTATCAAAGGTGCAGGTTATCGCCCACTCACTAAGCTGCCTGGGTGCTCGGCCTTCTCCAGCAAACATCTTCAAAGTGTTTACGTGGGAAATTTGAGGTCATAAAATTAAATAGAACGACGTGAGCTCCTGAATACCAATTTTCTTTTTTAAATAAAGGGAAAGACGTTACTGGTACAAACCACACAGTCCTAGCTGGGCTTTTAGCAACCTATAGAAACACAGAGCCCTGGATAAGTCAAAAGCAAGATTAACGCCGCTCCTCTTTCTTATTATGAACCCGAGTATACAAATCAATGCAAACAGCAACCTCTACGCAGGGGTCTTTGCAAATCCTCATCCTTGCTTTATTCTCCCCGTCTACAACAGTAAGAGCTACCTGAGGTGTCCTAACCCTAGCTCTCACAGCTTGCAGAACCTCAAGCACCAAGGTCTGTCTCTGGGACCTGTGGCATGGCTTGAACCCAAGGTGCTGTACAGGGTCACCTCTGTCACTCGTTCGGGGGAGAAGGCCACGTTCAGGGAAGCAAGTCGCAGAGGTCAGAAGAGAGGCCTGGAAGGAACTACCCAATGGTATGCCTCTACCGCTTCTCTTCTGGAAGTACACCTAAATCAAGCTTGTTTTCTAGGCTTCAGAGGGCCAGGGCACAGGGAAACGGGCTGGCTATGTCCTACAGCCCTCTGGCCAGCCGCCACCCTTACCTGGTCCTCCTTCTGCTCACCCCCACCTCTCTATATTCCTGGGCTTGTGATAGCTTGTGACTTTTTGAACCCTCACACATTCTGATTCCTTTTTTTTTTTTAAAGATTTATTTATTTCTCCCCTCCCCTTCCCATTGTTCTGCGCTCGCTGTCTGCTCTGTGTGTTCTTCTGTGTCTGCTTGTCTTCTCTTTAGGCGGCACTGGGAACTGGTCCTGGGACCTTCTGGAGTGGGAGAGAGGCGCTCAATCTCTTGCACCACCTCAGCTCCCTGGTCTGCTGCGTCTGTTATTATCTTCTCTGTGTCTCTTTTTCTCATTGCATCATCTTGCTGCGCCAGCTCTCTGCACAGGACTGCACTCCTGTGTGGGCCAGCGTTCCTGCTCGGGCCAGCTCCCCGCATGGGCCATTTCTCCGCTCAGGCCAGCTTGCCATGTGGGCCAGCTTGCCTTTCACCAGGAGGCCCTGGGAATTGAACCCTGGACCTCCTATATGGTAGACAGGAGCCCAATCGCTTGAGCCACATCCACTTCCCTACATTCTGATTCCTAATCCCCAGTTACGAGTCAGTGAGAAATGGTCCATGCCTCAAATAACCTCAGGACCTCTCCTGCGTCCCTCCTCACTGGGCCTGGGGACAGGCACTTGGATGTAAGTTGTTAGATGCTCCCATGGGCCCTTGGTCAAGTTGTTTCTCTCGGTCGCCTCACCTGCAAAGTGAGGGGCAGCTGGACTCACCAGAGGTTTACCAAGCATTTTTAGGCAACTGAAACCATTTTGAAATGAACCCGTATGACAGAGTGGAGATGCTCAGACTGCAGTGGGGTTGGGATGGAGCAGAACCCCCACTGCTCACTCTCCTTGTCCCACCCTGTGGCCTGAGTCCCTCTAGGGTGCCCTGGGGTTCCCTCCAGCACGGGTGGGAAGCAGGAGGCATGGCAGGTGGATAAATCCTCTTTCAGGCACTAGATGCCATGGTCCTGTCATCCCTGGTAATAACACCTCCTTCAGGAGGAGACCTGGGCTGCCCTCACCCTCCCTTTTCCATTAGCAGGCAAAGGTCCACAAACTAGTTTTGCTTTAGCATTTTCCTGATTGGAAAAACACTGCAATGTTGCACTCCCACAACAAAGAATGGAAAGGAGGAAATAATATATATTAATGGTGAGATTTATTCAAAGAGGAGTGTGCTCGTTCCTCCCTGTGGCAGTTTGAGATTATTTTATGAATGCCATAAAGAGAAAGGTTATGTTTGCAAACTAATCTATTCCTCTGGGTGTGATATTCTTTGACTGCATTAAATTCAGTCGAGGGGCCTGTATTAGTCAGCCAAAGGGGTGCTGATGAAAAGTACCAGAAATCTGTTGGCTTTTATAAAGGGTATTTATTCGGGGAAAAAGCTTACAGTTACAAGCCCTGAAGAGTCCAACTCAAGGTACCATAAGAGGTACTTTCTCACCAAAGTCTGTTGCCATGTGTTGAAGCAAGATGGTGGACAATCTCGGCCTGGTCTCTCCTTCCTTCTTCTTCTTAGGGCTCTGTGGTCCCAGCTTCTTCTGATCTCAGCTGTAGGCTGGCATAGGGCTCGTCTCTCTTCCCGGGGCCACAGGATCAAAGTTCTCTCCTCTGGCATCTAGGGAGCTCTTTCTCTTCTCTTGTCTATCTTCTTCTGTGTCTTCTTGAGTCAGTGACAGTTTATATCAGCCCACCAAGGGGGTGGGCATTTAACCTGAGTTACAACCTATTTGAATCAGAGCTCTAATCTCAACATAATTTAATCAAAGACATCTCTGCTGAATCTAATACAATCAAAGGGGATCAGGTCTAGAGGAACAGACCAGTTTACAAACATAATCTCTCTTTTTGGAATTCAAATATAATCTCAAATTGCCATGGGGCCTTTGATTAGATTACCTGTTAAGATTGCTGTAGGGCTTTCCTGGACTATGTCAGTAAAGGCTGACTCAGATTGAGTCCCTACTTTCTTGCTGGATCTGATATAAAACAGACTCACATGAACAGACAGACAGAGGGAAAAAGACTCCAGTTTTGCCCACAGCTGAGCGGCAAGGACAGAAGCCTATACCAGGAGAGAGAGGACTGTGGGATCGCTTAAGCACGTAGCCCCAAGATCCTGTAGCCCCAAGAGGCTGGGCCCACGGAGTAGCCCGAGAGGAAAGGGGAAGGCTGAAAACTGGGCAGAGATCAGCAGCCATCTTACTTTGCCACGTGGCGACACACCAGGATCCACAGTAGCTGACTGTGGTGAGAAGGCATCCCTGATGGTGCCTCGGCTTGGACTTTTCACGACCTTGGAACTGTAAGCTTCTACGCCAAATAAATCCACTTTATAAAAGCCAACAGATTCCCGGTACTTTGCATTGGCAGCCCTTTGGCAAACTAAGACACTCCCTGACACAAACCTTCCACCTGTCTGAAATACGGCGAAGGCCTAGAGGTAGGTGGCCCGAGGTCATCCTGGTGACAGGCGAGTCCCTGGCCTCCTTCACAAATGGACAAATCTTCCTTTGTGAATTTCTTCATCCTGACTGATCCTTGAGAGGGAGCCGTTTTGTTTTCTTAGGGACCAATCAATGCCAATTACTGAGCCCATGTACCTGGAAGCTCCCTGTGAAGGCCCAACCCTGCTGCTGGACTCGCCTGAGGATGTTCGGAAGTTGCCATCTTACCTACGCATGGAGGATAAGAAGCACTTCAGAGGGTAAAAGGACAGCCTAGAAATGGAACAACAACAAGGAACCCAAGAGCAGGTCTTTTCCTAAGCAGTCCAACGGCACTCAAACAGTAAGGAGCTGTCTGTAGCCTCATTCTCTCTTGCCTCTCTTTCAATCTGATTTTCACTGGGACCACTCCACTGGTACAACCCTTGTCAGGTCCCCAAAGGCCTTCAAGGTCCAAACTCCAATGGTCAATTCTTAGTTCTCACCCTCCTGGAACTAATCAGCCTCATCTGCCGCAGTAGGTCACTCCCTCTGCGTTTCTTCACTTGGCTTGCTGGAAACACACTGCCCCATTCTATCGACTGCTCTGACCACTTCTCTCCTCAGTCTCCTTGGGTGGCTGCCCCAGCAGCTAACTGCTGGAGGGCTGCAGGCACCAGTGCTCACTTACTAGTCTCGTTCTGTCTCAAGGCTTTAAATTACCAGTTTTTATGACCTTTCCCCAGAACTCCAGGCTGCATATACGACTGTCTACTCAACCAATTAACTTAACTTTCACACAACAAACTGAGCTCCTATTCTGTCCCACCAAACTGCCCCCGTGGGGTCCCCATTCTCCCCCATCTCAGTTAATGGTGACTCGATCCTTCTGGTTGCTCAGGTAAAAAACTTGGAGTCGCCTTTCCTCTCATACCTCACACCCAATCCAGAGGTGAATCCTTTTGGCTCTCTCTACTTCAGGAAGACATCCAGACTCTCACAGTTTACTTTCTCTACCATTTCCACCCTGGTCCAAACCAACACCATCTCTTCTTTGGATATTGTCATAATTTCCGAACAGGTCTCCTTGCTTTCCACCCTTGTCCCTGTATAGTCTATTTTCAACAAACAGCTGGTGCAATTGGGCTAAAACATAAGTCAGATCATGGTACTCTTCTGCTCAAAATCCCCAATAGCTTTGCAGTTCATTTAGTGTAAAAGCCAAGATCCCTGACAATGACTGGTGTATTAATCAGCCAAAGAAGTGCTGATGCAAAGTACCAGAACTCTGTTGGCTTTTCTAAAGGGTACTTATTTGGGGTAGAAGCTTACAGTCACAAGGCCTTAAAGAGTCCAACTCAAGTTACCATATGAGGTACTTTCTCACCCAGACTCACTGGCTATGTGTTAAAGCAAGATGGCAGGCGATATCTGCGAGGCTTCAGCCTTCCTTCTTCTTAAGGCTCCGTCCCAGCTTCTTCCAGTCTCAGCTGTAGGTTTGTATAAGGCTTGTTTCTCTCCCCAGAGCTTGTTTCTTTCTGGGCTCTGCTGCTCAGGTCTCGTCACAAGGTCAGCTGTAGACTATCAGTCTCATCTCTCTTCCCGGGGTCTCTGCCGTGTCTAATGAGCTGTCTCTCTTCCTCTGTGTTCTTCTTCTCCATGTGTTTACTTCCCTTTGAACATCTGTTTTATCCCCAAGGGGGCTGGGACTCAACACTGAGTCGCACTCTAATGATGTGGTTGGATCAGAGCCCTAATCCTAACATAATTTAATCAGACGTCTCGGCTGAATCTAATACAATCAAAGGGTATCACACCAGAGGAACTGACCAGTTTACAAACGTAATCTATATTTCTTTTTGGAATTCATAAATAATACGAAACTGCTACAGCTGCTAAGGCCCTACATGATCTGGCTGTGGTTACTCTCTCACCTTATCTTTTCCATACCCCCCACCCCCAGCTTCAGCAACCCGGGCTTCCTCAGTCTTCCACAACATGCCAAACACAGCTCTGCTTCCAGGCGTCTACCCCCACACTCTTCCCTGAGAAACCACAAGTCTCACTCCTTGGCCCCCATTCCGAACTTTGCTCAAATGCTGCCTTCTCAGTGAGGCCTTCCTCAGCCATCCCATTGAAAAATTCAACCTTTCTTCCCAGCACTTCCTAGATCCCTTCCCTGCTTTATTTTTCTCAGTTGCACTTATCCCCTTCCAATACATGGCATAATTTAAAATTTACTTATCCCATTTCCCCCAGGAGAATAGAAGCTTCCTGGTGGCATAGATTTTTTTTGTCTGTTTTCATCACTGAAGTAGCCGTAGCTCTTCGCAGTATCTAGGACCTAGTGTTGCGCAATAAAAATGTGCTAAATGAATGAAAAGTGTTCCCATCTCATGGGTTTCAGAAGGGTTCCTAAGGAGCCATGTACTCCCTGAAACTGAAGGCCAAATTTTGTGATTAGTGTCTTTGGGGAAAGAGAATCCACAAACTTAGCATCTCAAATGGATTTGTGACAAAGGAAAGTTGAAGAACCATGTACGCAGATGCTTGTATTTAACAAGGATTATTATAGGTTTCTGCAAACAATGATTACACTTCATTCACAGCTATTTGCTAAAATAGGAACGTGTAATCCACCAGTGGGGTGATTATATTGTGTTCCTGCCTCAGAATTTCTAGTGTAGTGTTCAAAAATTTGCCTTGGGAATTTTTATGAGCCAATTTTGAATAGGCAGCACTATCATCTTCATTGTCTGGGAGCCAGAACACCAGTGAGAATGAATAAAAATGTGTTTTCACAGATTTGGAGCCAACCCTAATATTCCTGCAAAGCTGAAAAACATGGTCTGTACAGTGGCTTAACACACACATAGCATGTGAAGATCCAAGGTGGGCAGCTGATTAGGCAAATATCTTCATCCCATCTGGCGGGGACTGAATCATGTCCCCCCCAAAAAGGCACGTTCAGGTCTCAATGCCTGGTCCTGTGGGTGTGAACCCATCTGTAAACAGAACCTTTAAAGACGCTTTTAGTTAAAGTAATAATAAACTGGATGAGGGTGGGCCTTGGCCCAATATGGCTGAAGTCCTTATAAACAAAGGAAATTGGACACGGAAAGAGAGAAGCCATGGGGTGGAGGCAGAAGCTGCAAGTCAACGGAACCCAGAAGGGAAAGGAGAAGATGCTGCTATGTGAATTGGCATGAGACAGAAAAGCAAGGACCAATGATGGCCAGCAGCCAACTTCAAAACACCACAGACTCCAAGGAGACAGCATCATCTTGCTGATGCCTCGATTTTCTACTTCTCCTAGTCTTAAAACCAGGAGCCAATAAGTTTCTGGTGTTAAGCCAACCCAGAGAAACAAATGCCCCACCCACTCCATCATCTTGGCCCCATTGGGAAATTACCAGGACCTGGAAGCATACTGGGTCCAAAAATAACAAAACTCACCCCCTCTTCCTTCCCCCACCCATGCAAAAACAAAAGAAAAACAAAGAAATCCACGCTCATAATCATCAATTGTCAAATGGGTATACAAATGTCACTGAGTAAGAGCCAAAAGCCAACATATGACACAGCTTACCTTCCCCAATCATAGAGACCCCCACGGACATGCCCATGAACTTGCTTTTGGTCCATACGTGAGTGTTGATGCACAGTCTCTTCTCCTTGCATTCGCAGTAGAAGCAGGAGATGGGTGGGTGGTGGGACACCTGCTCAGCCACAAACCTTAGTTTGTAGCTTTTGGAAGGGTCATCGGCCATCGGGTGGTCATGATCGCTGGCAGGAGTGGGAGAAGCAGTCCTCCTCGGCTTGACCCTGTCCTTGGGAACCTCCCAGGAGCAGTGAAAGGTCTCGCCGATGATGGGGTTGTAGGGCTTCTTGGCCAAGGCCCCCTTGCGGCCCTCATGGAAGGCTGTGAGATAATACTCCACGAAGCAGATGACTCTCTCCTCGGGCGTGGCTCCAGCGGTGATGGCCAGCAGCAGGTCTGGATGCGCCATAAAATCTGCATACATCTCTAGCAAGGACCGCTTCTCCAAAATAAACGTGGGAAGCACCACCTGCGTTTGGAAGGAGACAACGTCAGACATTCCCTGTGGTGACCCGAAAAGAAAGCAGCAAAGGAAAAATTAAAAGGCTGCAACCACTGTCAAGCAAATTCACAATGGCTTAAGCCTGCGGTCGATTTCTTTTGATTTTTGCACAAATGGCAAATGAGGGGAAACAATATTAAAACAAATTGGAGGAGGCTACTGTGGAGGCAGCTTCAGAGTCAAGCGAGCTTTGTGGAGAAGACTGCTCTGAGTGATTTCCTTCTCTGCTTCTCTGAGGTAAAAAAAAAAAAAAAAAAAAAAAAAACAGCCGCTGTCTTTCCACCGCTATCGCTCTCCTGACACCCACCCGTCTTCTACTCTCCATTATTTATAGATGTGAAGAAAATCACCTAGGAGGGCTTTTCCATATTCTTCCTAACGTCAGGCCAAGGCGGGCAACTCAGTAGCTTCCTGTGAACATGGCTGCTGGGGTTTGCTGGTTCCACTTCAGAAGGCGGCCACTCCCTATACTAGACTGTCTATTTGGGAGGCTCTGTTAGAAGAGGGGTGTGTAAACCCCAACACGACCGAGGCCGGGCAGGATTAGGGAAAGGGCCCTGGCCGGGGGGTGCAGGAGGCAGGTCACTCAGCAGTCATTTGTCGGCAGAGCTGCCGCAGGGAAGAGGGGCTGTGGCTAGTCCATGAGTGGAAGGCGCTTCACAGGGCTGGGCCAGAAGAAACAAGTGGACGCTTCAGCGAAGTAGGCTGCCCTCGACTCACAGGATCCGTGGGTGAGTGGACTGGCATGGGGGTTGGGTTACCCCTCGGTTTGCTTCTCCTGAAGACAGTAAGTAGAAACCTGGCTGACACTGACAAAGGGACCCCTCACTGATACAAAGTAGATCCAGGTGGCTGCTCAGGTCCTGCACAAACTCAAGTGCCTGGAACCCAATGATTAGGTCATTTAAAGCAAACAAGGGAAGTGGATGTGGCTCAAGCTATAGGGTTCCCGTCTACCATACAGGAGGTCCAGGGTTCGATTCCTGGGGCCTCCTGGTGAAAGGCAAGCTGGCCCGTGCAGGAGTGCTGGCCCGTGCAGAGAACTGGCGCAGCAAGATGACGCAACAAAAAGAGACACAGAGGAGAGACAATAAAAGACGCAGCAGACCAGGGAGCTGAGGTGGTGCAAGAGACTGAGCGCCTCTCTCCACTCTGGAAGGTCTCAGGATCAGTTCCCGGTGCCACCTAAAGAGAAGACAAGCAGACACAGAAGTACACACAGAGAGCAGACAGCGAGCACAAAACAACAAGGGGAGGGGGGAGAAAGAAAGAAAGAAATCTTTAAATAAAATAAATCAAATGAAGGACATCCAGAACCTTGGCTTGATGGTGGGTTATCCGTTACTCTTGCTGTGATGGAAAGGAGAGGACCTTTTTCTCACTGATCTTAATTTAATTGGTAGGGATCAATATTCCACCCACTTGGCTGTAAGACGCAGCTCTTTAACCTGGACCCTCTGCTATTGTTCCCCCTAACCTGGACCCACAGGATTTTGAGGCTGGAAGGCTGGCCCAAGAGCACTGGCTGCTCCTCGGCACCACCCAGACGAGGGCAAAAAGCTGCGCCAGGTTCGGGCAAGCTAAGGTCACGCAGTTGATTTATGCGCCCTCCTGACATGGCCAGTTCTGTCCTCTCTTATGCTCCCTAATTCCCATGGTGGCATTTGCAAGTGGGTACATTCGCTGGCCACCGATAGCACGTGGGCCTGCGGGAACTGCAACCCTGCCTCCAGCTCAGGTTTCAAAGGCATTTCCTTGCACATGACGTAGGTACAACGCAAGGCAGTAGGAATGTCCTGAGAGAAAGACAGACAGGCAGACATAGTATCTGCAGAGCACAAAGACTGCAGAGGGACTTAGAGGATGCTCAGCCCACTGGAGATGTAAGGTTTGGTATCTTTTGAAATGCTTTTCCATCTTTCATTTAAAAACTATGTCAGAGGAGAATGCACCCATGCTAAGTAAAAAAAAAAGAAGACAGATATGAAAGTGGACATGTAATGAAATCCAAATATCATAAAATTAAAAAAAAAACATCCAAAATGTTAACATGTCTCTCTGGCGGAAAGAATTGAGTGACTTATAAAAAAAAATTTTCCAGGTTATCTTTCCGCTTTGTTTTCGTCACGCAAAAGAAGAAGAAACGTTATTTAAAATGCAGCTGTGAAAATCAAAGGCCATCTCCCAATTTTCTTTCAGCCAGAACTTGAGAAAATCGAGCATCTGGCCGCCCAAGGATCTCTTGTGGCCAGGAAAAGCACATCCTGGTCCGGAGCAGCCTCCAGCTGTGCTCTGCTAGTCCCCATGTGTGTATGTAGGAGAGGCCATCGTCCAGCGGCCACGACGGTGCCCTCTGGGGTCTGCTTTCCCACTGCAGCGTCGCTGGGCTCTGTTCTCCCCGTGGCTGAGAGCAAAATAACCCCAAACACCCACAGCCTTTCCCTCCCCCGCCCCCAGAGCCACTCAAGGGCTGCCCTATGAACCCCATGCAGGCAGGCTGCAAAGGTTGGGAAGTGTGCATTTAAGGGGACTGGAAACCCCCAATGAGACCAAATCGATTAAAAAGGACAAAAGGCCACACATGTCTGCACCTTCACACCATCCCTAAACGCCTCCACTTCCCACTTTCTCCTCCCCCAGCTCCAGAACAACCTCCTGACCAGAAGGCAAGCCAAGAGGAAGGACAGAAGTACACCTGCAGGGTCCTGACGGACAGAACCTCAGGTTAACATGATATCATGACTGTGACTTGCGTCTTTCTCCCCATCTTTCTCTCAAGGAATCCCAGAATATTCAGATATATCCCAAGAAACCTCTGGGCTAAGAGCACAACTAAGGCAGCTTTGGACAGGAACCTAGCATGTTTCAGGAACATGTTTTCTGGGGCAGGAAACCAGGAGTCTGATGTACTGGAGATGCTCACTAAATGTCTAATGAATGAGTAGCTCAAACCAGGTGGAAATGGGGCTTATCTGGCAACACGTCCACTTCTGGACCACACAAATTCTTGTACCTGAGACTGAAAACACAACGAAAGGATCTGCTACAGCATTTATTCACTAATTATGTACTTTTGAAAAGGGCAAGAGTTCATGGCCTTTCCCCTAATTTGGTGGGCATTTCCAAACTCAGAAGCTCAAGGATTAAAACAAAAGAAGAGAAAAAAACTCCACTCGGAACCCCGAGTCGCCAAACGTCAGAACCAAAAGGGACCCTTCCCAATCGTGTACTTCAACGTTCTAGTCTCACTCTAGCACTTGAGGGGACAGACACTGGGTGGCGGGGAGGACACACGTCTAGGCCACCTAGAGGCAGGAGGAGTCGGGAAGAGAACTCAGGGCTCCCAGCTGCCTCCTCAAGTCATTTCTGTGATTCCATGGCATGCCACAATTATCTCTTCTGATCAATAAGAACATTTTCTTTCCCTCTGCAAAATAAGGGCTAGGACAGCTGGGCCACCCCATCTTCTCCTTGACTTCAAAACATACTACAAAGCCACAGTAACCAAAACAGCAAGGTACTGGCATAGAGAGAGACATATAGACAACTGGAGAGTTCAGAAATCAGCCCATATATCTATGGCCAACTGATTTTCAAAATATATTAATTGGGGAAAGAACAGTCTCTTCGGCAAATGTAAGGAAAACTGGATATCCATGTGCAGGAAAATGAAGTTAGACCCCAACCTCACACCACATAGAGAAATGAACTATGAACAGATCAAACACCTTATAGCTAAAACCATAAAACTCTTAGAAGAAAACACAGGGGGAGAGTTTCCCATATTTTTAATGTAAGTTCTCTTTCATCATATTTTTAATATGTCAGACTACTTAAAACCAAGGCTTCAATTGCTACCTCTCTCAAGGAATCCCAGAATATTCAGATACATCCCAAGGATCTTCTGTGCTAAGAGAATGCCTAAGGCAGCTTGGACAGGAAAGTAGTGTGTTTCAGAAACATGTTTTCTGGGGCAGGGAACCATGGAGTCTGATGCATTGGAGATGCTCACTAAATGCCTAATGAATGAGTGACTCAAGCCAGGTCTACCCCACACCTCGTCAAATTTCCTGAGATACCTGGGAGGCCAAAGAAAGGTCAAGGAAAGGGACCTTTAAAGGTTTCTGAGGAGCTGGGAAGAACGAAAAAGATAACCTAGTCTGAAAGCATCTCCGTCTTCTCTTTATCACAGGGGAGAAATGCTCTGCTCCACATCATCTATGTATTATTACTGCCCAAACTATTAAATCCGACTCTAATCAGGAGGGGGAAGAAATTAGACAAATCCAAACTTAGGGACAGTCTGAAAAAAAATTGACAAGGACTCTTCAAAAACATCACTGCCATGAAAAAGACAAAAGGAGGGGGACTTTTCTAGATTAAAGACTAAAGGGACATGATAACCAAACATAATATAGTTTGTACTAGATTATGGATTTAGGAAAAGGAAAGCAGCTATAAAGGACATTATTGGGATAATTCGAGAAAATGTTACTATGAGCAGTATATGAGATAACAGCATTATACCAATGTTAAATTTCCTGAGTGTGATAAACGTATTTCTGTGTGGGAGAATGTCACTGAGATTCTCACTGAGACTTGGGGAGAACTGTGATGAAGTACTCTCAAATGGTTCATCAAAAAATAAGCATTTATTATATACTCATGTGGATGTGTGGGGTCTTAGAAGAGACGAAATAGAGAAATGGAAGGAAGGAGAGGACAAGTGGGAAGGAAGGAGGTTGAGAGAGGGAAGAAGGAAGAAGAAAGGCAAAATGGTGAAATGTTAGTAATCGGCTAACAAAAGTGAAGAATATATGGAGATTCATTGGACTACCCTTGCAACTTTAATATAGATTAGAAAGCACTCAAAAGAAAAGTTGGAAGAGAAAGAAAAAAAAAAAAAGGCTCTAGTAGAGACACAGTACATGAGAACAAATCAATTTTCAGAGCCAACCCTCATGAAATTGCAGACTCAGAGAAGATGAGCTCCCAGCCTTCAGCCAGTCCAAACCACTAGGCATGTATTTTGCACTTTAAAATGATGCTTGTGGCTTTGTCAGAGCTGGAAAAAAGTAAGTGGAATGCCTGGAAAGACGGAGGAGAATGGGTTCGGCTGGAATTACTTTTCCTCTTTCATCTCATTGGTATCGCCTGTGGGTGTTTGTGCAGAATAGTCAATCAATGACTTTCAAAACCACTTCCTTGAACCCTCTGGGTGAGATGCCATGCATTCCATTAAAGCGGATTTCCTGGGCTGGGCTGGGCTGGTCCCATTCCTTTCTCTTACACACTTTCCCTGGCCTTTGTTTTTTAGTTTTTTTTTGTTGTTGTTTTTTTTTGGTGCATTTGCAAATAAGTCACTAAATCCTCTGTTATCTGGGCAGTGGGCGCTAGAGGCCCAGAGCCAAGAAGCCTGAGCACTAATTGGACTGTCTGCTTCCGACAGAGGGGTGAGTGATGGCCCAGCTGTCTCAGACTGATGGCCTCCAAAGTGGCCTGCAATTGCTACAGCAGATTTATCGAGCCATCAATAAGGTCTGCCTTTTCTCCTATTAAAACAATTAAGATAATGAACTACTTTGGGGGAATGATAAAAAAAATTTAAAAAAAGGGGAGGGCCTCCACTAGGGACTCAGAGAACAATTAATTATATTCAAAGTTACATCAATCCAGAAGCAAATAACTAATATTCCAGTTGCGCTCGTAGAATAAATTATCATCCCAGCAAGGGGGGGGTGAAGGACAACTGGAAAGAGTGATAGCCCCTCTCCCCCAACACAGCAGGACTCTGCAAAGGCAGGCTCAATTTTCTCTAAAGAAACATCAAGTAGTTTAATAACCTGGGGATCATCCACGTCATACTCTAACTGGCATGCCCATCCAGTGCAAGCAAGCAAGCAGAGATGGAAACATCCGCCTAGCTTAATTTATAGAATACTTTAAAGAAATCAGGCACAGTACACAAAATCCCGACCTTAAAAAATAAAAGGCATTTAATTTACACAGCCAAAAGTTTCTTTCCTTACCTAGAGGTTACCCGAGTTTCCTTAAAGCACCAGGTCCCCTTATCTACCAGTGCAGTAGGAAAGACATCATTACATTTTTTGAGGGGGAAGGTGGATCGAAAAGTTTGAAATAACATTTGTTTGTTTTTTCCTCCAAGAGGATATGTATTACATAAAGCTAGATATACCCCCCTTGGAATTAAGCCCTGATTCCCTTGGTCACAGGCCTCTATTTGCAGAAGGGAGTCAGAAGTTGTGAGCTGAGGCTCATCTCTTGGAAGCTGCGAGCTTTATGAACGTGGGCAAGTTCATCTCTCCAAGACTCAATTCCTCCAGCTGTAAAATGGGAATAATAAGACCGGCCACTAAGGTTCTTTTATTAAAGGTGAGCAGGAAATTCGCCCAGTGCCTAGCACACAGTAAAGGCTCATTAAATGCTGGCGATTGTTATAATCAGGGATCCCAGTCCTCATTGGGAGAAACCAGGCAAGGATGAGGACAGTGGAGATTAGACACAAACTTGTCGTATAATAGTTTAATGACAAAGTCGGCGACCAAAAGAAAGTTTCCCAGTGACCAGGGCAACCAATGAACCATCTCTGATGCTTTTGTAAAGAAGTAATTAAGATAACTGCTCAAAGGAGAAATAGTTGTTAAAAAAAAAAAAAAAAGCAAGAAAATTATTTTAAGACTGTGTGAAAGGTTTTGAACTTAAACCATTTCTAGGACTCGAGACAGGCACAATGCTTATCTTGTGTGATCGTCTCAGAAACCTGTGAGTAGGTATACTCATTCTATTTTACAGGGGAGAAAATTAAGGCCCAAAGAGGTTTCCTAAGTTATAGGTGGTTAAATATGTAGGAAAGCGGGAATGAAAACCAACTTTGGTCAAGACTCATGTTGAAGTCATGGGGCCTGAAGAAACAGCATCACTTGGTTTAACTCTTTCTGGAAGAGCAGGATTGATGAGCTTCTGCTGACAGCACAGGAAGGGAGAATGGAGCTCACTCACGGCTGCCCCTCGTGGTACAAATGTATACAGGAAGCAAGATCATGACTGTGATCTCTTAGGAGAGAGAGCAGGCCTTGCTTAACAGCAAATTAAAACAAGATTTGGGAAGAAGAGGAGGTAAAGGCATCGGAAAAGGGAAATGGAAGCAATACTGGGAGAAGAGAGTAACCTGGATGTCCACAGCTCTGCCTAGTTGGCCCGGTTCCAGGGTAAACCCAGGGCCCTTCGGTCCTCTGACCCCTTTCATAAAACTTTCCCCCTGATGGAAGGAGCTTACCACAGCAACGTTGATCTTTGCATATTCTGATTGACCTTGAAAATTTACCCTGAGGAAATCATCCAATCAAATGAAAAGAGCTGGATGCCCACGAAGATGTTCACAATATCACAGCCTACAATAGACCAACTTGACCATCCATATTTCGATTTGTTGAGGCGGGAAATGGCAATGCAGCAAGTTGGTGGAATGTTATATATCACCAAAGTGTCACAGGTGATGATATTCTTTTCTTAAACTCAGTGGCAAGGTCATGGATGCTCATTGTAGTGTGATCTTCTATACCAGGGGTCAGCAAACTACAATCCATGAGCCAAATCTCCCCTGTTTATAAATAAAGTTTTAATGAAACACAGCTACACACACTCATATCTGCATTGCCTACGATCACTTTTGGGATACAGTGGCAGAGCTGAGTTGTGACAGAGACCTTATGGCCCCCCAAAATAATAAATAATAAAAAGCTGGCCCCCCCCAAAAAAAAAAAAAAAAAAAAAAGCTGGCTGCCCCCTGCTCTATACCATTCATATATCCTATATTCTTTCTTGTCTATTCAATATTTAAATTTTTTTTTTTTTTTTTTTTTAAAGATTTTATTTATTTATTCATTTATCCCCCCCTTGCTGCTCGCGCTCGCTGGGTCAGCCAACCACGCCATGCGGGCGGGCCTGCCTCCACCAGGAGGCCCCGGGAACCGAACCCGGGGCCTCCCATATGGTAAACGGGAGCCCTACTGATTGAGCCACAGCCGCTTCCCCAATATTTAATTTTAAAACAATTTTAATTAAATAAAAAAAGCTTCAGTGGACATTTCTATAACATTTCTATGTAGCTAATGCTTTTGAAAAAAATGGGGGTTTATAAGGCATTAGCAAGAGTCAGAGTTATCAGTTTCACCCCATACCTACTAGATATAATGTACATCTACAATTTTTGTTGCTGATTTAGAAAACATAAAACAAAGTGTCAAGGTGACTATTTTTGCATTTCTTTGGTTAATAACAATTTAAACAATTTTCTAAGAATCAGAGAAACTTAAGAATTATCTCAGCTGGCTTCTCAAAATATTAATCTTGTCCAACCTCTTCTTGGCTGATGGGATAAGGATTGGTTATCTTCAGGGTTAGGGACCTCATCACCCAAGGATTGCCCAATCCACCTCTTGCCTTGCACCAGACTTAACCGTCCTGAATATTTTCCACCCACTCTCTGGAATCAGCTGTGCTCTCAAGAAGGGCTCCAACTAAGTCTGCTCTAGTTTCCTACCAAAGCAAATGTTAAGCCTGGAAAGGTCCACCCTGCTGCTGCCTTGCTAGAGAGGAGCAAGACTGGACAGGAAGATGACAAGACACCTGCACTTGAGTGCCACTGGGACTCTTTCCTCCCAGTGGCTGGCCCAAGTCCCCAGACCCTAGTCGTCCATGGTGCTCGGGACTCTTTATGCCCCATTCCAAATCCCCACCATCCACAGAACCATCTTGTTCGGTGAAGGTAAAGGATTTTTTTAGAAGTGTAAATACAAAAATAACCATTGCCCCCCTTTTGCTTTGCCCAAATCACTCCTTAGTGCACTGCCTTCCTTCTTTAAAAATGGATGGCCCTCCTAAAACCAGACCTACCCTTGAAACTATCCTTTGGTAAAAATCAAACGCATCTGACCTATAAACTACTTGGGGACAAAAGCATCTGACCCACTTCTGACTTCTAAGAGGAGGTTACCAAAATGTATGGGGCTGCTGGTTTGCCTTTGTGCTCTGGGATCCACCAGCTTTTACAGAGAGTCAGTAGGTTGGGGTTTCCTTCCTCAGCCTATTCCAGACTTTTTTTCCAAACCCTGGGTCATCATTCACACATAAACACAAGAAATGTCTTACGACAGTGGACAGAAGAGTTGAATCATCTGAATCTATAACCTTGGAGTTTCGGCAAAGTCCCTACGAATCTATGTAGGTTTCAAATGGGCACACCCTAGACCTTATCATTATCTGCAACTACCACCCTCCACAATCACAAGTTCGAGCAGGCCACTCTCTGACCATTGCCCCTGTACATCCAGCTCACTCCATCTAGTCCCCAGCTCAACAATTCTTCAGCCTCACCAAGGCCTATGGCCCATTGACCTTGTAGTGTCCATCCTCCCCCACATTTTGTAGCCTCATCTCCTTCCATATCCAGCTTAGAGGCCATGGCCCAAGGTCACACCTCCCTTTGACATCTCTCAGCTCCTCTGCCATGCTCTCCCTCTAAGATACTAGGCAAGCAAACTTCAACTCTGGTTGAATCCAGCCCTTCATGTTCTCCATGCCTGGGCCTGGTGGCTGGACCTTCCTGGAGAGGAAGAGACAACATGCTGACTGGCTTCCCTTTAAATCCAGGACCTAGAAACCCGAAGTGGGGGCATGGCGCAATCCTCCCACATTCTTCATCTTCTCCCCGAGACAGTAACTCATTCTCTTGATTCTCCTCCCTCCCCACATCTCTAATATCCCTTTTCTCTTTATCACTCCCAGCTGATCACCTTGCTTCTTTTTTCTTACTGGGAAAAATCGCAGTTGTGCGCAGAGAATGCCCGCATGATAATCGTAACAGCAAACGCTTACTAGCCCTTACTCTGTGCCAGGCACTCTTCTGAGTCCTTTACACACATCATTGTACATATATTTAGAGCAACCCTTTGAAGAAGGTACAATTATTGTCCCTGCTTTAAAGATGGGGAAATGGGGGCTCTTAGAGGTTAGGTAAGATGCCCACAGTAGCTCGGCTGGGATGCCAGGCCAGGCAACCCAACTCAGAGTGGCCAATCTCCTGGTATCTGTCCTCCACTCCACCTGCCCTCCTTTAACAGTGGATGGACTGTCCTGCCTAAGGCCAAGCCCTCCTCTCCATTCCCATTCCCTCTCACCCACTCAAAGCTTAGTTCTTAAGCTATCTCCTCCCTTTCTCTGGAAGCATCTTTGCCTTTGTTCCTCTAACCATTCCCAACAACATCTAAATGTCTTGAAACCAGCCCCCCTTAATTCCAGATTTCACCCAATTTTCTACTCCCCTTTTATATCAAAACTCCTTGAAAACTCCAGTCACTGCTTTTCTTCCCATTCTCCCTTGAGTCCAGGCCGATCAGACTTTGGCAAAACCGAATACAGTGGTCCGTCCACAGGCTCCATCTTACCTGACCCATCAGCAGCTCTTCAACCACAGCTGAGGAGAGAGGGCAGAAGAGAGCTTCTGGATACAGGACCAGTTAAATACTCTGTGGGGCCCAGAGCAAACTGAAAATGCAAGGCCAGTCATTCAAAAATTATTAGGAATTCTGAGACAAGTGACAGCAGATTAGGAGCCCGACTCTGTCTGGAGACAGAGTTGAAAACAGCAAACTGCTGCTCCAGGTGCCCAGCCAGGCTGGTAATGATCGGGAATGTGTCCAATCGGGCTGCATCCTCAAAGATGGAGCAGCACACTTGTTTTACGGAGCTTTATCCTTGGGTCCTTTAGGGGAGCCAGGAATGTTCTAGCCTGCTCATAAGACACCCCCATTCAGGTAAGTTGTCCCACTGTCAATGTAGCACAAGCTACACCTAAATGACACGGGCATGAGCCAAGACGAGAAAAGAGACAGTGATGAGAGAGAGTTTCGTCAGCCTTTTCATGATGCAGGGCGACAAAAACAAGAAACCCCGGGGGATAATGAGAGGTTCACTTCCTCTTCACACAAATATTTCAGCTTGTCAAATTTTCCCTTGGTTGTGGAATAACAGCTTCTGCCCAGTAAGTAAGTTTAAAAAACTATGGGCTGGAAAAGTTTTCCTTTCCGGTACCCAACTGAGTCTTGGGTAAATGCAATGTTTGCTCTTTTGGGAACAGACTGTGGTTCCAGAAATATAAAGCAATCACATCCTAGTAAAAATAATAATAAATAGGAAATGCAACCTTCTAACGCTTTATTTTAAAACAAGAGAGCCATGTCGTGAAGACTCTGCCATAACACAGGGCTCTTAGCATTTTACTCTTTCTTCACATCTGATCTAATTGTAGTGACTCCTCCAGTCCCTCTTCTATATCATCAATGACTTTTTATAGCATCATCTACAATAAGAATACATTTTACACTGTGACCCAGGACATATCAACACAACCAAAATAAAAGTTTCATGTGCAATACACTCGTATAGTTTCCTTTCTGTTATATTTTATTTCAGTTCTTAAAATGCTGGTCTGACCCCTTAAATTGGTTTTACAGCCTACTAATGAGTTGTGACCCAAACTTTGGGAACTCTGAGTTTAGCTCAAACTGGCACACAATTTTACCCAAATTCCACCTATCAGACCTTAAATAAAGCTGCATCAGAGTTAAGTCTAAGCAATCCACAAAAACAAAACACAATGGTTTTTAAACAGCCAAACATTCTCTGCTGTAGCAGAGAAGAGATAAGATGTATGAAGATAAAAGAAATTAAGGGGGTGCTCGCTTTGGCAGCACATATGCTAAAACTGGAATGCTACAGAGAAGATTAGCATGGCCCCTGAGCAAGGATGACACACAAATTTGTGAAGCGTTCCATGTTTTTTAAAACCTAAAAAATTGTGTGGTGCAAAGTGTAAACTGTCACAGGCCATGGTTAGTAGCAAGGCTTCGATATTTGATCATCAATTGTAACAAATCTACCTCACTGATGAAGGATGTTGTTAATGGGGAAAAGTGGGGGAGGGGGAGGAAATGGGGTATTTTCATTTTCGATGTAACTTTTATGTAATCTAAAACTCCTTTAGAAATTAAGGGAAAAAAAAGAAATTAAGGGAAGGCAGCTTTTCTAGAGCAAAATGTAGAGCAGGGCTTTGCAGCCCGATGGGCAGAGGGGGAAGACGTAGGCAGAGGGCGGAGAAGGGCACAGTCAGAGAACTTTCTGTCTGGCCTTCTCAGAGTGGGCCCACGATTTTGTTTGAAGTGGTGCAGTGTCCCAGATTATCAGGCACACTATTCCAAAGCATATAAACATTTCAAAGGAAAAGTTTTCCTGTCATTTTGAGGCTTCTGTTTCCTAAAAATAGTTACCAGGTTCTGTCACGCACCCCTTCAAAAAGTCTCTCATGCCCACGTCCCTTCCTGCTCTATTCTCTGGTCTCTGGTGCAGGCTGAGGTGAATTTGTGGATTCTAGATCCTTCACTGCAGCCATACCAACCACCTCCCGTTTCCACCAGGCCAAGCCTCCACGGCTCAGACCGTTCCGAGTTCATTCACGTTTTTCTGGCTGGCATTCAGAATCTAGAACACGCGCTCACCGCACCTTCTCCACACAGGTCACGTCTCTCTCTCCCTGACAGTGCCTCCTCTACCACACCACACACGTCACAGGAACGACGGCACACCTGCCAGGAGCTCACCCAGGGGCTCAGCCTTCCCACGCGTCTTCTGATCTCACACCACCTTCCTGGGAGGCTCGTGAGTTTAGTAACTGCTAGAAGTGGAACAGGCCGGACAGCAGAGCCGAGGCTCTTTCCCCCACCCCACAATGCCCCCCACAATGCCCCCGATGATACCAGACAACCTCTTAGCTACGTATAAAATTGCTCTTCCCGACTGGCTCCACAATGAAGTCCCTGACTTCCGGTGAGTGGGGAGATACGTGGGGCCCTCCACAGGGCATCAGGGTTAGGAATCTGGGCTCTGAGGTTCCTCAGGAAGAATCCTGGCTGAGCTCAGCACCAAGAAGAGTTAGTGCTGTTGCTACCAACCAGTGGGTTCATTTTTTGGCACACTGAGACTGAGATTGGGATCACCAGCAAAGCTGCCTTTGGGAACTAGCCGTTAAAACGACTGCGCCCAGCCGTGTACACTGGCCTCACTCCTGGGTCTGCCATTGTCCTGTCACCTGTTTACTCTCTGTGGCCATCGTGCCACTCTAGACCTATCTCTGTAAGTCACCTTAAAACTAGAACACAGCAGGAAACAACGCAAGACTTTCTTATCGCCTCATCTGCTTTTTCTGATGCTCCCCTGCCCCCAGAGAATATCAGCTCCTCCGGATCCAACAAGAGGGTCATATCCTCTGCCACTCTGCCTCCCTCACACAGCCCTGAACGTGGAGCTTTCAATCAATGTGTTGACTGACCCTTACCAGTCCTCCAACATCTATTGGGGAGGAAAAAAAAGGGCATTCTGGCAACGTTTCCTCATCCTGAGAGTCAACTGCAAGACTCTCCTCTCAGAGCATGAGCCTTCACACAGAAATATCCCTTCAAATGACCCCTGGTCACACTTGAAACACTTGAAAAGCCATTCTGGCCTCTCCCCCACTCTACTTTCCCAATCTCACCACAGTGAGAAGAGGCGTGTGGGTAGAAACAGTACCCCCAAAAAATCAACTGGTGCGAAGCCGGGGGACATGCCAACCTACCTTGGTCAAATCCATTCCAAGTTTAAGTTGAGAGATGAGATGAAGAATTACGCTACGCTGATCCTCCATGACGCCCAGTTCTGTCTCTTCCTTGTCTTCAGTGTCGCTTTTTTCATCTTCGGACAAAACCAATTCAGAGCCTGAGATGGGCTAAAACAAAAGCACGAATGAAAATCACCAGCTGGCCGAGCAGACATTAGAGGCACAGAGTATGAACCCAGATGCTTCACAACGCCAGAACGAGCCCAAGCCAGGCGCGAGAAGACTATCTCGGAAAACTCGTCCTCCTGTCCACGGGGCGCAGGATGCCCCCCTTTGTGGTGCAAACCCCATGCTTTAGTGATGGGCATCCTCGCTCATCTCCCCCCATTAGTGAACCTCCTGACTTACTGACTAAAAAGCTTCCTACTCTTTAATAAACTGACCACAGGGTATGGGTGCCATCCCCCCCACCCTTTAACCTTGCCTACTTCCAAACACCTCCTATTCTTATTACTTATTATTAATTACCTATTAATAGGTTATTAATTTGTATAGTCAAGGACACTTTGTATCTAAGGTAAAACTAGACACAAATAAGGAATTACCTTATTTTTGGGAAAAGTGACCCTGAGACTACTTCTACACACATCAATTGCTAACATTACCACAAGTGTAAGAAAAGTCTGAGGTGGCATTAATTTAGGGAGGAAGACGAAAATGAACATTTTAAGGAAAACCTCTCAAATTTTCTAATAATGCTGGCATTTATGCTGGCCAACAGAGCCTGCTTTTCTTGATGCAAGCTTATTAATTCAATTGCTTGAGTCCAGGTCTTCATATTACATTAAAAAAATAAAAAAAAAACCAGGCAAATTAATAAAGAAAATGTGCAAGGGGGAACTCTGAGCACAAAATTTCCCAAAAGCTTAGTATCAAGAATTTTGGCTACAATGTAATGTCACCCTCAGAATTCTGTTGAGAGAAGGAATAGCATTCCACATTTACCCAGGTTCTTACAGTCCTTGTTTATATGTCAGCAAAAGTGCTCTGGGCAAAACATTACACAGTTGTTTCCCATTACCAATGACAGGCCAAACATAATGAGCCATAACACCCAGAAATGCAGGAGCTCAAAGGTATAAGATATAAAAGGATACCGACTTGCCCAAAAATCCTCGCAAAACTAATGATTTATAACCTCAATGGAACCATCTCATTATGTCTCAAGGCACTTCCAACGTGCAAAGGTAATTTTGGTGATGGAGGTCTTTGGAAATGCCCCACTTAACGAATGTGGCCAGGCCATTCCTTACTAATGCATCAAAGAGGAAATAATGTCCTCCTTTCCTAGGCATTTCGCATCAGCCTGGGGTGGGCATTCTTTCCTTTTAAATAGCTATTTTCCATAGACAAACTCCCAAATTATTCTCAATCTCATCTGGATAACCCCAGTTCTAGATGGATGCATAGAAAGGCCACGGTGAAGCCCAGAGGACTTCCCCCCAGCCCAGAAGTCAAGTTTTCTTCCATTGTGTGCTTGGCCCTCCAGCTGCACTGTAATGTGTATTATCTGACATCGTCAGTAAGTGGCTTTGCTAGAATATACTGAAATAACTGAGGAATTCTTACCCCATCCTATTCCAGAGAAGAATAACCAGAGGAAAAGTCTGGAAGCTATGGGCAGCCTTGATTCTACACTGAGGAAGGGAAAAGGGAAAAGGAGGAAGGAGAGGACGAGAGCCCAGCACCTAACGTCAGCACCTCTGAGGCCAGGCCTCCCCTTGACCTCGCTGACACCCCTCACCCATGCCCCACCCCCACGCCATATATTCTGCTCTGGTGCCTGCTGCTGCTGGAATGGCTAAAGCCAGGATTTGCAGGGCCACCCTTCCACCTGCCTGCCCTCCTGATTCTCCCTTCTTCTTTTCCCCTCCTCTGGATTTCAGGGGAGTTTTAAAGTGGGTGGCTGGCTCAGTTCACCGTGAACTTGCATTTCCCATCAGATGTCACTGAGATGGGAGAACTCAGAGCCAAATCCCTGCCAATGGCAAGGCAGCGGCTGCCGCTATTTCCTTTGTGGCAACCTGGCGGGCACAAATCTGTATCAGCAGAGCTCCTCCCAACCCATGGGTGGCTGGGGAAGGAGAGGGCAATGCCTGGACATTCTGCTTCCGGGGGAAATAAGAAAATGAGAAACAAGTTCAATCAAGCCACCATCACATCATGCACTACTCCCAAAAAGAGTATGGTGCAAAGTTCCTAAAAATCTCAAGCAGAGCACAATTCTTTCTGCTTGAAATTAGTTGTTCTCGCAAAGCACTGACTGCAAACTAAACAAATAAATGACTTGACTGAGGCTGCGATAAGCTGTATGCAGCAAAGAATTACTCCTTCTTCTGAAGATGTGATTTCCCATTTGCCCACGAGCCAGCACTCGGGGAAATCGCCATCCTTCCCACTCACTGTCCCGCTCAGTGTGACACATGGTTACCAAGCACTTGGGCCCACCCCGGCTCCTGCGGTCTGTGTTACTTAAAAAGTAAAGCTTGACCCCGACTTCCAGCAGCCAGGAAGACTTCCACACGACGCAGCCAAGTAATTCTGAGGACAATACAGTAACAGGAACACAGACCTTTCCACGGCATCCTACCTCGAGTCAACACCACAGGCCCTGTCCCTGTTTATTCCTCTCAAAGCCGCTGGCGCCAGCAGAGAAGGCTGACGCTCGGGGCCCAGAGGTTGACCCACTCCCCGGCCCCTGGGGGCCAGAGCTCAGGGCAGGCACTCCTGGGGGGCCCTGAAGTCCTGCCAGGTTGGAAGAAAGGTCCTGGGGAGCCCTGCCAGCACCCCTCTCGTTGGCACAAACCCGCGATGAACAAACTGTGCCCTAGGCTTAAACAAGGACCCAGCACTACTTTTCCATCTCTCAGAGCTTCTGAGAACTTTCCCTTTTACTTACGGTATAATTTCTAAGTTCTTTTTCTTCTACCCAAACTCAAGGAAATAATTGACGCTGGTCAGGGTGAAAATATAAAAAAATAAAAGACTGACTTCATTCAGCATGTTGTTAGTCTTGGAAGACACTTCCATTCCAACCATACAGGAGCTCAGCCCATCTAGTGTGAGTCCATCATTTAGCGTGCCCAGCTGGCATCCACAAAGCACCTGCCACGGAAGGTTTGGAGGGCTTAAAGAAGCAGGCTTTGATGGGGCTCTAAAGACAGAGAGCCTTTTTCTCTTTTAGGGTCATGGGTTTGTCGACTCTGCTGATCTGATGTGAAATCCAAAGATACTGATCCTTCTGACAGGACCAAAGTGCTGTTTTCCATGATCGAAAGTGAAAGGACAGTGCTTCTCCATCTCAAAAGAAAACCGAAAATGAGAAGTGCTTTTGTCATGCTGAGAAAGCTCCTAAGATGTACACAAGAAGAATCTGCAGAGCCCCCATCTCCCAGCAATCACTGCAAATAAGTTGGCCCCACCATAAAAATGAACGAAAGCTTGCAGAATAAGTGGAATCAAAATATGCTTTTTAAAGAGCAGTATGCTTTGGAAAAATGAGATTTTTAATAAAAACAAAAATTATGACTCAATATTTCTACTACATGAGCACCTCAGGGTATGTGGTGGAACAAAACTCAAATGACTCATGCCTATTAGTGAGTGGGGGAAAGTCAAGTGAAAATCTGAAGGGCAGGAAAAAGCTCCATGGGCAGGCTTCCTTGGTGGCTCAGCAAAGACGTATGCCCCAGAGCAAGCGTTTTTGATGCGGGCTTCATGAGACAGTCCTTAAGATATTCATTACCACCCTTGACATTTCATGCAAAAACTGTGTTGCTGGGCATTTTCTAGAAAAGGGGTCCACAGCTTTCACTGGATTCTTAGAAAAGCCTCTGGAGGACACCAAAGAGACTGAGACAGGGAAAGAACTTCACTCTTAGTTTGCAAAATCAGTCATGGGATCTGCAGATGTGACTATTTCTTTAACCACAGACCTCTACTCCTTAACTGGGGGTAACAGCACATCCTTGAGGCCATGGCCAAGGGCCAAAGCCAGAAGTCAAAATCAGTGACTTGTACTGTATTAGGTTTTCAGGGGTCCAACAGTCTTCTCAATGCGGACATCAGAGTAGGAGAATTATTTAATTTTGCTTTGATCTCGGATTTTTCTTTCTATCTTAATTTTTCAGAACAAATGAAAATTCCAAGCAAGACTGAAATTCCAACCTTTTTATTCAATACACACATGCAATTGAACCACGCTTCTGGTCCGGTCGAGGAAAAGCCGTGAAACAGACATTTCTCTGCAGAGTCTAATCATTTCCGTCACATGCCTCCCTCCACCCTATGCCTAAAAATCTGCTCATGTTTTCCCTTTCCCAGACAGTTTACACCCACCCCATCCACAAACATCACAATTATCTCTCCTTCCTTAACCGATACCTGAACCTCAAATAGGAGTGGCTAACATAAGGAGTTGATCTACTAACATCTCCTTTCTTTGTACACATCTAATAATCTAATGTCTTAACTTAAAGACCTGAATCCCCCCTGATTAGACTTGCAGTGTTGTGGTAGAGGCCCATGTGGTTGCATTACCCAATATTTTAGGGTGGCTTTTTGTTTGGGGGCAGGGAGGTTTTCCAGGCCAGAGCCCTTAAATCATTACAGACATGCAGGTGTGAGGAGGCTATTCTAGCAAGGATTAAGATGGCTCCACAGAGACATTCTGCCGAAGGATAGAAGAATCCTGAAACAGGTATTCTTAAATAAGACACCTTCAACAGAAAAACAAAACCCGCCAAATTGAAGTGCTCGGCAACCAGCCTGAAAACCTACACAACCAAGGAAAGCAAAGAAAGCTGACTAGAGAACAGACATCAATTTCCCTTCCAGCAGCGAGCATACTGCAGTTCCATCATTTTTAAAGCCTGGCAACTTTCCCCACAAGCTGTTACTTTGGCAAGAAGGCCCTGGGGTGCACTGAGCCGTACCAGAGAACCTTGGTACTAAATGACAAGGTTGGACATAGGCTTAGACATTGACTTGATGGGAAAATGAGGAAATCTAGTCATGTCAAAAAGAGTATCTGGTCTTTTGAGGGTCATAGAAAGGTGGGCAGTAGGGGAGAGGAGTCAAAGTACCACTCTCAGATAATCTCAAATGAGAGAACAGTCATGAGAGGCAGTAGCTGGACAAGGTGTAACCAGGGAATGGTGTCATCCCTTCTTACTTTCCTTATTTCTCAGTTCTTCAAAACATGCAATACCATGTACACACAGCCACCAGGGCAAGGATGCGTTTGTTCACTAGCCAAAAGAAGCTGGTTTGCCAGCAAATGAGAGGTTCTAGAAAAAGTAAGAGTGTGCGCTTGAGACATGGACGGCGGTTAGGGGGCCAGAGAGAGTGGAAGAGTGGGCAATGGGTGACAAGGGTAAGGTGCATAAAGAGACCCAGTGAATCTGGAAGCAGATGCAAGGGTATATGAATGTCTAAGAGGCACACGTGCCGAGGACCAACTACTGAGCCACTTTTAATTCGGTTCTAATGATAATGCTCTTACTGCCATTGACGACATTTATAGAATCCATGAAATCGAGGACTTAGCCCTTTTATCACTCATCATTTTCGCATTTCAATATTTACAAGCATTTGTAAATCAAATTATCCCCATCATTATTCCATCCTCAAAGCATATTTTCACATTAGTAACATTTTACATCCTAAAGGAGCCCCGTCTAACAGCCGAAGGTCATGACAACCGGCTTGGTCACATTTGAAGATCTGTCCAGCTCTGCCCACAAGCCAATAATATCGTCATGGCCACAGGCACACAGATGGCCAGCAGGCCAGCACACTGCACTTGGCTTTTCTGTCCCTCATTTCTCAACAAGAAACTTATATTGTGCATGACCACCAAGTTCAAGGCACCCACTATCCCAGGCTGGGAAAAATTATTTCCCTGGAGGACACACAAGACATAAAGTTTTGTCGTATGAATGCAAAGTGGCTGTCCGTGATGACCTACTGTCCTTCCTACACTTAGCACAGGCGGGATCTCTCCTCTGGAAGGGCTTCTCTTGTGCCTGTCTCTAAGTCCCCAAAAGCAGGCCATCTCTGCGGGGTGGAGGGTGTCTCAGTTGAATGGATGGATGCTCCCTGCTGGTCAGAAGTCATGCCAAAGAGCGTGACGTTGTGGACACATGCCTTCGGATGACGTCCTGCACAGCTCACTCCCCGTGGCCCCGATGTGCGGCGGCTGCTGAAGGTTCCTACACATGCACTACCCTCTTTGTGGAGCCTCTTCCAAAGCCAGGTGACCAACTCTGCCTTGAAGGCCACGACCGCAGGTAGAGGGCCTTATCTTGCCATTTGGAGGTAGGTACAACGACGAGGCCACTGCCGGGAGAAACCTGATGGAGATGTTGGCTCTTCGGCTTGACAGGTCCAAGTGCAAGCATGTCCACACAGCAGGCTGGTCCCAAGTGCCATCTTGGAGACGCTGAGTGGTTGCCACTGACATCACAATCCTTCGGCCGCCTCCCAGGATGTGCAGGCTTGATTGCTCTAACCACACATACACACACATTTGCCACACTTGGCTCTCATAGACTGGGAGGACAGAGGCTCTTCCTGAGCAAAGGGGCCGACCTGCAGAGAGGTTCATTTTAAATAAAACACAACCTGGAAGGTAGAAGGAAGTCACTTCTGGGGAAGGGAGGGAGTGGGGGCATCTGTCCTCAGCTAAGACAATCATGAGCAATTATACTGAGAGGATGCAGCAGGTGGTCCTTAAGGAGGCTGGAGGGAAGCAGTCACAGGAAAGAGTAGCATTTTCTCATTTCCGCATTTCTGCTTAGAAACCAGAGCCTAACTATTTTCAAAGGCAAGAAAGGAGAAAGGGAAGAGATTGAGAAGGAGCAAAGAAAACCTAAAGAAAGTGCAAAAAATAAAAATAAAAAAAGGAAGCAGCAGCAGCAAATGATGGAGGAGGCCCTTTTTGCGGTTGCGGATTTTGTAGCAAGTCAATGAGAACACTGACTGCCAGCATGCAGGGATCGAGAGGCCACCAACCAAACTTTTAAATTCCTTTACCATCAGCCTGCTGCTAGAAATAAAGGGAAAAGGAGTGGAAGGACAGGCAGCGCACATGACGGAGAGGGCCTACTAAGTGCCAGGCATTGTGTTAGGTGTTTTATGAC
This sequence comes from Tolypeutes matacus, assembly GCA_026826555.1. NCBI lineage: Eukaryota > Metazoa > Chordata > Mammalia > Cingulata > Chlamyphoridae > Tolypeutes > Tolypeutes matacus. The sequence continues at coordinate 15,717,366 of JAKSZT010054202.1, forward strand.
GTTATCTCAATTAGCAAAGGGTCTAGCGCTTTAAAACCAAGTCCAGAACTGAATTAGTAACCCGGCCCAGAGCTCAGTGAGACGGTACGGGCTCAAGGAGCAGGGGTTACCACGCCCTAATTCTGGTGTTGCATGGGCAGTACAGACCATGTTTCCAAATGCACTGGAGACGCCTCAGAATTGGGATAAAAGTCGTGACAAGGAAAAGAAAGGAGCCAGGAAAACAAAACACCATCGCCACAGCTTTAGGAGGCAGTGAAGCGTAAGGAGGACAGCTCTGAGCTCTGACTGAGGTAGATAATCCTGGATATAATCCTGAGTCCTCTCGCTTGCACCAGGAAGGCTCTTTTCCTCCCCTTGAAATTGGAGGCGGCAATGCCCACGCCTGAGAGGACAGCTGAGCGGCCTAGTGAGACAGAGCATGGGAAGCACCTGGCACCGGCTTGGCAAAGCGGACATGCTTAGGAAATGGCACTCCTCCATTAGGCTTGCTGCTTCCACGCTGGGTACACAGTGGCACCATGGGCACGTGCATAAAGCACCTGCATATCCTCCTACTTGTGCTGCTCCCCTCCCTCCCCACAGCATCCCCTGGGAGCTGTGCACCCGCCGAGCCCCTCTCCTAGGCCTTCCCAGCAGTTGGGCTGCCAAGGGCTCCGGTGCCACACCAGGAAGGGGTTCATGGGACTTTCAAAACACATCTCAACCCAGGGTCACGTGCAGATCTGGGAACCACAGGGGACGAGCACAAAGCAGCAAGGGCAGGGACTCTGAGGGGGCCCCAGAAGACGGGCTGTGGTCTGGAGGTTAGAGCAGTAGTGAGCCAGCCACCGGCAGCTACACAAGATCTCGAGGAGGCCCAGGGAAGAGGCTTTTTCAAGAGCCTGCTCTAGCCTTCCTGGAACTCTGGTAAGAGCTAAGCCAATGGTTCAAGGCATAAAAGACATGAAGGAGTAGGTTGGATGGCAAGCAGGCCTGCAACTGAGTGTCACCTCAGCCACCTGGAATGCCCATTAGCAAGGCACCACATTAGATGGGGACAATGGAAAGATGCTTAAGATAAGGTTCCTGCATTCAACAGGCTGGTGATGTGGCCGAGAGCGCACCCAGGCCCTGGGCCCAGCGGGAGAGCTCCAGCCCCTCATTTGACACTTCAAATTTCCCACGGCAGCGGGAAGCCCTAACAAGGAAGTCCTAAGCACTTTGTGCATGGCCCTTTCAGCCTTTCTCACTATACTTTAACTATGCAATTGTACCCTTGAGTTCTCAGGAATGTCTAATAACCACTGATTATTTGGGCCTAGCTACTTACTTAGAGCCTTGGGCTGAAATGGACTTAGAGGCACATCCAGGATTGGGGAGAAAAAGTACCCATGATTGATTAGCAAAACTGGCCAGGAGCTTGGGAGTGGAGAGAGGTGACCATGTGGCTGTCATCTAGTCTGATAGGAGCTCCTTGGGGACAGGAATCCTGCCTAATCCAAGTTTTCATTGCTACAATCCCAAAACACAAAGACTGGTTTATAAGAGGTGTTCAATAAATGGGGAAATGTTGGGTGTGCAAGACAAAATCCAGACTTAGAACAAAAAGGACAGCTAATCACAAAAGCCAAGCATTTGCATGATTTCATTTACAGGAGATGTCCAAGATAGGCAAAGCTATGGGACAGAAGGTGGGTTGGTGGTTGGCTGGGGCTGGGAGGGATAAGAGCGGCAGGGGAGTGAGAGCTAAAGGGCATGGGGTTTCTTCTTAGATGAAAATAGTCTAAAATTGACTGTGGCGATGGTGTCACACATCTGTGCGTAAACTAAAATCCACTGACTTGTACGCTTTAAACGGGCGAGTTGTACGGTATGCAAATTATATCTCAACAAAACTGTTATTAAAAATAAAAGGGCAAACGATGCAAAGGCAAATAACAAAGGCCAGAGAGAATGCCATGGCCAGGGTGACAGGGACGCTCGCGCACAGGAGCTGGGCTTTAGGCTGAGCCTCACGAAAGAGCAGGGTTTCGGTTAGCGGGAGGTGGGGCGCGTGGGCATTCCAACAGAAGGTGCAGATAGGTTTGTTGAGGGAAGGTTGGCTGAGGCCAGATGGTGCGTGGCCTTGACCTTATGACCAGACTCACTGTCTTGGTGATCCCACCTGACCCCACGGCTTTAAACACAGTTTATACACTGATTACTTAGAAATTTCTATCTCAAGTTTGGCAATCTCCCCTAAACTCCAGCCCTGTGTACCTAACTTCCTAGTCAACATTTCTCTCCTAGCCACCTGCGGTAGGCAGAGTACTGGCCCCAGAGACGCCCATGCCACGGTCCCTGGGGATATGCTACCAACCTACAAAAGGGACTGTGCAGGTGTGGTTAAGTGAAGGGCCTCGAGATGTGGGGTTTACCCTGGATTATCCATGTAGGCTCAATCTAACCGTGCGATTAAGAGAAGAACCTTTCCCAGATGTGGTCTATAGATGTGACTATAGAAGAAAGGTCAGAAAGATGCCATGCTGCTGGTTTGAAGATGGAGGAAGGAAGCCCCAAGCCAAGCAATGTGGGCAGCCTCGAAAAACTGGAAAAGGCAAAGAAACAGGTTCTGCCCCACCCCTGACCCCAGAGCCCCCAGAAAGGAAGGCAGCCCTGACAACACCCTGGTTTTAGCCCCGGGAGACCTGGGTTGGACTTCCTGACTTACAAAATCGTAAGACGATAAACTGGGGTTGTTGTAAGCTGTTAGGTTTGTGATCATTTGTTACAGCATCAATAAAAAACGAATACGCTACCTAACGGGCCTATCAAACGTAATACAGCCAAAGTAGACGGACTGGTCCTCTCCATCTCAGAAAATGGCAACTCCATCCTTCCAGGCACTGGTCCGAAAGCCTCCGCATCACCCTTGACTCATACCTCTCGCTCAGTTTACCCCACATGCCATCCATTAGCAAATCCTGCAAATGACGTCCTGAATCCGATCACATTTCACAACCTTCACCAGCCTGGTACAAGCCACCATCATGTCTCACCTGATTGCTGCTATAGCTTCCTAATCGTTCTCCCTCATCCCCCTCCTCCATTATGTATGTCTTCTCACAGTAGCCAAAAGGAATCTTCAATTGTAAAGCAGATCATCTAACTCCTCTGTTCAACACCTTCCCCACTTCAGAATCAATTTCAAAGACCTTCCTGAGGCCCTAGAAGAGCTTGCCCTGTTACTATTTCTCCTCTCTCCCATCATTCTCTCCCTTATTCATTCTACGCATCCTCTACTAACAACCTCTGTTGCTCAAACCCATGAAGGACATGTCTACCTCAGGACCTTTGCACCTGCTACTCTCACTCTTCTTTCTCCCAATCCGTGTGTGGTTCACTCTCTCACTTCATTCAGATCTCTAAATGAAATGTCATTTAGTAGAGTGGCTTCCTGACCACCATCTAAAACAGTTCTGCTCTTCTTCCTTCTGTTATGGTTCACTACTTCTCTCGCTCTGCTTTTCCTCTCAGCATTTATCATCTATCCTACCATATAGTTATTTATCATGTCTTCCCACTGAAGAATAACAGCTTGCAAGAACTGGGACTGTGTTTGTTCACTGTGTCTTGTTATCAACAAAAATAGTTCCTGAGGGAGCGGATGTGGCTCAAGCAGTTGAGTGCCCACCTCCAAAATGGGAGCTCCTGGATTCAGTTTCTGGTGCCTCCTAAAGAAGACAAGCAGAGATCAAGCAAAAACGACAAGCAGACATCTAGCAAAAACAACAAGCAGACAATGGGCAAAAACAATGAGCAAGACAACGTGCAAAAAATGAGCAGACAATGAGCAAAAATAAACAAGCTCAAGCAGTTGAGCACCTGCCTCCCACATTGGAGGTCCCAGGTTCAGTTCCTGGTGCCTCCTAAAGAAAAAAACAAAACAAAACAAAACAAAAAAAGAGGAAAAAAAAAAAAAAAAAACCAAACCAATGAGCAGATAATGAGCGCAGACAACCGAGCGAAAAAACAACGAGCAAACAGATGAGGAAGACATCTCGGGGTGGGGCAGGGGTGGGGGGTGGAGAAAAAAGTAAAACGAGTTCCTGACATACAACAGGCACTCACGTATTTGGAAATGAGGAGCCACTGAATAGTTCTAGAGGCTGAGCAATATAACCCAGGCTCCAAGGGGTTGGACGGTTAATTAAGCAACGGTGTGATTGTAGCAGGGCCAGAAGGACCACTAAGAAACCATCTCAGGAGACTCCTGTCCTGGTCGAGTACGAAGGATTCTGATGTGCGCTAGGCTGGTGCTAGTGAAATGTTCCATGTCCTTCCTTCTCCTTTATTCAGCAAAGACACGTATAGGACTGTGTTCAGCACAGTGAAGAACTACAAAAGGTGTAGGATGCAGCCCTGTCCTCCTGGAACCTGCAGCCTTGCTAGGTGGAGTGCTTTGGCTTTGGGCTCCCATTTGTGGGAGATCAACAGTGAGCTGTGGCAGGCACCCAGTAATCACAGGGCAGGAAGCAGGCAAGCACTGAAGAGGCAGGAGGCGCCAGGAGCAAAACCGATCAGCCAGAGGATATCTGTAGATCTAATTCTTTAAGCAACCACAGGCAATATTATAAAACAGCTAAGAAGACTCATCTGGGCAGGCAGCATTCTCCTGGGAGAAAAGTCCTACAATCCGTCCCTTTCCATGACCCTGCTGCCATCACACTCGAGGCCTTCAGAATCTAATCACGTGACCATATGACACCTTCCCAGACTTCTCGCTCTGCTGCAGGCTCCTTCTCCTGCACTGTATCTTATATTGCACCACCAGAATATTCTTCCCCTAAACACCCACTTCTCTGTTCCAAAGTCTCCAGTGACTTCTCATTGCCCAGAAAAAATGCTGTCCACTGAGCCTGGCGTTCAAGGATTTCCTCAATCTGACCCTTACTTTCCTTTCTTCTGTTTCCCTGCTCTCTGTGCATCCTCTGGTCTAGCCCGACAACAGTAAACTTAACTTCTCCTGCTGGTCTCTCGACGTGCCCTGTCCAAGCCGGGAGCCACGTGTGACAATTTAAATCCACTGAAAACAAAATTCAAATTTCAGCTCCCCTTGGCACATATTAAGTGCTCAGTTGCCACATGTGGTTAGTGGCTACAGTAGTGGACTGGGAGGATAACCTTTCCATCGCTGCGGAAAGTTCTGCTGGACCGTGCTGCTCTAGACTTTGAATGGCCTCCCCATGCATTCTCACCACTCTCACCATTTGGTATCACTTGGAAAAGGGCACCTGAGCCCATGCTGCATCCCTAACAGCCCCAGGCAGAAGTGGTCCTTCCCTCCTCTAAAACCCCATGTGTGAGCTTCGCCTGGCTCACTCGCAGGTCACTAACATGTTTTTTTTTTTTTTTAAAGATTTATTTTATTTATTCCACCCCCCCCCCCTAGTTGTTTGTGCTCGCTGTCCGCTCTCTGTGTCCATTTGCTGTGCGCTCTCTGTGTCTGCTCGTCGTCTCTCTAGGAGGCACCGGGAACCGAACCTGGGACCTCCCATGTGGGAGAGAGGCGCTCAATCACTTGAGCCACCTTAGCTCCTAGGGTCTTACCCACTTGGTAATAAAGCTCAGTGAGAGCAGATCCTTTTAAAACTCTAAAATTCCTAACAGAACACAAAAGAAAAGTTTTACCAACATCTCCACCTCAGAAACAAAGTGACCCAAGAATGAGGTATCGAGGGTGACTAGTAACAAGATGACCCCATGCCTACACACTTGAATGGATTCCACTACCCATGACTTGCTTCTATGTTAACCACCGATGCATGCCAAAAAGAAATCTCTGGCTTTCTATATCCACGTTGGGATGGATATTCAGCCAGGCTTTGTGCTGGATGGTGGATTTCTTCTGATTCTGTGGATGGTAAATGCCTTTATTCATAAAGAAAACACAATGACACTAAAGCCGATGGTAACGGGTTAATGATTCTTTCACTCTCTGCGCTTGATGCTATTAATTGCTAGACTGGCTGTCTTCCTTTTTCCACAAATTATGCACAGTCATGAGCTTGACCTCCCAGGTAGGGGCAGAAAAAAAAGATGCAAAGCAATGAGGATAGGGTTAACCGGGAAGAGCTCACAATCAGGCTCATTTGATGACGTGTGGCCCCCAGACCTGCAGCGTCTGCATTGCTGGGGACCCAGTAGAAAGGCCAGTGCGGGGAGTGGAGGTGCCTCAAGCAGCTGGGCTCCTGCCTACCACACGGTCCCAGGTGCGGTTCCCGGTGCTTCCTAAAGAAGACGAGCAAGACAGACAGCAAGCTGGTGCAACAGGCAGGCGCAGTGAGCTGACACAACAAGAGACACGGCGAGGAAACACAATGAGAGATGGAACAAACAGGGAGCAAAGATGGCTCAAGCAATTAGGTACCTCCCTCATGGGAGGCCCCCGGTGCAGTTCCCGGTACCTCCTAAAAAGAAGACGAGCAGACAGCGAGTGTAAACAATGGGGGGGGGGGATAAATAAATAAATATAAATAAATAAATCTTTTAAAAAAAGGTCAATGCTCCAGGCCCCACTCCAGACCCCCTGAATGAGAAACGCTGTGCATGGGGACCGAGGAGCCTGCGGTTGAACAAGCCGGTTGAACAAGCCCTCCGAGGGGTTCTGAGCCAGCTAGCACTGGAGACACGCTGCTCTAATGACCCAGGCATGGGGGCTGGGAGGCCCAGCAGGGAAAGCACCCGGCAGGCAGGGAGGAACGCAGCAGGAGGTGGTACTGGCCCCTTCCAATTCTCAGACCCCAATCTCGAGTGCCCGGTGTGGACTTCACTCTGCACTAGATGCTAGAGGACCCAACATGGACTAGTGGGTAACTTTTCTCATGAACTTGTATAGGCACAAGTTTAAGGAAGAAATAGTATATCTCCACCCTAGACTAGGTTCTGGAAATTTTACTTAATGACCCTAAAACATATTCAGAAAGCTATAACCTTTGGACAAGGCCATAGTATTTTTATCAGTGGCCACAGCAGGCAATCCTACTGTTCTGAATTAAAATTTTATCTGTCCATTTTAATCCTTTATGTCTCTCACCTGGAAATTCCCAACTGTTCCTCTCCAATGGAAATTTCGGAAGGGTGTAATAACACAAAGGAAATAACCAGTGGCATCACAAACCACAGAATGGTTTTGATTTACAAGTCATTAAAAGCAAGAGAGGGTTACTGTTCTTTGCATGCCAAAAGGGATTGCATCATAAATAATGGAAAAAGCAAAGTGCATTAAGAAATCTTTTGGAGCTAATGTTTGCCCCAAGCCACAAAGACATCCATTCACTGGGGGCCTTTTGTGTGCTAGGTGCCTGGCCACACCTGCAAGCATCACCCCAGCCTTAGAGCAAACCTACGCCATCTGATTTCAAGAGGGAGAGTTTCTAGACCATTATATCCTGACTCTCAAAAGATCCAGGGATCCAGTACCACAAGGAGATCTAAAGCTAGCAATTCACCCCAAAGCTCAGGCAACTTCGGACTTTTCACTTTTCTTAAAAAAGATTCTGGTATGTGCCTATTATATCTTGATTTCCGTAAACATTAACAAACTGAGGAGAAAGCATCTAGGAGAAAATAGGCACCAGCATTTTGCAGGGAAAAAAAAAAAGCAAAGAAACCCCAAACAAAGCAAACCAAACAGCCACAGCTCTTAATTCCACAATAACTTGCTGTTATAGCTACAATCTGTAAATCCCACTCCTTGTCCTTTGGCTCAAATAGCAGGCATTTTCTCCACTTCTGAATTTTCACTGTATGTGTCCATTTTTCTAGCCACTGTGACAGAGGATGTTTTAAAAAGGTTTCCCTGTACTTTTATTCGAATGTGAATTGATTCTCAGGATCTAAGAGGGTAATTGCAGCAATTCATTTTTTTTTTTTCATATTATTCCACCTGCCATAAAAACCAAATGAGGCTCACTATGTCCTCTGCTTTAAAAACTGTCACATTATCATGCCCTGCTTTTCTCCTCTCTCAAATATTTCATTCATTGGAAACTTCAAGGGGAAATCATCCTAGGGGAATGTGAGAAGTAGGTTGTCAGGACTACTGGTGACCAGGCCTGGGGAAATTATCATATTTAGCACAAAAAGAAGAAAGTGAATTTTAAGGTACAAATGTACTCAGGAACTACATGCCTCTAAATACTAAGTTCTAGTTTTTTTTGTTGCACTTGTTTGGATCACTCTGATACACAGAATTTTCATTTCATCACCAGAAAATAACCTGATGATGACTTTCACAGCTAGGTGTTCTGTTACTGGGGTAGGCATCTTAACAGAATTCTCTATTTTTTTTTTTTAAGATTTATTCATTTATTTCTTCCCATCCCCTTGTTGTTAGCCTTTGCTGTGTCTGTTCATTGTGTGTTTGTATTTTTTTTTTTTTTAGGTGGCACCAGGAACCAAACTGGGACCTCCCATGTTAGAGGGAGGTACCCAATCATTTGAGCCACTCTACTCCCTGCTTTGTTGTGTGTCTCATTATGTTTTCCTCCTTGTGTCTCTTGTTGCATCATCTTATTGCATCAGCTCGCCATGCCAGCTCATTGTGTCAGTTTGCTGTCTTGCTTATCCCCTCTAGGAGGCACTGGGAAATGAACCCAAGATCTCCCATGTGGTAGGCAGGAGCTCAATCACTCAAGCCACATCCGCTTCCCAGAATTCTTTACTTTTGAACAAGTATTCATCCCACTCATAAAAGCACAATCATGAAATATACCTTCACGTGAGTTTAAAACTGATCCGCTATATGTTATGCTTCATTGGAAGCAGAAATTTAACTGGGTACTTTACTGTATCATGCCATCCACAACCCAATGTCTTCAAAACTAAAAAAAGAAAGTTTACTTTCTGTTGTTAGGTGTTTCCATTTTGAGAAATAAAACTATTGCTACAACTTGACAAGTATCCTGCATAAAAACGGCCTTAAAGGTCAGCAACGTCAGACTGGATGATGAACAAGGGTCAAGCCACACCGTCCATAGAAGTCTCTACAGGTTTTGACATTTGCTTCAGAGCAAGGAATGGTCCAGGGAGAAGAGGGATAACAACAGCTCCACGGAGCCAATGATCTTAACGAGGCAAGTGATCGACTCTTGCTAGGTGACGTTTCCAGGAAAGAAATCTAGGTATCGTGGTTAACACATATTCCCAAAGTTGCTGTACCTCCCTACAAAATGGCCACCGTAAACTCAGAACAAGATGGTGGCCTGACCCCATGGATGTTCCTGGACAGCTGGGGCCTGATTTTAAACCAATGGTAAGTAGGAAAGGCTACAAGGGGAGTCTGGCTGCAAAACAGATACAAGCTAAAGGATCTTCCAGGGAGAAGATTATACAGATCACGTTGGCTGACATCACTTGTCACCTTTGAAAGTATATCCAAAAGGTGAAGGACTCATTGGCTAGGTGTAAAAAGAATTCTGATTAAAAAAAAAAAAAAAAAAAAGCAAAAGGCTAGGAACATTGTGATTATGCTAAAAGCCATTGATTATACACTTTAGATAGATTGCATGGCATGTGAATACATCTCAACAAAACTGCTCAATCAGTCAGTCAATCAATGTGCAAGAATGAATAGTCAGAAATAGCACCTACGTACAGCAGGGGAAACAAAGAGAGACTGAGAAGTGAAGAATCTTGTTTATTATTATTATTGAAATAATGAAAATGCTCTAATAATGACTGATGTGATTAATGCACAACTATGTGATTATACCAAATACCATTGATTGTACACTTTGGATGAATTGCATGCTTTATTAATATGTATCTATAAAATTGATTTATTAATAAAATATTTTTAAAAACACTAATAAAAGGCTATAATCAAGAAGCTAAAGACAAAAGAAAGCCAAGTGGCTAATAAATATGTGAAAATGCACTTGATCTATTTGTAAGTATAAAAATAGAGATTAAAGCACGATACTTTTTTTAAAAGTATTTCTTCTCTTTTTAAAAATCAGGCAAGAAAACAAGAGGTTGATAATACCCAAATCCATTCCTTAATGGCCAAGGTGTAGGCTAATAATAGTCCTCACATGTTGCTTTGGGTATAAATTTGGCTCAATCTTGGAGGTCAATTTGGTAATACTCATCAAAATTTTCAATTCACACATTTGTTGGCTTAATTCACTGAAATTCCACTGCCAGCATGTTTCCCTATATAAAGTATAGTTGAATAGGTGTGCAAAAATATGTGTACAGCACTATTTGTAATAGTGAAAACTGGACAACCTAAACGTGTCTCATTAAAGTCTGGTTAAACTAATTACTTGTTAAATTGTGGTACATAATTCCATATGAATTATGATCCAGTCATAAAATAGAATGCCCTGTATCTGTTAAAGAGTATAAACAATCTCTAAATATTGATATGGGAAGATATCTAAGACACATTGCTAAATTAGAAAAAAAAATCCATAGAGCCTTATCTATAGCGTGAGTCCATTGGTGTAAAAGAACAAAAAAAGGATAAATGTATATACATTTACTCTGAAGAGACACATGGTAGCTCCTTCTAGTGAAGGACATTGAAAGGGAAGGTCAAAATAGTGGACTTTTACTTCCAAATTCATACAAGCTCTATAGTGTAATTTTTGTGTAATAATTATGCTGTTTTATAATAACTTTTACAGTCCTCCTCCTCCCACAGCCAAGTTACAAATTGTATAAACTGTCAAGGATGAGATCTCATGACTTAATATCTGGTTTAATTCTGAGGCTCCAGGGGGCAGTGGAGAGATGTGAGACAGCAGGGAGCAGCAGTAGAGTGGGAAAAATCAAGTGTGAAAAAGTTTCCTGTGTACAAAAAGCAAAGCCAGTTACTGTTCTTCCAATAGCGTATCCAGCTGAGCTGACTACTTTCCTCGAAGAGAACAATTTAATGTCAAGCCCGAGGTCGATCCCAGTTTTACCTCCATGGGATCTCTAACGTATTCTGATTTTGGTGATGCCAGCCAGCTCACCTGCTGTAGTAGACAGAATAGTGACTCCACATCCCAATCCCCAGGACTGTGGATATGCTGGGGTACATGGTGACAGGGAAATAAGCAGCACGTGGAACTTGGGCTGCTAATCAACTGATCTTAAAATCGGGGAACCACCCAGGATTATCCAGGTAGGCCTGATGTAACCACAAGGGTCCTTAAAAGTGGAAGAGGGAGGCTGAAGATGGAAATCAGAGGGAAATATGACTACGGAACCAGGGTCAAAGCAATGGGCTGTTGCTGGCTTTGAAGATGGAGGGAGGAAGCCACGAGCCAGGGAATGCAGGCAGCCTGCAGAAGCTCAAAAAGCCAAGAAAACAGGGTCCCCTAGAACCTCCCCCAAAACAGAGCAACGCCCTGCTGACACCCTCATCTTAGCCCAGGGAGACCTGTGTCGGACAACTAACCCACAGAACTGGGAGATCCTACACTTGTGTTGTTTTAAGCCACGAGGTTTGTGGTTATTCGTTACAGCAGCAATAGGAAACAAAACCTACCTATTCTTACTTTTCTCACCCCAGACCTCCCGAGGTGGGAAAGCCTGGGGCACGCTGTGAAAATCAGCACGTCTGGCCGTCCCACCTACAGCTGCCCACTGACCAGGGCACACACTGCCAACTGGCCAGATGACCTTAGGGCTCTCTTGGAGAGAACTCAAGCAAGATACCACCAACAAAACTACCTTGATGATCATGAAATTGGCTAACCTGGAGAAGCCACATTTGAATGCTATTAATGAAAACACTTTGTAAGTCATGCCCCATCACAGAGATAAGAGATGTCATTATTTCCATCCAGAGTCCTTTGGAAGATCAACAAGAGGGAACTGTATCTCATTGAAGAAATCCTGAATAGCATAATAACAAATGCTCAACATAGCTCCTATTTACAAACAAGGATAAGCTAGGAAGGCCAGACAACAACTTTAGTAAGTGCTTGCTTACTACTGGGGACGGAGCTCAGCATTATTCAGCACTGAAAACACAAGCTCGCATATAATCTTCACAATCTCTCCATCGAGTGATTAGGTTACTCTGACCATTTGATAACTAACAGGCCCACTTTCTCACAGGCTGTAAATGGAAGAGAGGGGAATCAAACTGCTCTGCCCAGTTCCGCAGCTGGGACTCGGCAGACACAGGGTGCTAACGTACCTCTAGTCTAGGAACAACTTAAACTGACATTTACTCTACACCAAAATACTGGAGGGAAGAAACAGAGCATGAGCTTCCTTCCAACGGTCCAAGACAAGCAATGATTTAATCGCATCTCCCCAAAATACTCCTAGAACTTTGAAAAACTTTTTAACAGCCAGATCATTGAAAACAGGATTTGTGCTCCTTGTTAATCTTATATTCTGTCAATCGCTTCTTCAAGAAACCTGTATCTCAGTAGGTTAGAAACAAAAAGCTCTTATGTTTCTAAAGACATTCTAGTAAGGGTCAATAATGACCATTAGGAACAACCTGTCGTCACTTCCGCAGGGCACTGGGAGTACTGATTTACCTGGTCAAGAATCACTGAAGGGAAGCAGATGTGGCTCAAGTGAGTGAGCCCCTGCCCACCACAGGGGAGGTCCCTCTCAGAGACCTCCTGGAGAAGATGAGCAAGACAACGAGTTGGAGCAACGGGCTTGGATGGCAAGTTGACACAACAAGACATAATAAGGAGACACAAAGAGGAAACACGGTAAGAGATACAACAAAGCAGGGAGTGGAGATGGCTCAAGCAATTGAGCACCTCTCTCCCACACAGGAGGTCCCAGGTTCGGTTCCCGGTGCCTCCTAAAGAGAAGATGAGCAGACACAGCGAATGGACACAGAGAGCAGACAGCGAGCGCAAACAACAGGGGTGGCAGGGATAAATAAATAAAATAAATCTTTAAAAAAAAAAATCACTGAAGGAGTAGGACAATACCTAAAATAAGCAGGTATTTTCCCATGATGGGAATTTCTATAAAAGATCCCATTCTAAATAAAGATTCTAGCTCTGAAAATTTAGCATAATAGAATTTTTAAATGAAGGTAAACATAAAAAAAATAAGTCCCTTCCTCTTGCCTTCATTTCTTTTCTCAATGCAATACATGAAAATGGTATCAACCTACTGTGAGAAAAGTCAACCAGGAGAAAAGAGACAATGACAAGGCACCAGATGACACCAGACTGTATTCATCCCCTCAAGGCGGTACCACTCACGTGCCCCCGGCTGCTCTAATATCTGCAGGGCCAAGGGGAGCTATGATCCTGGAGTGACTGGGACAGCGAAGGTACAACCGCATAGCCTCTGGGACAAGTTGTAAGTTAGAGAAGTGGTTGTTTGGGTACTATTGCCACAGGGTCTGAAAAGCACTGCCAGAACTTACCGATAATTCTACAGTTCTCTCTCTCTCTTTCACACACTTCCTGCCTAGATGCTCGCACCTATCATTTCCAAAAAAATTTAAAAATTTACAATTGCAATCTAGCATCGACACTGAACAGCTTCAAAAGCCAGTCTACACAGCTCAATTCGAAATGCAAAAGGGACGCAAAAACTCATCGATTAATCCAGGCAAACCCCAAAGCCCACGTGAGAAAAGATTTTACTCTTTTCTTTCACAACATTCTTTCCCCAAGACCATAAATCTCTGAGCGTTGACTTTCCATCTTAGGAAAGGGGACATCATCAGAACCAGTGCATAAATCACCTTGGGAAGTTATTCATCATGAGGCAATAACAATGTAAGCCAGGCAGATGGTGAAAAGCTCATTTCTACGGGTATCACTGCACAGGACTAGGCGGGTGAAGGGGAAGTAGAGAGAGGTGCAAAATCTGGGGCCACATTTATAATAGGGCAAGAATGAATAACCCGAACAATGGAATCCTAAAACTCATACCACATTGCCACAATTTCTGCAACTCTTCCCCTCTGGTTTGGATCTGACTTGCTCCCTTCGTGGCAACAGGAATGGTAGGAAGGAAAATAGAAAGAGGGCAGGGGTGGAGCCCGTGCTACACACTGCAGAGTATTTTATTTATTTTAACATTTTTTATTAGAGAAGTTGTGAGCATACAAAATGGCCATGCATATTGTGCAGGATTCCCATATATCACCCCTCCACCAACACCTTACGTTGTTGGGGAACATTTGTTACAGTTTATGAAAGAACATCACGAGACTATTAGATCCCTATTAACACCATGTATTAATGTTGTCCATCTGTTATAGTTCATGAGAGAACACGCTCGTATTCATACTATTAACCAGAGTCCATCTTCCACCACGTTACACGGCCCCAGGCTTGTACACTTCATCCAAAGTGCTCTCTCGGGGCGCTCACTTCCATCAGAGTTGTCAGTCATTGCCTCAGTAAATTTTTGAACGTTTTCCTTCGGCCGAAAGAAAAATCCCCTACTCCCCTATTATTGACCCTCAGTGTTGATACTGATGCCTTCTCTGACACTGATGGAAGAATATTACAATATTGCTGTTAACTATAGTCCATAAGTTACATTTATTGTATTCTCCCATGTATCATTATATTCTTACCACCTCGTAATAGTGAGGTACATTTGTTCTAGTTCACACATGAATATTCTTGTATTTGTACTATTAACCACAATCCTCATCCACCTCCGACTTCACTATTTATTCAATCCCTAGATTATTCTCTAGCTTTCTTTCAACTGACGTTTATGTTCCTAAACTTCCTTTTTCTGCCACAATCCCATTCATACACCAGTTGTGTTGGTTATACTCACTATAATGTGTTACCATCAACTCTACCCGTTTCCACACTTTTAGTCAAGCTAATTAAAAATTCTTCATACAGTAAGCATCAGTACCCCTTTCACAGCCCTCATCCTGTGTCCTTGTAACCTATAATCTAGGTTTTAACCCGTGTTTGTTCTTCGTATTCAGTGCGTATTAGGGAGACCATGCAATATTTGTTCTCAAGGTTCATCTATGTTATCATATGTGTCCCAATTTCATTTCTTCTTACAGTAGCATAGTATTCCATCATATGTATATACCACATGTTGTTTATCCAGTCATTGCTTGGTGGGCACTTGGATTGTTTCCTCTTTGGGCAACTGAGAATAATGCTGCTATGAACATCGGTGTGCAAATGTCAGTTCGCATCCTTACTTTCAGTTCTTCTGGATATATTCCTAGCAACGGGACTGCCGGATCATATGGCAGTTCTATATTTAGCTTCCTGACAAGCCACCAAACTGTCTTCCACAGAGGCTGCACCATTCTTCATTCCTACAAACAGTGAAGGAGTGTTCCTATTTCTCCACATCCTCTCCAGCACTTGTTTTCTCGGTTAATAATGGCCATTCTATGAGGTGTTAGATGGTATCTAATTTTAGTTTTGATTTACATTTCCCTAATAGCTAGTGATATTGAACATTTTTTTCATATGCTTTCTTTGCCATTTTTATTTCCTCTTTGGAGAAATGTCTATTTAAGTCCATTTTTAAATTGTATTGCTTGCTCTTTTTCTGTTGAGTTGTATGATGTCTTTATATACATGGAAATCAAACCCTTATCAGATATGTGGTTTCCAAATTTTCTCCCATTGAGTGAGTTGCCTTTTCACCTTCTTGACAAAATCCTTTGAAGCACAAAAGTGTTTAGGTTTGAGGAGGTCCCATTTATCCAATTTTTCTTTCATTGCTTGTGCTTTTGGTATAAGGTTTAAGAAACCACCACCTACCACCAGGTCTTGAAGAGGATTCCCTACATTTTCTTCTAGGAGTTTTATGGTTCTCACTTTTCTATTTAGGTCTTTGATCCATTTTGAGTTAATTTTTGTATAAAGTGTGAGATAGGGGTCCTCTTTCTTTCTTTTGGATATGATTATCCAGTTCTCCCAGCACCATTTGTCAAATAGACTTTTCTGCCCTGGTTGGCTGGGCTTAACAGCCTTGTAAAAAAAAAAAAAAAAAAAAAAAAAAATCACTTGACCATAGATGTGAGGGTCTGTTTCTGAACCATCAATTCAGTTCCATTGGTCAATCTGTCTATCTTTATGTCAGTTCCATGATGTTTTTTCCATTGTAGCTAGTAATATGATTTAACATCTGGAAGTGAGAAGTCCTCCAACTTTGTTCTTCCTTTTTAAGATGTTTGTGGGTATTTGGAGGCCCTTACCATTCCAAGTAAATTTGATAATTGGCTTTTCCATTTCTGCAAATCAGGCTGTTGGAATTTTTATCGGGATTGTATTGACTCTGTATATCAATTTGGGTAGAATTGACATCTGAACAATAGCCTTCCAATCCATGAACATGGACTGTTCTTCCATTTATTTAGGTCTTCTTTGATTTCTTTAGCAATTCATTGTCGTTTTCTGAGTACAGGTCATTTACGTCCTTGGTTAAGTTTATTCCTTTTTTGCTCTTGTAAATGGATTTTTTTCCTGACTCCCTCCTCAGATTGCTTATTAATAGTGCATAGAGGCACTACTGATTTTTGCATATTAATCTTGTATCCTGCCACTCTATTGAACTTGTTTATTAGCTCTGTTAGCTTTGTTGTAGATTTTTTAGGACTTACACAGTATAGGATCATATCATCTGTGAATAACAAAAGTTTTACTTCTTTCTTTCCAATTTGGACACCTTTTCTTTTTTTTTTCTCCTGCATGATTGCTCTAGCTAGAACTTCTAGCACTATATTGAACAGCAGTGGTGACAGTAGGCATCCTTGTCTTGTTTCTGATCTCAATAGGAAAGTTTTCAGTTTTTCACCATTGAGTAGAATGTAGACTGTGGATTTTTCATATATGCTCTTTATCATGTTGAGAAAGTTTCCTTTAATTCCTATCCTTTGGAGAGTTTTATCAAGAAAGGACACTGGATTTTCTCAAGTGCCTTTTCTGCATCAGTTGAGATTATCAGGTGATTTTTCTTCTTTGATTTATTAATGTGATATATTTACACTGATTGGTTTTCTTTTGTTGAACCACCCCTTGCATGCCTGGGATAAAACCCACTTGATCATGATGAGTAATTCTTTTAATGTGTTGTTGGATGCAATTAGGGAATATTTTGATGAGGATTTTTGCATCTAATTCATTAGGGAAATGGGTCTATAATTTTCTTTCTTTCTTTTTTTTTTGTTAATATCTTTAGCTGGCTTTCATATTAGGGCGATGCTGGCTTCATAGAAAGTCTGGTAGTGTCCCTTCCTGTTCAATTTGTTTGAAGAATTTGAGTAAGATGGGTATTAAATCTTCTTTGAATGCTTGGTAGAATTCACCTGTGAAGCCATCTGGTCCAGGGATTTTCTTTTGTGGAGGTTTTTTGATGACTGTTTCAATCTCTTTACTTGTGATTGATTTGTTGAGGCCTTCTATTTCTTCTAGGGTCAGTGTAGGTTGTTTGTATGTCCCAAGACATACAAGGAGCTTTTACATATCATGTATGCTGTCTAGTTTGTTGGCTTACACTTGCTCATAATATCCTCTTATGATCTCTTATCTCTGTGGGGTCGGTAGTAATGTCCCCATTTTCATTTCTGATTTATTTGCATTTTCTCTTTTTCTTCATCAGTCTAGCTAAGGGTTTGTCAATTTTGTTGATCTTCTCAAAGAATCAACTTTTGGTTTTGTTAATTCTATATATTGTTTTTTGTTGTTGTTGTTCTCAATTTCATTTACTTCTGCTCTGATCCTTGTTATTTCATTCCTTGTGCCTGCTTTGGGCATAGTTTGCTGTTCTTTTACTAGTTCCTCCAGCTGTGTAATTAAGTCTTTGATTTTGGTTCTTTCTTCTTTTTTAATGTAAGTATAAAATTCCCTATCAGCACTGCCTATGCTGCATCCCATGGGTTTTGATATGTTGTGCTCTCATTTTAATTTTCCTGAGATATTTTGTGATTTCTCTTGCAATTTCTTCTCTGACCCACTGATTATTTAATAGTGTGTTGTTTAATCTTCATATATTTGTGGATTTTCTCTTTTTCTGCCTGTTGTTGATTTCCAGCTTCATTCCATTATGATTGAGAAGGTGCTCTGTATAATTTTGATCTTTTTAAATTTAATGATATCTGTTTTGTGACTCAATATAAGGTCAATCCTGGAGAAAGATCCATGAACACTTGAGAAGAATGTATATCCTACTGTTTTGGTGTGCAATGTTCTATATACATCTTTTGGGTTTAGTTGATTTATCATGTTATTCAAGCTCTGTTTCTTTATTGATTCTCTGTCTAGAGGTTCTATTCAATGATGAAAGTGGTGTATTTAAGTTGCCAATTATTACTATAGAAACATCAATTTCTCCCTTCAGTTTTGCTAGTGTTTGCAACATGTAGTTTGGGGCATCCTGAATGGATGCACATATATTTATGATGGTTATTTCTTCCTGGTGAATTGTCCTTTTTATTAATATATAATGTCCTTCCTTGTTTCTAATAACAGCTTTGCTTTTAAATCTATTTCATCTGATATAAGTATAGTTAGTCCAGTTTTTTTTTTTTTTTTTTTGGTGTGTGTGTGTTTTTTTGTGGGGGGGGTTTGGTTACGGCATGTGTGGAATATCTTTTTACAGCCTCTCACTTTCAGTCTATTTGTATCCTTGGGTTTAAGGTGAGTCTCTTGTAGACAGCATAGAGATGGCTCATATTTTCTTTTCCATTACATAAATCTGTGTCTTTTGACTGAGGAGTTTAATCTATTAACAGTCAATGTTATCATTGTAAAGGCAGTTGGGTTTTATCTGTCATATCTTATTTTCACTAATCTTTTTGCACTTTTAGGTACTTTTACTGATATAGTCTTAATTTCTAGACTCCCTTCCAAGCCTCTCTATCCTTTCTTATAAGGCTGTAACACTCCCTTTAGTATTTCCTGCAAAGCTGGTCTCTTCATTACAAACTCTCTCGGTTTCTGTTTACCTGGGAATATTGTAAACTCATCCTCAGATTTAAAAGACAATCTTGCTGGGTATAAGATTCTTGGCTGGCAGTTTTTCTCTTGCAGTATCTTAAATATAGCATACCACTGCCTTCTTGACTCCACAGTTTCTGATAATAATTCAGCACTTAATCTTACTAGACATCCCTTGTATGTGATGCATTGCATTTCTCTTGTTGCATTCAGGATTCTCTCTTTATCCTTGGCTTTGATATTCTGATTAGTATCCATCTCAGAGAAGGTCTTTTGGATTTATTCAGATAGGAGTATGCTGTGCTTCTCTGACCTGGATATCTATGTCCTTTAATAGAGTTGGGATATTTTCTACCATTATTTCCTCAAATATTCCTTCTGCCCCTTTTCCCTTCTCTTCTCATTCTGGGAGACCCACAACATGGAGGTTTGCATGTCTCTTGCCGTCATTTAGTTTCCCTGAGGCCATGTTCAACTTTTTACATTCTTTATCTGTTCTTTTGTATGTTCACTTTCAGAGGCCCTGTCTTTAAGCTCACTGATCCTTTCCTCCTCTTCTTCAAATCTGCTGTTATATGCCTCCATGTGTTTTTAATTTCATTTATTGTGTCTTTCATTCCCATAATAGCTGCTATTTTTCTATGTATGCTTTCAAATTCTTCTTTGTGCTCACCCAAGGTCTTCTTAACATCCTTTATCTCTTTAGCCATATCATTGAACTTATTAAGGAGATTTACTTGAACATCCATGATTAGTTTCCTCAACTCCTTTATGTCACCTAGAGGCTTAGGTTGTTCCATTGACTGGACCATATCTTCATGTTTCTTGGTACAGATTATAATTTTTTGTTGGTGTTTTGGCATCTGACTTATTAGATATATTTTTTTCTGGGCTCAGTTTCTCTCTTTAACCTGGAGCTTTCTATTTGATTGGCTTTTGCTACTTCCCTTTTGGATATTTGGTTCAACCTAATTTGGAACTTTATAATGGCTTGTGTTTATCCAATATCAATTTTTTCAACTTTTTCATCTGTTTCTTGCCTTTTCTCCCTTGCTAGTTGTGGAGAAGGAGCCAAGGATGTGGTTGTTACTATAAACCATGGAGGCTGAAGCTGCCTGTGTCTCCCCAGGAACCACTGAAACTTTTCCCACTTTTCTCCCCTGCCAGCAGTAGGAAAAGGGGTACAGCCATGTGCAATAATCCAAGCCTGCAGGCCAAAATTGTCTATAGTTGCCTGGAGAGACTGATGATGTACCACACCCTTCCTCCCTTGCCTGGCATGGAGATGGAGCCGCAGGTGTGGGCAGCAAACTAAGCTGTACGGGTCAAAACTGACCATAGCTGCGCAGATAAGACTGACGAAGCACTGGCCTCGCTCCTCCCCTGCCAGTGGCGGGGATGGAGCCACAGGTGTAAGCAACGGTCTTTTCCATGCAGGTCAAAAGTGAATGCAGTTGCCCAGAGAGGGTAAGGGAGTACTGTCCCTCCTCCTGCCTTGTCAGGGGCAGGGATGAAGCCATAGATGTGTCCAACTGTCTAGCCATGTATGCCAAAAGCAGCTGCAGTTATTCGGAAAGGCTGAGTAAATACCACGCCTCTCCTGTCCTCCTGGGGGTGGGGATGTAGCCACAGGTTTGACCAACAGTCTTATCTGTGCGGGCAGAAAGTGACCGCAGTTGCCTGGAGAGGCTGGGGAAACACCACCCTCCCTTGGGTCCTATTGGGGATGGAGATGGAACCTAGGCTGGTGCAGATCCCCCAGCTTCCTCCCTCCTAGAGGCAGGGCTGGAGCCCAGGTGAGGGCAGCAATCCAACCTGGGTGGAAAGAAGACGGTCTGTACCATCACTGATCTTCAATCAGCTCCACTTCCCCTGATGCCAGGGGTGGAGTAACATGGAGGCACCAGCCTGTTTCCAACTTGGATAGGTTAGCTGTTCTTTGGATCGGAGCCAGTACCCAACTATCTCTTCCTCCCCCATTTTTTGGGACATGGAGCTTCCAACTCCAGCCAGGGAATAGCTCCCAAGTCTTCTTGTACCACCAGTGGAGGATGGGCACCAGCCATCCACAGCGTGGAGTGCTCTACTTACAAATCCTCACTGCAGATGGGCAGTCTCCTCTTTCTGATCTTCCAAGGATGTTGCAAGATGCTCGTCTGGTCTCCTGGGCCCCTCTAACAGGTGATTTAGACAGCTCTGGGTGATTACTAACTTCACTGTGGGACCAGCTGACTCTTGGATCTCCTTACTCTGCCACCATCTTGCCCCACCTCCACACAGCAGTGTGTTAAACCCTTTTCATTCACCAGTTTCAAAGTGCTTAATCCTTTGGCTACTGTTGCAGGATAAGAGAAATTTTACCACTTGGTGCTGATTTTTTTCTTAAGGCTCCAGCTCACAATTGGCAAATCCATGCTGGCTACCTCCCCCCCACTCTGGTGGGTGTTTATGTCACAAAGCCACACTGGCCTAGGGAGGGCAGATGTGAGAAGGGAGACAACAGGGTGAACGCTCCTAAGGCTACCCCCAAAGACTCCTTTTTTTTTTTAAGATTTTATTTATTTATTCATTTATCCCCCCCCCCCTTGCTGCTTGTGCTCGCTGGGTCAGCTAACCACGCCGTGCGGGCGGGCTTGCCTTCACCAGGAGGCCCTGGGAACCGAACCCGGGGCCTCCCATATGGTAAATGGGAGCCCTACTGATTGAGCCACAGCCGCTTCCCCCAAAGACTCCTTATTCCAGTGTCAAAACACCCAACTGGCCCCTGCAAAGGCGTGACTGGAGACCCTCCACTTTGCTCTACTCCTCTCTCATAAAGACCACACCTTGCCAAGACCCAAAACCCAATTATTACCCACAAAAAGGAAGGGACAAAGAAGAAGGGAAAAGAGATAGAGGGAGGAACAAGTCCTTGAAAGAGCATCAAAAACTGAAAATCTCACATAGCCACCTAGGAAAATGTCCTGTGATGGAGAGCTCATGAATGCTGCTGACGCCAAGTGCGAGAAGGATGAATCCTGGGGCCGGTTGTCCAACTGAGTTCTTGAAAACTGCACAGAGGGCTTAGGTTTGTATGTGATGGTTATGTGTGTTGTTAATTTGTTAAGGCAAAGGAAGGAGGGCAGAAAAATGCTACTTTGCAAGACAGAAAAGAATGATTAGCTATAGGAGGCACAAAAATTACAGCCTATCAGAGTGTCACAAAAAATATGTCCCTAAACTCCTTGTCACCTCATAGATAGTCATTTTAATTTCTACGGGGCACAAGTAGACCTGCAACCACAGACCACTGGGACCCATACAGACTTGGTGTACAAACCTGGAAAGGTTAATTGACTAAGAACCATTTTTCCTGCTTCTAATCTCAAGACATAAAGAATAATTATAGCTAATGTGAGATGCATGGAATTAATAAACCGCATTGTCAAACAATCTGCTAAACTGAGAAGACTTCCAAACTCCAGCATACAGAAGGAGCTCAATAAATACTTGCTGAACGAAGAGTTGAGGAGATGAATAATCATTGTCTAACTATATTGAGACACAGAGCAAACTGTGATGAGGGTGCAGTGTATTTTCAAGGGCAGGTAACAGCCCAGATCCTTTTAATAAGTCCCAAGGGTCTAATGGCGAGGAGGCACATCTTCTACATTTGCCTGATGGATGGACTAGTTTCCCTCCAGACTAACAAAAACAAGAAAGGAAACAAGAAGGGAAAATCCAGATAATCAAGCCACTGCTCATCCCTATGGTGGCAGGACCTAACTAGAAATGCCCCTCTCCTAATAGGTTATAAGGAACCACCACCATCTACTGTCTTTTGGGGAGGTGGTCAAGACCGGTGGCTAGAAATAGAAGAATGAGTAGAGAGTCTTCAGCCTCCAGAGTCCAGGACATTGACCATTATTGAATCTTCCATCACAGCAGCATCTTTAATGCCATTAAACAGGTTATGCTTATTTCTGTTGGGGCTACTGGAGCCCCTAAGGAAGAGCACTAAATAGAGATGAGAATCAGGGGGAAGCATGCCCCCTTCACTCATGAACACTACAAATGGATCAAATATTTGCTGAGTGCCCACGATGAACAAAGTACTTTGCTAAATACTTTGGCGTCTCTAGAGATGAATCCAACACGGAATCTGCCTGAAAGAAGTTGGTCTCTGAGATGAAACAGCCAAGTTAGAAAAGTCTTAGAGAAGCTGAAGACGACCACTGCATGAAGACAGTCAGATTTGGGGATACAGCAGACAGTTATCACAGGAAAGGCCATTCCCTCTTCTCCCTTGCTAACAGAACTCCAATTCTCTGCTCTCTAGGAGCCAAGATCCCTTATGATCTCAGGGAAGGCAAGTTCCTTCACAGCCACGGAGGGTGACTCATGGTTGTTCCAAAGCAGTCATGGAAATCCAGTTACAGGTCATCTAGAGGTGGGCGTGTCACCCAGTTCCAGCTATGAGATAGCAGGGGGAGTGTACTGGGGGGTTTCCCTTCCCAAATAGAAAGAGAGCCTGGAAAGAGCTCCCACCCCACCCCTTCCTGCTAAAGGCTGCTGCTGGGAGGATGCAGTGCTTGGACTGTCACAGCTACGTAGCAAGCCTGAAGTGACAAGCCTAAGGATAAGGCAGCAACAGGAAGAAATGGAAGGAGCCAGGCTCCTTGAGGGCACCAGGGATTGCTGCAGCGGCGTCAAATCTAGAACCATTTACTGTCAGAATTCTTGCTGCATGAGAAAATTAAAGTTTCTTATTGTTTGAGCTACTGATTGTTGGGTTTTCTGTTATTTGCAGCTGAGAGAATCCTACCCGATATAGGAGATGGTAAGGTGTAAAAGAAAGTGCACTGGCTGGGGAAAAGGGAAGTCCAGGTATCAATCTCTTTGCCACCAGTGACTAGTCTTGTGACTACTGGCAAGTTAATCGACCACTCCATTTTTAGGGGTGGACATTTGATCCCAAATGACTATTTTAAGATGTAGCCTTTCAGAGGCCATACTTCGAAAACAGAAAAAATCTGTTTTTCAGGACCTGGGAAAGAGATGCAATCAAATTATTCATTTGGTGATGACATAAGGAGTGGGGTGGGAAAGGTAATATTATTGCTCACAAAATTTACAATAAATTCTAAATGAGATCAATGACTTGCCTCCTTGGCAACCACGTGGTATTAACTAAACTCTGTAGGGTTATCACAGGATTCAGTAAGGTGATTTTCAGTCATTATAAGCCAGTGATAGCTGCCTCACTCCTTGGCCAAACTCTTGACAAGAAATAAATAGGTGTAAAATATTTTGACAAACCTGCAAGATTGAAAATTTGTCTTAAAAGAAACATCCAAAGGATCAAAACAACATGTTACCTAGTTTATCTTCAAAACTATATCACCATCCACAGACACACACACACAAACCCCAGAGAACTGTATAACACAATGTAAATAGTGCACTAAAGTTAATAGCATACCCATAATTATGTTGTTTCATGAATTGTACCAAGTTACCACAATAATGCAAAATGTTAACAACAGGGAAAACTGTGTGCGTAAGACGGGGTACATAGGAACTTTGTACTTCCTGTAAACCTTCAACTGCTCTAACAAAAAATAAATTACGAAAAACCCATCACTATCCTACACTTAAAACATACCCCTCAATTGTCATCTACCTATGCATTTATATATCACGGGGATGAAGAAAAAGGAGATGATAAATATGGGTTGTGTGTTTTGTACTGGCCAGACTTCAACTTGAATGTCAGAGATTTCAACTTGACAGCTTTATACATTATGTGGCTCAAAAAATTCAGTGCTAAAATGACAATTCAACCCAGAGAATGAAAATTCTTCTTGAGGCAGAATTTAGCTAAATCTTTTATAGTTGTCTCCTTCCTTAAAAGTATTTTCCTCCCTTGGGGAAAGGAGGATGACATGCTTATTTGAAAATTCAATTATGCAATTTTATTACCAAAGCCCATTTGGCTAGTTTATATGCAGATCTAGAGCTCAGTATATATGAACATAATAAGTCTTCCAAAAGCAGGGTAGGGTCACCTGCTTGATTTGGCAAGCATGGGGCATTATCTCCTGATAACACTGTTTTTTTTTTTCCCCAAATAGGAACCCTGTACATTGTAAACCTTAACTTCCCATTCCCTATCCCCACCTGTCCCCTGGTAACCTATACTCAAGATTCTGACTGTAGAAGTTTGTTTATACTAATTGCTTGAAATCAGTGAGATTATACAATACTTGTCCTTTTGTGCCTAGTTTATTTCACTCAATATGATGTCTTCAAGGTTCAACCACGTTGTTACATGTATCAGGACCTCATTACTTTTTTTACTGAATAATATTCCATTGTATATATATTCCACATTTTATTTATCCATTAATTGATTGAAAGACCCTTGGGTTGCTTCCATCCTTTGACAATTGTGAATAATATCTCTATGAACATCGGTGTGCAAACATCTGTTTGAATCTCTGCTTTCAATTCTTTCAGGTATATACCTAGTAGTGGATTCCCATGTCATATAGTAATTATATACTTAGCTTTCTGTGGAACCACCAAACTGTCATCCAGTGAATGCACCATTTTACATTACCACTAGCAATGAATAAGTGCTATTTCTCCACATCATCTCCAACACCTGTTAATTTCCATTTTTCAAAAAATAGTAGCCATTCTATCGGGTGTTAAATGGTACCTCATTGTGGTTTTGATTTACATTTCCCTAATGGCTAATGATGTTGAGCATATTTTTGCATGCTTTCTGGCCATCTATTTTGGAAAGATGTCCGTTCAAGTCTTTTGCTCATTTTTAAATTGGGTTATCTATTTGTTGTTAAGTTGAAGGATTACTTTATATATTCTGGATATTAAACCCTTATCGGATATGTGGTTTCCAAATATTTTTCTCCTATTGCATAGGCTGTCATTTTACTATCATGAGGAACAAATTTTTAAAATTTTGATGAGATCCATTTATCTATTTTTTTCTTTTGTTGCTTGTGCTTTGGGTATAAAGTTTAAGAAACCATTACTTAATACAGGGTCCTGAAGAACAAAACTCCTATGTTTTGCTCTAGGAGTTTGATATTCTAGCTCTTATATTTGGGTCTTTGATCCATTTGGAGTTGATTTTTGTATATGGTGTAGTTAGGAAGGCTCCTTTTTTAGTTTTATTTTTTGAAAATGCAGGTCCAGTTTTCCTGGCACCATTTTTTGAAGAGACTGTTCTTTCCCAATTGAGTGGTCTTTGCCACTCTGTAAAAAATCAGTTGCCCATAACTTTGAGGATTGATTTTTGAGTCCTCAATTCGATTCCACTGATCTATATGTCTGTCCTTGTGCCAGCACCATGCTGTTTTGACTATTGTGGCTTTTGAAATAAGTTGTGAGATCAGGAAGTATGAGTCCTCCAAGTCATTCTTTTTCAAGATGACTTTAGCTATTTGAGGACACTTACCCTTCCATATAAATTTGATGATTGACTATTCCATTTCTGCAAACAAGGTTGTTGGAATTTTGAATGGGATTGCATTGCATCTATTAATTGCTTTGGGTAGTATTGACATCTTAATATTTAGTCCTCCATTAAATGAGCATAGAACGCCCTGCCTTTATTTAGATCTTCTTTGCTTTCTTTTTGCAATGTTTTATGGCTTTCAGTGAACAAGTCCTTTACATCCTTGGTTAGATTTATTCCTAGATACTTGATTCTTCTAGTTGCTATTGTGAATGGAATTCTTTTCTTGATTTCTTCTTCCAATTTTTCACTGCTTGTGTATAGAAACACTACTGTTTTTTGGGTGCTGATCTTGTATCCCATCACTTTGCTGAATTCATTTATTTCCTCTAGGAGCTTTGTTGTCGATTTCTCAGGATTTTCTGTATATGGGATCATGTCATCTACAAACAGGGAAAATTTTACCTCTTACTTTCCAACTTGGATGGCTTTTATTTCTTTTTCTTGCCTACCCACTCTGGCAAGAACTTTCAGTACAATGTTGAATAGCAGTGGTGACAGTGGGCATCCTTGACTTTTTCCTCATTTTAGAGGGAAAGCTTTCAGCCTTTCACCTATAAGTAGGATGTTAGCTGTGGGGTTTTCGTATATGCAGTTTATTATGTAGAGGAAGGTTCCTTCTATTCTTCACATTCTAAGTGTCTTTTTTTTTTTTTCTTTTCCATAAATGGTGCTGGATTTTTTAAAAATACCTTTGTTCCATCAATCGAGATGATCAGGTGGTTTTTGCCCTTCATTCTGCTAATGTGGTGTATTACATTAATTTTCTTATGTTGAACCAACTTTGCATACCAGGGGTAAATCCCACTCAAGTATGGTATAAAATTCTTTAAAAAAATTTTTTTTTCTTTTTAAAAAGCTACTTAGATTACATAAATGTTACACAAAAAAATATAGAGATTCCCATATGCCCTACTTCCCACACCTCCCACAACTGGTATATAATTCTTTTAAAATGCTATTGGATTCAGTTTGCCAGTATTTTGTTGAGGATTTTGGCATCTATACTCATAAGAGATATTGGTCTGTAGTTTTCTTGTGGTGTCTTTATCTGTTAGCCTCATAGAATGAGTTAGGGAGTTATAGCCATTTGGGAATTTGATGTAATTATGAATTCCAAAAATATAATTGGATCATGCTTGTAAACTGATCTGTTAATCTGGGCATGATTAAGTTATGATTAGGGCATTGACTGGGCCACATCAGTAGGGCATTGAGCCCCACCCCTTGGTGGGTGGGGAATCAAATATAAAAGGCATGGCAAGAACAGAGTTGAAGCAGTTTTTTGAGAAGCAGTTTTGATGTTGGAGAAAAGGCCCCAGAAGAAGAGAAGTGAGCTGTTCGCCTGATAGTCTACAGCTGACCTTGTGAAGGAACCAGAAGAGCTAAGCCTGGAGAGAAATGCAGCCCCGGGAAGAAAGGAACCCAAGAAGCCTGAACCCTGGCAAACATCGGCAGCTGTCTTGCTCCAACACGTGGCAATGGACTTTGGTGAGAGAATAAACTTAACGCATCATGGCCTGGTATCTGTGGACTTCTACCCCAAATAAATACCCTTTATAAAGACCAACCCATTTTTGGTATTTCACATTAGCACCCCTTTGGCTGACTAATACAGGAGTGTTCCCTCCTCTTCAATTTTTTGGAAGAATTTGAGCAGAATTGGAGTTAAATCTTCTTAGAGTGTTTGGCAGAATTCCCATGTACAGCCATGTGGTCCTGGGCTTTTCTTTGATAGGACATTTTTTTTTACTGATTCAATCTCTTTACTAGTAATTGATTTGATGAGATTTTCTATTTCTTCTTGAGTCGATGTAGGTAGTTTGTTTCTAGGAATTTGTCCATTTCCTCTAGGTTGTCTAATTTGTTGGCATATAGCTGTTCATAGAATCCTCTTATGATACATTTTATTTCTATGGGGTCAATAGTAATATCCTCTTCTCATTTCTGATTTTATTTATTTGTTCTTTTTTTCTTTGTCAGCCTGGCTAAAGGTTTGTCAATTTTCTTGATCTTTTCAAAGAATCAACTTTTGGTTTTGTTGACTTTTCTATTGTTTCTTTTTCTATTTCATTTATCTCCACTCTAGTCTTTGTTATTTCTTTCCTTCAGCTTGCTTTGGGTTTAGTTGCTCTTCTTTTTCTAGGTCTTCCAGTTTTGAGGTTCAGTCTCTGACCTGATGTCTTTCTTCTTTTTTAATAAAAGCATTTAGAGCTATAAATTTCCCTCTCAGCACTGCCCTTGCTGCATCCCATAAGTTTTAGTATGATGGATTTTTATTTTCATTTGCCTCAAGATATTTCCTAATTTTGCTTCTGATTTTCTCTTTAATGCATTGGTTGTTTAAGATTATGTTGTTTAATTTCCACATACCTGTGAATTTTCCATTTCTCCCTCTGTTACTTATTTCTAGCTTCATTCCATTGTGGATGGAGAAGATATATTGGGTAATTTCAATGTTTTTAAATTTATTGAGACTTGTTTTGTGACCCAACATATGGTCTATACTGAGAGTGAGCCATATGTACTTAGGAAGAATGTGTCTTCTGTTTTTTGTTGGATAGAGTGTTCTATATATGTCTGTTGGGTTTAGTTGGTTTGGAAGGAGGAGGTGAGCAGGGGTTCTTAACCAGGGGTCCAGAGACCCCAAAAGGGTCTGTGGAAAGATTTCAGGGTGTCCGTGAGTGTGAACTGAAAATTAAAAAAACCATTATTCTTGTGGGGACATGTTGGTGTGGGTGTGATATATTTATTAAATAATTCACAGTATAGTGTGGACTTAATGAGGGGTCCATGGTTTTTACCTGACTGGCAAAGGGATCCGTGGAACAAAAAAGGTTAAGAACCCCTGGTTTAGAGTATAATTCAAGCCTTGTACTTCTTTATTGATCTTCTGACTAGATGTTCTATCCATTATTGAAAGTGGTATATTAACGTCTACTATTAATGTAGAACCATCAATTTCTCCCTTCAAATCTGTCAGTATTTGCTTTACATATTTTGGGTTTCCCTTAGTTAGGTACATATATACTTATATTTGTTATATTCTCCTGTTGAATTTAACCCTTTATCAATATATAATGTCCACCTTTGTCCCACATAACTGTTTTTGATATTAGTACAGTCACTCCAGCTCTCTTTTGGTTACTAGTTTCATGGTATATATTTTCTTCCATCCTTCAACTCAATCTACTTGTGTCTTTAAGGTGAGTCTCTTGCAGACAGCATATAGTTGGGCTATGCTTTTTTAATCCATTCTGCCAATCTCTGCCTTTTGGCTGGAGAGTTTAACCCATTTACATTTAAAGTCACTACTGATAATACAGGACTTTTTTCTGCCATTTTACTATTTAACCTTTTGTAAGTCATACCATTTTTGTCCCTCACTTCTGTTAATGCCTACCTTTATATTTGTTTGATTTTTTGTGCTGGACCATATTGAGTGCTTTCTCATTTCTATCTACATATATTTTACATCTATTTTCATTGTGGTCAGCATGGGGCTAAAATTTAACATCTTAAATATATAACAATCATATTTGATTTGATACTGACTTAACTTCAATAGCATGCACATATACTTTTCCTATAACCCTCTGTCCCACCATCTTTTTTGAACTTATCACTTATATCCTTGTACATTTTACATCCACAAACATAAACTTGTCATTACTTTTTGTGCACTGGCATTTTAGCACCCGTAAAAGGTAACAAATGGAGTTACATACAGAACAATACACTACAACAATACTGGCATTTATAATTACCCAAATGGTTACCTTTACCTGAGGTCTTTATTTCTTATACCACTTTGAACCACTGCCTAGGCTTCTTCCATTTCAGTCTGAAGAACTCCCTTTAGCATTGCTTGTAGGGTAGGTCTAGTGGTGATGAACTCCCTCAGTTTTTGTTTATCTAGAATGTCTTAATCTCCCCCTCATTTTTTGAAAGAAAGTCTTGCCAGATATAAAATTCTTAGCTGGCAGTTGTTTTCTTTCAGCACTTTAAGTATTTCAACCCACTGTACCTTTTTGCCTCCATGGCTTCTGATGAGAAATCAGCACACAATCTAATTGGGACTCCCTTATACACAATACATTGCTTTTCTCTCAGCTTTCAGAAACCTCTCCTTGTCATTTGCATTCAGTAGTGTGATCACTGTATGATGGGGAGTAGTTTTCTTCATGTTTATCCTCTTTGGTGTTTTCTGGGCTTCTTGGATATGCATTTTCATGTCTTTTGCTAAGTTTGGGGAATTCTCTGTCATTATTTGACTATTCTTTCTGCCCCTTTCTTTCTTCTCCTTCTGGGACTCCCCTGATGTGTACTTGATGTTGTCCTAGATGTGTCTTAGGCTATTTTCACTTTTAATAATTCTTCTCAGCCTATTTCAAATGTCTTGTCTTCGAGTTTACTGATTCTGTCTTCTGTGAGCTCCAATCTGCTCTTAAAGCCTCTTGGGAAATTTTCATTTCAGTTATTGTGGTCTTCAACTACAGTAATTCTGTTTGGTTCCTTTTTAAAATTCCTATCTCTTTACTAAGACTCTTATATTGTTCATTCATTGTTTTCCTAATATCCTGTAGTTCTTTCTCTGCATTTTCCTTCATCAGCTCGAGCATATTTAAGATTATATTTTTAAAATATCTTGGACCTCAATGTAAGGTTTTAACCTTTATTTCACTTAAATACATCTTTATATCTATATATTATTTAAGTTTTTTTTGTTGTTGTTTTTGTTTTTTAAGGATTGGCTTTTCTACTTTATGTTCTTGATAAATCTTAACTTCCAAGAAATGCTTCTTTTATAGGTGGACCAAAGGAATGGGGAACTGGCAGGTCGTGCAGAAGGTTCCTGGTTTTAATCTTTAAGTTATTTCACTTAAATATATCTTTTTTTTTTTTTTAAGGATTTTTTTGGTATGTCTGTACTCTTGTCCTCTTCAGTGATTTTTTCTGGATTTTTCCCCCTCTTCCTTTGGTTGGGCCATCATTTCCTGTTTGTTTGTCTTGTACTTTTGTTGCACACTGTTCATTGTAATATTTTGAAATGTTAACTCTGGAATTTATTCCCCGAGATGTCTGTTTATTCATTTTGTAAGCAGCTGGTGATAAGATAGTGACTCTCTTGAGCTTCAGCCCTCCTATCAGAAAGCTCTGCAAAACCCAAGGTGAAAGTAGTGTGTAAGGTTTTCCGTCTTTCTGCACCTGTATCTTGTCCTGAGCTTTTGCTTTTTAACTGTTTTGGTGTTCCCCTGTTTACAAGTGTTTGCGTGACTCCAATGTTTTCCAGGAGACAGATGTCCTTCTCCCAGGTATTTGAAGCTGTCGGGCCTTTGCCCTAGGCTATCTGCCTCTGTAGTTTTTTATATTCTTTTCTTTGTCTCAAGCTTCTTTTACCTGGAAGGCAATTCCAGGAAGGGGGACATACTGGAGAGGACTTTCCCAAGTCAGTTTTTCCCAGCCAAAACAGGGCAGGGACCCAAAGAAGGACCCAAAGCCTGGCTCTAAAGCTTCTCTGGCAGCTCCCCAAAGATGAGCTCTCTTGGCCTGCCCAGCAAATGCCGCCCTTCAACTAACTGTCCCCTGCAGCCCTGAGGGAGCGCAGCAACTTTACGTCTCTACCCCTTCTGCTGCAATCCCTGTCTGGGGAAGTTTGAAACAATGGCTGCCCTCAGAGCTAGGAGCCCAGCCATCCAAAGTCACTAATCAAAAGCTGTGATCAGTGATCAGCTGAGCCCACCCCTGTTCTTGGGGGATAGGATTTTTGCGTCCCTTTTTGTCACCAGCGAGCTAGCCAGGGGTCAGACCCCTCAGCAGCCTGCCATGTGGAGAGGAGGATGGGCACTGGTGGACACCAGTAGCCCCACGGGGAGAGAGTAATTTACTATTTTTTACCATAATTTACCAGCCTCTTGCTCCCTCTCTTCCCTGGATGCTGTACAGTGTTCTTCTGGCCTCCCGAGTTTCAAAATAGCTGTTTCAGACAGTCCCTGCCTGTTTAATAGTTGTTTTGGTGGAAGGACTGAGTCCTGGAGCTCCCTACTCCATATTCCCACAACCCTCCAACCCTTACAGCATTGTTACTGCTGCAACTCGAACAATTAACTAGGCAGGTCAGTCCAACCAACAGGTTCATAAAAGTTGGCAGCACGGTCCTGAGGCACTGGCTAAAATCCCTGTGCTTGGGTCTCCCATGGTGGGGCTATTAGGATTCATTCTCCACCTCATCCCTCCAGGCCAGTGGTGGTGTCTGGGTATCAAATAATTGTTCTAAATGATTAATGCAAAATTCTTTTTCATTACTTTCCTCTTTTTCTAATTTTATCCACGGGAGATTTGAGAAAATTAAAGGGGTAAGGCAGATCAAATTTTAAGGCTTACCAAAAGTTCTTTGAATGATGAATGGACAAATAACAGATACAATAACTACTACTTGGCAATAAAAGGAAATGAACTACTGATTCACACAACAACATATTTGAACCTCAAGTGCATTATGCTAAATGAAAGAAGCCAGACTCAAAAGGCTACATACTGTATGATTCCATTTATATCATATTCTGGAAAAGGTAAAACTATAGGGACAGAAAGCAAAAGATCCATGGTTGCCAGGAACTGGGGAGAAGGGTTGATTCTAAAGGAACATAAGGGAATTTGGGGGTGTTTATGGAACTGTTCTGTCCTTTAATTTGTCAAAACTGATAGAATTGTATTTAAAGGGGGTACATTTTATTGTTTGTAAATTATAACTCAATGACCTGACTTTTTAAAAAATGAGTTTCTTTTAAAAAATTTTATTAGAGAAGTTGTGCGCTTAGAAAACAATCATGAATAAAAATTAGGGTTTTGTCTCACACGTATGCCCTCCTGAAACATGGGTGTGCATGGTCACATGTGAACTCTGTCATTCAAGATTGGTCTCCACGAGGCACTGTGCTCTCCTATTCCAACAGCCCGACCAGTCATGATCCAGTGCTAGAAACAGAAACCACTCCAGGTATTTTCAAGTAGAAAGGGATAGGATATGGGAATGAGGGGCTTGCAGAATCATAGAAGAGCAGAAGTCAGGTGCTCTTAGCATTTCAAATTCAATGGCACACCATGGCATGTAGGCATGATCCAAGGGTCAGGAAGCTGCTACTGCTGCCAATCACAACAGCCTCTCACACCCATGTAGGTACTAGGGCGCTGGAACGCTGAGTTTGGCCACTGCCTCTAAGCACTCCATCTCCATGACCTGGCTTGCCAGCAGCAGCAGAGGGAGTGTGGTCTCCATCTCAGGCTTCCAAATTGCACACAAATGTCTCTCACTCGCCTGCATTTAGAAACCAAGCTGCAAGAAAGTCTGGAACATAGAGTGCTTAGGTTTCCAATCTCTCCAATCAAGAGGGAGGAATGAGGAGCAAGAGAGCCAGTCCACAGTATCTACCCGAATCACCATCCTCCCCGTGCTAAAACAAGGCATTGTTCAACTGAAAAAGCAGAATAAAAGCCTTTTCTGTCCAAATTTAAGTTTCAAACAGTGTTAGAGAGTTGAACAATTGTTCCACTAATGGGTAAAACTAAGATCCTAACTCATTTCATTATGGAAGAATATTTCATTTTCACATTTAGTTAGTTCCATTCCCAGCAGAATAAAATTTTAAGATCACTGCATTTGATAACAGAGCCAGCCACAAATCTCTTTTAACTCATATATTAAATACACATTGGTCTTAAAGCTTTTATTCTTCTGGGAATAAAACAGATTAAGCTTGCAAATGATAATTTTTTCCAGATGTCTGTAAGTCACTATATGGCAATCAGAATCAGCAGAGGGGAGGAATCTTTATATCTTAATTACTACCCTGATTAAAATAATAAACCAGAAGAAAAATAATTTATTTAGCTAAAGCAGCACCATAACTGCAGTTCTTAAAATTAGTTCCCCAATAGATCACTCGCATAAGTAACCCTAGTCCATACGCTGGAAAAATCAAGGAGCCTTCTCCTAAGGAATTATTAGCCTTTAGGAATTTCACTTCAATCCTTTTGGGGTTATTTCTCCAAATTGCACAGAATGGAGGCAATGGAAACATTTTCCTTCTTCTGACAGGAAACCTATGGGGCAGACAACGCTAGCTTCTTCAACTACCACGACAAAATAATAATATGACAAAGCACAATGGCCTAAGAGAAAAATAGCATCCAACTAACGCTAGCTGCTCAAGTTGTGATAATCATCTACGAGAGATGTTGCTGGGAAAGATGAGGGAGTCTCCACGAAAGAACTCGAATTCTATCTTCTCAGAAAACTATCAAAACCACATCAGCCTCTCTCTGCCCACATCAAATCTCAGTGAGTATTTCCGTCCTTCTCTCCCATTTCTCAGCAAGCTCTGTTCTTTTCCATTTCTCAAAAAAATTATTTTTACTGGCCTAACTAACAAAGAAAAAAGGAAAAACAAACACATCACACCCCATTAAGTCTCTCCTTGCTATAAGGAATTACCAAACAGTATCTTATATTGCTCTGACAAAAGGAGTAAGGGCAAAAACAACAACCAGAAATTAATGATTGCTCCTAACATAAGGGAAAAAAGCTCTTTCTAGTTGTTGTCCTTCTGGATTGTTGTTTTTTTTTGAAAGTTGAATTTGGGAGCTAGTTCTTTCTTATGGACACTTGTACACTGTTTTCTGCCAATGCTACTGACTGGTAGGGCAAAATGGGCAACAATTTTATGTAAAAAGAACAGACCTGGCCATCCAAACTTTAGGGGTAAGAGAACACACCTTTCAGGGAAAAAGCAGAAGACACACTGGGAAGGATTCACGAACACGGAATTAAAATCAGCAGCGTATTAGGTTATAGCAGCTGTTTGCTTTTGCCCAAGAATGCTGCTGGAATGAGGACCTGACAAAAATGATTACTAAAGATCTAATGAGACGTTTCTCTCCTCTTTTTTTTTTTTTTTTTTTAAAGATTTTATTTATTTATTCATTTATCCCCCCCTTGTTGCTTGTGCTTGCTGGGTCAGCTAACCACGCCGTGCGGGCGGGCTTGCCTTCACCAGGAGGCCCCGGGAACCGAACCCGGGGCCTCCCATATGGTAAACGGGAGCCCTACTGATTGAGCCACAGCCGCTTCCCCTCTCTCCTCTTTTAATTTCCCTCTAGAGCAAGACTTTAAATATGTGCATTAGAGTGTGAACCCCCAAAAGCTTTTTTTTCCCCCAGGAGAATGAAGGATACTGCATTTTTCCACCCTTTAGCAGCTAGATATCCCGTCCTCAAATATGGACCTGCCTGAGTAGTATGAAAACAGGGGCCCTGCCATCTTCCCAGCCACCAACTTACCTTCCAAGGCACCTACATACCAGCTGTAAGTTTTTTTTCAATCCGAAATTCCTTATACGGGTAGGGCCCAAATGCCTTTTAAAAATTCATATCCCCCACTCACTTCGTGCCCTGCTAAAGCACCTTAAAGCTGCTAATTAAATATCTGGAGTCCGAAGGACACTGGCTGATAAGAGCTGAGCTACCAAGTCCCTGGCAGAGAATCTAACCAGGTGAAACTTGGAGAAACTTTCTGATTGTTAAGCAAGCCCATGCACTCAAAGCACTGCCTTGAGGCTTCCAACCTTACAAAAGAGCTCCTGTTTGTGAGGGTCCAACAACTTTCAGGTTAAAAGGTTTCAATTAAAATGAAGAACCGCCTCCAACACACGGTTAAAGTAGGCCTCAGCCGCGTTTGAGAGCTCAGGTCAAGAGGACGCGTGGGGAGCGGATGGGGCTCAAGCGGTTGAGCGCCTGCTTCCCACACAGGAGGTCCCGGGTTGGGTCCCTGGTGCCTCCTTAAAAAACAACAAACAAACAAATGAAAAAACCAACTCAGGGAGCCGACATGGCTCTGTGGTTGAGCACCAGCTTCCCACATACGAGATCCCGGTATCTCAAAAAACAAAACAAAAAAAAAAGACATATGGAGCAAAATAAAGAGGAAAAACAAAATTTCACTCATAACGTAAAGCAAGACTGACAAAAGGAAATGCTGTATTTGGCTCCCCTTGAGACTGCCCCTTAAGGCAGCAGTGTGGGCAGATGACAGGGCCCAAGATGTCTACGGGACCTGCTGGTGGTTATGATTTGTGGGAACTGCCCTTCCCTGACAAGACGTGGCGTTATCCTCTGCAGCCTGGCCCTGGGGTCACCGCCCCCAGAGTCCTGGTCCAGTTCGGTAGCATGCAGGAGTCGAGCACGTGAGGCGGGAGCTGGTGTTAGCAGGAACCACATGAAGAAGCCATTACTCAGGGGAGCGACAAAATATATTGTAACTGCTCCCATCATGTCAATAGGTGTCATTCTGATGAGTCTGTTAGAATTTCTCCCACTAGAAGTTAAAATGACTCCCATTTCAATAAAAGTAGGAGATTCCTCGTTCACAGGATCACGACTCACCCACGGCAGCTGCCAGACGCCAGAATGAGAGAAGTGCCAGGCTTGCACAGAGCTGATTTTCTCTCTCCTGGCAATTGTTCCGTTTTATAATTTGTCTCTTCTTAAAAACACAGATATGAGCAAGTTACAAATATAATTACTATATTTCTGGACGAGCGGTAACACAAGCTACGAATGAGCAGAGAGAAGACTGTTAGCTTACCTCTGGTTCTGGCTGTAAGGTTTGTTCATCTTCCGTGGAGTTTGGCAAAATTCCCCAGGTTATGTTGGCACTGGTTGATGGCAAAGAGCCAAATGTCCCATTTTTCAGCTGCTCTGTAGAATGTGACTTGGGCCCATGCCATCCCAGGATGTTTTCTGAAATAAAGACCTAGAATGATGCCAAGTATTTTCCAAATTAACATTTATAGCTCCAGAAATATTTGTACCTTGCTGTACAAGGAGACCTACTTAAAATGGGCCCACTTTCATATGTTGTGGATTGAAATGGGGCTTGTTTTCAGCAAGGTACCAAGGGTAGATTCTGATGATCTATTTATGAACTAGTTTCTGTATAAGAAGTATCAGAATTACCACAGGCTGTTTCATTCCCTACCCCCGGGACAAAAGCAATTCACATTTTACCCAGGTCAGATTTTCCTAACGGTAATTTTCTTCCTTTTTCTTTGAACCAGTTAAATACATACAATAGAAACCAGAAGTAAAAATTTTAATCCAAAAATGGGCTGCTCAAAATGGGATTTAAAATTTCATCTGGCATGATGCCCCTGGTTCAGAGACGATGCCTGCAGTCTGGCTATGCGATATCACGTGTCAGGAAGGCCATCGCTAGTGACAATTGTGGTCACTCCATTCTAGCAAGAAACACTTTATAAACACCAATCTGGTACACTAAAAACATTTTTCTAATCCTACTTCATCCTCTCAAAAACAAAAAAAAACCTTTCTACTCCAATACTGTTTTTTAAGGGTCATGTTTTCTTATAGGATATTTCACGTGCTTGATAATGAGGATGGAAATAGAGGTAGACTTCTTGACCCTATTGCAATTCTGCCTTCGGTCTCAGCTGATTCATACTCTGTAGGTTTGCTTGTATCTCTTCCATACCCC
Organism: Tolypeutes matacus; assembly: GCA_026826555.1. Taxonomy (NCBI): domain Eukaryota; kingdom Metazoa; phylum Chordata; class Mammalia; order Cingulata; family Chlamyphoridae; genus Tolypeutes; species Tolypeutes matacus. Next base: position 15,755,329 of record JAKSZT010054202.1, read on the forward strand.
CTTAACATCGCTGACTCTATCAGCAGCTCGCCTTTAACCCCAGAAGCCAGGACAGAAATCCTTCGGTAACACCGCTATCATTCTCCATCACATACCTGCGGGAGAAAGGACTCCTCAAGTGCTCCTGATATGTCTAAGCAGAGACCAGCCCTGCAGGGTTCGCCTGCTCTTCTCAGGGCCCCCAGACAAGGTGAATGTATCTTATAAGAAATGGTACCTTATAACCACTACATTCAGCCTGGGGGCCTTCGCCCAAAAGGTCAAAAATAAAATATGAAAAATAGGAGGGCAAAAGCAGGAAAAGGGGAATAGGTAGTCACAATTTTGAAACAAGAGGGAGTCACAAAGTAGCTCATGAAAATAAACACCTTCCTCCCACCCCTTCTTCAAAGGAATAAATAATAAGTTAATAAGATGATGATAAGAATTGTTAGTGGTTCCCCCTCACTAGGTTTGCAATAATTAACAAGCTGTGACTCAATTCCCCCAGACATGGGGAAATTTTCAATAGGAAAGACAAGCCCTCCCCCTCATCCGTAGCCTACCTGCCTAAAGACAGGGCACTTCCCCAAAGGTTGAACAAAGAAACCATGTGGAGATGGGAGTAAAGAGAGCTAGAGAGCTTCACTCCCTCCACATCAAGGCACCACCTGCTCTTCCAGCATTCCATGGACACATAACGCCCTCACCCACTACCCTCTAGCCATTCAAGGGAAACTTTTCACCTCTAGGACTTCCTATTGGTCCCTGCACCTTACTCAAACCCTTGACCCCCTCCTACCGACTATCATTTCCCCACCTAGGAATGTACTACCGTATAAATTCAAATCCCGCCGTTCCAGGGGCAGGCTGATGTCTATTCTTCAGACCCCCTCCGTTGGAAGAGGTTCCCAATAAACTTTCTGCCTGCACTCATCAGTCTCCATGTCCCAGTGAGCGCCATTTTTCCCAACAAGAATAGACCCACATTCTGTTCTTAGTCTAAGAACAAAGATAAGTGATAAAGAAAAGGTGATCGGAAATGCAGACTCATCTGAATTAGAACTTGACCTTTCAGCATCTCAGATGTTCCATCTATAAAATAATATCAGCCAGTTGTCTTTCACTACAGTTACTCAAAGAAAATTCTGTAAGTATCCTAAACTTTTAACACCCCAACAGATTCTGGTTGAGGGAAATGAAATAGCAGCAGATGAACGAGGTGTGTATGTGCTCATGCACATGTGCTAATATGTCTGATATTATACAACTCAAGGATATTTTTGTGCAATCTTTTTTTTCTTTTTATTTCAAGTGATAAATCATATCACTTGCTACTTAGAAACCCCGAATGGCTGTTCACTGCAAATTGGAATAAAACCTAAACTGGCTTGCCTCTAAGATGCCGGAGCTGTGAGCCTGCCCAGCCTCATGTGATTCTCTTCTCCCCGCTTCTCACTCTGCTCAAGCCATGCTGGTATTTTTTCCATTCCTTGAATGAGGCACATTCATTGGAGTTTTAGATCCGCCTTTGCGTGTGCTATTTCCCTAGTTCTTTTACATGGGGGAGGGAGGGAGACTCCTGCACAAATTCAGGGGTCAGCTCAAACATGGCTTGCTCAGAAAGGCCTCCTGGTACCACCTTAGCCAAAATGGTGTTCCCAAGGCACACACCCTGTACTGTCTTCACAGCACTTAGCATTCCCTGAACTCATCTGGTTCATTTGTTTACTTGTGTATTGTTTTCTTAGCTTCTCTGGAATGTCAGCTTCTAGAGGACAGGATGATATTGCCGTTGCCCACTGCTACGTTTTAGAATCTAGAACTTGGTCTAGCACAAAATATGTGCTCAATAAATATTTGCCGAATGAATGAACGAGTGGCTAAGATATTCTGAGATAGTAAATTTCAAGAAAAGTGTGAGTTTCACATCCTCCTCATTTAAAAAAAAAAGAAGAAGAATTCCAGTACAAAAAGGCAACCATCTAGCAGCCCTTGGTGCCATTTGAAATAGGTGAAAATTCACAACACTAAAACCAAAGGCTGAAGGATGAGCTAAGACCAAAATGTGGGAGGGATCTCCATAAATAAGTAGGCAGATGGCACTGGACTGAGAAAACCAATCCAGGGGCTTTAAGACACCAGTTTCAAAATCAAAAAAGGAAAACAAAACAAACAAACAAACAAAGACACCAGTTTCTACGAGCATGGAAAGACCCTTCTTACCTGTCCTCCTGATTGATTCTGGCCTCAGAGGCTTGGAATTGGCTTTAGATCTTGAAACACAGGACCGCTGTCCCATAAATACAGGGGGCACTTCTTTAAAAAAAAATTTTTTTTTTTTTTTTTTAACTTTATTACACAAGTAGTAAATGTCCTTTAGAGAAGTTAGGAAATCTTTTAAAACCCTAGGGAAAATATGCCATCTGCTTGTCCGGGCAATTGGGACAGTGTTCCTTCCATCATTTCCACACTTCAAATCTGTCTCTCTCTCCCTTCTATACACTCCCCCCGCCCCCCCCCATACCTCCTACATCCAGAAATGGCATCCCAGGGGTCAGTGCGGCAGGAAGTGGGGAGTCTAGATCGCAGTGGTGCCCTGGGACAGAGACCAGGACAGGAAGAGTAGAGGAGCAGTGCATGCTGGGCAATGTAGTTTTCTGTGAACTTTATAGACTACAGAGTATCAAAGAACCAATGAGCACGGACAGGAGAGAAGCCTATCTCAGATCAGTCCAGTTGCTCTGAAAAAACGGTCATTGGTTTGAGAGCATGGCTAGACCTGTCTCATTTGAGAGTGAAGGAGGAAAAGTTGAATATGAGGTAAATAAAAAGGACTATATAGAACTTAGAAGTATCTTCAAGATGTCTTAGAGGTAAAAACAAAAAAATGTCTTAGAAGAATAATATATCTCTGAAATTCCCAATATGAAGCAGTAGAGAACGCACCAGAAAAGGTACAATTCCAGATGAAGTAGCCTCTATGAAACAAGAACAGAAAGCCAGAAGAAAAACAGGGTGAGGCAAAAAAGGAAGATGGATGCATTAAGGAGTTATTATAAGGAAACTCAATTGGCATTAATGGAACTAAAATTAGCCCTGAAACCAGGAAAAAGAAGAATCAACACTATAGACATCAAATAAGTAGTGTGTTGATAAGGAAGTTCTACCAGTGTGCAGTTGCAAAACACACGGAGAAAACAAAGAATGGCACAGATGATAACAGAGAGGATGGAAAACAGAGATCCACAGGTCCTCTGTGTTCCTGAAGGAGAGAGACAGAACCAATAAACAATGATATAAATAAAAACCATGTCCTGAGCTGAACAGAGAACTGCGGGCATGGCTGAAAGAGTCCACCACATTCCAGCAAAATCAGTGGCTAGAGACCCATACCTAGACACAGCGAGGCAATATTTTCCTAGGCTTTAATTGCTGAAATTTCAAACACAAACAAAAGTACACCATCAGCATAGCAGCATGAAGCTTCTAGCTCATGATGTTTGGCAATTATTTTTGCATAACAAAAATAAAGAGAAAAAACTTTCTAAGTATTTAGGAAAAAAAAAATTAGATCCACCTTCAAGGGCAAAATAGAGGGATGAAATAAAAAGTCTACAGTTTGGAGTTGGGCAGCCAAATTATCTTTCCTGTGCTAAAAATAGCCAGCATTTATTTATTGTGCTCTTGCTGGGGGGCAGGGACTAGCTATGCACTTTACACACAGTAACTCATTTAATCCTAACGACAGCCCATGAGGCAGTTATTACTACCATACTCACTGGACAGATGAAGAAATAGAGGCACAAAGAGCTAAGAAGTGGCAGAACTGAGGTTCAATCCCAAGCAGCCTGCCTCCTGAGCTCATACTCTTATCACTCTCTGCACTATATACCCTTTGCAGCAGCAATGCAGACTCAAAATATATTCTAAGTTCTTGGGGAAAAGCTACTGAAAAAATATATAACTATAAATGAAGAAAAAAAGCAGAATTAAGAACTTGAGAATAGGCAGTCAGGTGTAAAACGACCATTGGTGGACATTGCATCCAATTAAACACGGAGCTGAGCACGGCTAGGACTAGCTTGAGACAAAAAAAGACACTCATCTCAGGCACAATAGTTCGGAGGGCACCAAAAACTCACCAATCAAGACAAATGGTATCTTAAGGTAACATTTTTAATCAAAATTAATACAACTATAATGTGAACTATATTCCATGGTTAGTAGCAATGTTTCAATATGTGTTCATCAGTTGTAACAGATATACCACACTAATGAGAGATGTTGTTAATGTGGGAAAGTGTGGGACAGGGAAGGGCTGGGGCATATGGGAACCCCTTATATTTTTGATGTAACATTTATGTAATCTAAAGCTTCTTTAAAAATAAAAAAACCAGCAGAGTGGATGTGGCTCAAGCAGTTGGGCACCCGCCTCCCACATGTGAGGTCCCGGGTTTGGTTCCCAGTGCCTCCTAAAGAAGATGAGCAGACAACAGGTGAACACAATGAGTGAAAACAATGAGCTGACATATGAGGGAGCCATGGTGGGGGCAGGGGGATAAAACTAAAAAATAAAAATAAATTTAAAAACAAACATTTCAAAAATAAAGTTAATACAAAAAAGTTTTCACAATTCAGCCTAACCTGCCTCACCCTGATCCCCAGCTTGTTGGAATCTGTCTTTATTTGGAATTTTGATATTTTCTTCATCTTGGTTTTTTTTTTGTGTGTTAATTATCATTTTTAAAAAATATTACAGTAAAGTATCATTTATCTTAATTGCTGAGTTTTTTGACACCCCCTTAAATTTTATGCTCAAAACACCTCATTTGCCTTTGCCTAGTCCCAGTCCTGGAACTGAATAGAAATAATTTTTCTAAACATGGAGACATAACTGAATATCAAAGTCAAAATTATAGTAAAAGAGATGTAATCATTATCATTTATCATAGTAATAATAAATCCATATTAAAATGTTAATAACAATAGCCCCCAGATTATATTTCCAAAAATTGGGAAGTGGATTACAGAAGCAGGAGGAAATAAAAATATGCCAAAATCAAAAAAAGAAAGATTAAAAAGCCATACGTTGTTCTTAACTTAAAGATTAGGAAAATACAGGTTAAAGAATCCTTACCAAAAAGTTAAATACAAACGCTACTGGAATTTATTTACATATACCTGTTTTTTACCCAAACACTAAAGAAGATAAAAGAGAATACAACCTGTGTAGCAAATTAGAGAGAAAACAAGAAAAGCAGTTTAAAATTTATAGAAACAAAAAGCATAAAGGAGATTAATAGAAAACCAAACACCAATTTCAAGAAAAATATAAATGAACTAAATTACTCTATTAAAAGATAGACTTTCTTTTTGGAGTAATGAAATTGTTGAGATGATGAAAGTACAACGTTGTGATTATACGAAAAGGCATTGATTATACACTTTGGAAAAATCATATGGTATGTAAATACATCTGAATAAAAACTCCTTAGTAAACAAATAAATAATTGTGCAGGAATAGCCAGAAATAGCAGCTATGTACAGCAGGGGAAACAGAGAGAGATTGAAAGGTGAGGAATTTTCTTGTTTGTCTGTTTTTTTTATTATATTATTGAAAGACTGAAAATGCTGTAATAAAGAAGTGATGGATGCACAACTGTGTGATTATACCAAATATCTTTGATTCTATACTTTGGATGAATTGTATGTTTTATTAGTATGTATCAGTAAAATTAATTTCTTTAAAAAAAAAAAAACTACCAACATTAAAATGAAATAAAAATGTAATACCCTACATTTGACTGGTGCCCACCATCAAAAAAAAAAAAAAAAGATAGACTCTGCAGATTGTGTCATAAAGCAAAATGCACATCTAAACCATATTTCATTAATTCTAAGACACATCTAGTCTCACATTTTAGCATCTCTGAAATTGGGGTTCATGTTATAGTCAGCGGCGTATCATAGTTTAATTGGTCGTATTTTTCCTTCTTTTCTGGTGGTACAGAGAATAACAATGGGTCTTACTGGTGATGGCCTTTGAGAGGTGATAAAATACGATTGGGTCTAGAAAGAGACTCAGAAAGGTCAAAAGTAGAAAGATGGTCAAAAACATACCAGGGAAGTACAAATGAAAAGGAAACTGCGATTGAAATCTTAACATCAAACATGTGAGCAGACAAATACAATCAACTAAATGGACATTAATTGCCCTTAAACGCTCTGATCTACCCTACGTGAGTAAAGCTTAGGGAGATAAACAGAGATGACACAACGGAAGACAACATGAAGACACGGGGCCGCGTGGCCCACCAAACGGCAAATCCACCCCTTAAAGCAGGCTTTTCCACATCTGGTTACAGGTGTGTGCTCTGAATGTGAGCCAGGTTCCATGGATCCAGGCCTGCATCCAAATAACCCACGGGAAGCATAAACCAAAGTACTACGCCTCCTGAAACCCCTCCAAAGCCCCAGTCTCTCTCTCGTATTGGCAACCAGCCTAAAGCCCAGACTGCCGAGGAGCACAGCCTTTTCCAGCTGAGTGTGGGCCTGCCTGCTTTCCACCCCCCAAGAATCAGAAGCCCCATCTAGGCTACAGAAGACACGCACCCAGCCTCCCCTGCAGTCAGTCATTTGCCTCCATCAAGCCCTTGAATTAGATTCGGTAGCCGCCAGGACCAGTAAGAGCCGCCCAGCATAAGCCTTGACCAAGAGCCCAAGTTACCGCATTCATTTTAATTACAAACCTCTCCATAAACAGAGGTTAAGTGACGCCTTCCAGTCTCACGATATCTTAGAGGTAACACTGGAGACAGGTCTGGCAGGCAAAACACGTCGGTGGGAGACCAATGAATACTAAAGTGAAATGAGCATCGCAGAGCAACATTTGCAGAGAAAGGCTCCAAAGCCAACATTTCCTGGAAAACACAAGGAAATGCAACAGAAGATGAACTGCTACAGCACCAAAAATTAATTTTTGATTCAGAGAGGGGGCAGAAGAAAAAAAAAAAAACATGCAAGAGCCAGAAAGCAAGGAGATCTTAAACAAGAGCGATCTGTACGGATATTTGGTTGGCTGCAGGGACCTCCCAGCCCACTGAACATTCAAGGAAACCCTGACTGTAATGAGATTTAGATTTCCATCAACCAGCCTGGCACTCCTTAGACATAACCATTATGTTTTAATCGGTGGGAGTCAGCCTTCTCTAGCTATTATTAACTTCGAGAGCCCCCCGAGATTCTAAACAAACACATTTTGTGACAACCACTCCCGAAGCCGCCACAGTCTCCTATTCCACTAGCTCGAGATTTGGGAACTCTGTTTTAGGTAAGTAAGATGTTTTGGATGCAGAAAGTAATTCCATTTATTCCCAATGTGTGGCATGGACTTAACACATACATGCAGAATGCGTTAAAACTTCAGGGCTGGGGATGGGGTGTAGCTCAAGTGGTTGAGTGCCTGCTTCCCATGTACGAGGTCCCGGGTTCAATTGCCGGTACCTCCTAAAAAAACCAACCAACCAACCAACCCTCATTGGGGAGCAGATGTAGTTCGGTGGTTGAGCACCTGCTTTCCAATCCCTGGTACCTCCAAAAAAAAAAAAAAAAAAAAACCTCCAGGGCTAATAGTAGGTGGTAAAAGTTGGATGCTATTATTTCACAATCTGTAACAAATGTTCCACAACGGTGTAGTGTGTTGGTGGAGAGGTGTTATATGGGAATTCCACACATGTGCATGATTGTTTTGTAAGTTCACAACTTCTCTAATAAAAATATTGTTTTTAAAAAGAAGGTACTATATCAACGTTAAAGGCCAATAATAATAGGGGGTTATGGGACTTTTCTTTTGGACTAAGGAAAACATTCCAAAATTTACTGAGGCAATGACTGCACAACTCTGATGAAAGTAGAGCCGCTGAGTGAATACTCTGGATGGACTGTACAAGGCATGGGACTGTAGAAACACAGTGAGCCATGTGGTGGGTGATGGACTGTGGTTAACAGGACAAATAGGAGAGTGTTCTCTCAGGAACTATAACAAATGGACAATACTAATACATGGTGTCAATAATAGGGGGTGTATGGAAAAACTACACCAAAAGTACACCATGGACCATAGTTAGTGGTAATAGTCTCATCATGTTCTTTCGTAATCTGTGACAAAGGTTCCACAACAGTGCAAGGTGGAGATGGAGGGGTGAAGTATGGGGATTCTGCACATTAGGATTATTTTGTAAGCTCCTAACTTCTCTAATAAAAAAATATAAAAGAAAAACTTCAGAGCTGTGTTATAAGGAATATAACTTTTAAAGGGGTTAAAAAGACAGGGAAACATGAGGAAGGCAACAGAGAGGTCATACTTTCAGTCATTCTGCTCAGTCTTCCGTCCTCCCAAATAGCTCCCATTTCCACCTGTCACCACATCTGGAATCCTATCCATAGAGCGTTGTCCCTCCAGGCCCTTGGAAACACCAGAGGCCCGGTGAAAATGTGAAGAAAAGAAAATTTAGAAATGTGCTAAAAGCCGCCCTGAAGAAACTTTTAAAGGGCTTAATTTCAGGAATGAATTCCTGAAAAAAATGATTCAAGCTCATCTTTACCTATGAAAGAGTCTGGCGTTGAGCCACTGGGTTGCAGAGGCTAGAAGTTATGCCACAGGGCAAGAGAAACCAGGGAAAGCCTCGGGAAGGCTCCAAGCCTAACTCTGAACTTGTGCCCAAGCCCTAATGACTATCACTGAGGCTCTGTCCAAAATCTGGAGATGTCGAGGAGTCTCACTGAGGTTTCAACCTTCAAGTTTCAGTTTTCAGGCTGAGAAGGAAAAGGAGAGGTAGAGATGCAGGTTTGGGCATCTCCACTCTGTGCCTGAATACTCATGGATCCTCTCCTGGATTGGATCCTGCACCAAAACAATTTTTTTTTCTTTTGTTATAATGGACATTAATGGATCAATCGGTGAAATTTAATAAGGTCTGTAGCTTAGGAACAGCATTATAATCATGTTAACTTACTGATTTTGATCATTGCCCTGTCATCATTTTTTTTTAAAGGAAATACACACTGAAATATTTAAGGATGGGGGGGCATCATATCTGCAACTTACTCTTTAGTGGTTAGAAAATTACAGTATTCATATAGAGACAGAGAGAAAATGACGAAGCAAATGTCACAAGATGTCACCATTTGGGAGACAGAAATAAGAAAATTTTCATATCATTCATGCAATTTTTTCTGGAAGTCAGAAATCCTTTCAAAATAAAAGTAAATAAAATAAAAAATATGAACAATGTGAACTATGGTCCATGCTTAGTGGCAAAGCCCCAGGATGTGTATATCCATTGCAGGTGATATGCCTCACTAATGAAGGATGTTTATGTGGGAGGTTATGGGAGGAGTGGGAGGTGGGGCACATGGGAATCCCGGTAATTTTTGTGTAACATTTATGTAATCTAAGCATCTTTTAAAATAAAAAAAAGTGAAAAAAAAAAAGTAAATATAAATCAATTTAAAAGAGAAAAAAAAAGTAATTGCACAAGAATAGCCAGAAATGGGGGCTGTGGACAGCGGGGAAAGCATAGAGAGATAGAGAGGTGATGGATTTTCTTGTTTGTTTGTTTTTTATTATTATTACTGAAATAATGAAAATGCTGTAATGATGATTGAGGTGGTGAATGCACAACTATGTAATTGTGCCGAATACCACTGATGGTGCACTTTGGATGAACCGTATACTTTGTTGATGTATATCAATAAAATTGATTTGTTTAAATAAATAAATAAATACACACACACACACACACACACACACACTTGACTTGAAAGAATTGCGATGGTAGCAGTCCATGTCTCTAGCCCCAAACTGGGGGACCCAAAGCCCACTGAGAGGTCTTTCTGGATTGAACAAAGACCTCCCAAGCAGAGGAAGATGTCTGCCAGAGTGTGCGGAGGCCATGGCTCACCTCAGCTCCTCCTCTAAGCTCGGCCTTAGGTAAGTCATCAAGCAGCTTTAAGCATCAGCACTGCCTCTGAACCATGGATATAACACTAATGACTTTTGAAGAGTACAGAAAATAGGTAGCAAAGACCAAACACTGGAAGGACCAGAGTTCCATAACTGACGGGGGTTGTTACAGAAAGAAACCCAAGTTATCCACACAGTCTACTCTGACAAACCAGCCATCACGTGAGACCTCCAGTGGTTTGGAGGGCAAACAGTACTGGAGGAAAGCATGAACCATAAAGACTATCACTTATCACCTAGCTTTGCTTTTTATCACCTCAGTTGCCTCATTTCCTCAGTAATTAAATGATCCCAGGGCAACAAAGCTCCTTGAGGCATTCTTCTGTTAATGAAAATACTTAATAATTATATATGACATGGTCAATCTCGAGCCATGTTCACCTTTATTATTGAATTTAATCTTCGCTAATGTCTTTACCTCTGCATTATTGATTAAACCCGCCTCCAAAAGGATTGAGGCATCTTAAGGGAGCATATTATTATCTCTAGCTTCTTGATAAAGAACTCCAAGTGCTTCCAGAGAAATCTTCACAGGTTCATGAGGGAACACGCAGGAGGAGGATCAGTGCAGTGAGGGTCGTGGCAGAGGGCTGTCAGCCACGCACGTGCCCGTCGTGGTGGCTGCACGCCACGGAGGGCCACGCAGTTAGAGGCGAGGGGCCCAGTGCTACACAGCACTGGGTCCTGAAAGCAGAACACTGAGCCAAAAAAGTAACAAGTGGAACGAGGTATATGATGTGATGTCAGCAAGTCTGAGAGGAGTCCCACAGTATTCTAGTTATATTTCTAAGAGGATGTGAAATTTCCAGTTTTTAAAAGAAAAATATACCCTCAAGTGTGTAGGGAAGGAGGATGGAAGGATTTTATGGAGGAGAGCAAAGGGAAACACACACAGAGCCCAGATAGGACTCATTCCAAACCCAGAAGAGCCCCTGGGGGACTTACCTGAGGCCCCTGGCTTGTGGCTGGGCTGGCCCACCTGGTACACACTCTGCTGTAGCAAGTTGAGGCACTCCCCGAGGCAGCTGAGGGTGGCAGCAGAGGTAGCTTTCAGGAGCAGCAGGTCCTGGTCCAAGGCAGTGAGCGGACCAGACCCTGGAAGGGACTCGATGGCATGCACAAGGTTCTTCTGCTGCCCTTCCACCTGGCTCATCATCTGCAAAATGGGGGAAGATGGTGATGAGGTGAGAGCCAGAAGCCCCCTCACCAGGCTTGGGATCCAGCACTTAAACTATGCAGCTGGATAGCAGATAGATGAAAGTGATGAGAGAAGCCACCATCCCCCAGACTACAGGTGAAGGGAGAGTCCACTCAGAGGGGGCTCAATGCACAATAGTCCCCTGATGAGATGCAGCCCTGGGTGAAATCTGTCTAGGTCAATCTATTCAGACCACGTCCTACCAGAGGCACACATCTGCAGCTCTGATCAAAAGAGAACCTTAGATTGCCAAAAAATGGAAATAACCCGTGTCCATCAACCAATGAGTGGATAAACAAAATGTGGTGTATACATATGATGGAAGACTGTGCTGCAGTAAGAAGAACTGAAATTGGGACATATATGATAACATGGATGAACCCTGAAGACATTATGTTAACTGAAATAAGCCAGACACAAAATGACAAATATTGCATGTTCTCATTAATAAGAACTAAATACGAAGACTAAAACCTTGGAGTTAAAACCTAGAGTATAGGTTATAAGGAGATAAGAGGAGAGCTAAGAAGGAGTACTGATGCTTAATGTATGTAGAAGTTTTAATTAATTTGACTATAAAAGTGTGGAAATGAATAGAGTTGATGGTAACACATTATAGTGAGTAGCAGTCAGTTTATAAAGGAGATTGTGGCTGAAAAGGGCAGTCTAGGAATATAAATGCCAACTGACAGAAAGCTAGAAGAATCATCTAGGGACTGAATAACATAGTAAACTCAGAGGTGGATGAGAATTGTGGTTGATGGTACAGATGCAAGAGTGTCCTTTGTGAGCTAGAGCAGATATACGTCACTATTGCAGGGTGGTGGGAATGTGGAGAAGCATGGGAAAAATACAACTGGAGTGACCCGGGGATTGTGGTTAACAGTAATACTGTAATATTTATACATCTATTCCAAAGATGTACTGTATTGATAATGAGGGAGGTATGGAAAATGGGTGTGAAATGTACACTATGGACCATGGTTGGTGGTAAAAGTCTGAAGATATTATCTCATAATCTGTAACAAATCTGACACCACGGTGTGGTGTGTTGGTGAAGGATGGTGTGCGGGAATTCTCCACATGTGCATGATTGTTTTGTAAGTTCACAGCCTCTGTAATAAAAATATATTTTGAAAAATTAACAGGGTGGGTTGGGGGAAAAATGCATCAAATGTAAGATGTGAACTATACTTAGTAGAAAGATTTTGACAATACTCTTGTATTTTGTAACAAGTGTATCACAACAATGCAAGGTGTTGGTGGTGGGGTGATGTATGGGATGTTATGATGTTATGCATGTTTATTTTGTAAGTTCGCAACTTTTACTAGACACTTATTGCTTATGTATGTTCATGTATGAATGACATCCTTCAATTAAAAATATATTTTTTTAGAAAGAGAAAAGAACCTTGGAACTCTAGAGCTGAAGGAGCATCAGGATCTTCGGGTTGGGTCTATCGTTTTACAGAGCTTCCGAAAGAATGTTGATTAAAAACGGTTCTTTAAATGTAGAGGTCCTTGTGGACATCCTTAGAGTTCTTTCATGATGGAAGGTTAGCTGAGATGGTGGGGGTACCGGTGGCTTTGTCCTAGAGCAAGGTTAGTTCCTTGCTTTCCCTCCAACTCCGATCTTTAATTCCTTGGCAGTCCCATTCAAAGTTCAAGAAATGGAAGGAAAATCTGGAGCTAGTATCTGTACCAGTGAGATCACAGGGAAGCTACTGCCAAAGCTCCCTACTCCTTCCACCCCTACCCCAATTCTAAGTAGGATTTGATGCTTAACACTATGTAAAAGGTAAGGAAGGAGAAGAAAATCCATAATTTTTAGACCCAGCTCTACTCCATGGCTTAAGTTCTGACAAAACAAGATAACCATATTTTGTGTTTTGGCTTCAATTAACAAGCAACAGATAAGCAGTGGGTCTAATTGCATCTTTGAATGTACAAATCAGGGAGAAAGGAATGGGAGCTAGACAAAGGCTTGAATGACTCTTGTGAAGTTCTGCTTCCTCAGGTTTTCCTTCTTCTTAAACAGGATGGTGTACATACAGTGTTTAGCTCCATGTCTAGCAAATACTTCTCAAAACCCACCTGAGGCCACAGAGCTGATTAGCACCGAGGCAGGATCAAAATCTATTTCTCCACAGCACCAGCCACTATTCTTTAAGCCTTCCCCACAAAAGGCATCCTGAATTTGAAACATCTCCTGATCTGCCACTGTCACCCCCAGGGAATCCTGGTTACCATGGTGATCGCATCATGATGTCATCAGCCGAGGAAACGCATTAATTCTCTAATGACCACATTCCTGGGCTTGCACCCAAAACTTACTCCATGGTTGGCCTTATTTCTCTATTTCCTTTTGAAAACAAATATTTTCTATCATTCTATGTAGTTACCTGCTTTAAATTGTTTTTGTTTTTGTTTTTTTTTTTGAAGGGGGGGTCTTTGTCTTTTAATTGGGGAGTTTAATACATTACCTTTCAATGGTATTATTGTAAATGCTATACTTAGTTGACCACTTTATCCACCGACTTTCATATATCACACTTTATTTTTACTTGTCTTTTTACCCTTTTGGTTACCCATTCTTTTATTCTTCATTGTTACATTCATCTACAAGTCTTTCTGTTCTTTCTTTTTCTATTAGGCTGTAGAACCTTTAGTATTTCTTGTAGAGTCAGCCTCTCTTTATTGAACACCTTTAAGAAGGAGGAGGAGGAAGAGGGAAAAATATAAAAATACAACAGAAATGGGGTTGTAAATTTGACTACAATAAGATAAAGAATTTCTTTCCAATCCATGGATATAAAATATTCTTCCATTTGTTTAGTTCTTCTCTGATTTCCTTTGAAAATGTTGTGTAATTTTCTCTGTACTAGTCCTTTACATCTTTTTTTTTTTTTACTTTATTTTGTACATTTAATAACTGAAAACATAAGCAATAAAAAACTAAAAAGTAAACACAGATGAATAAATATATACATTTATCAATTAAATGTAATGGGTACATGTAAATTTTTTTTGTTGTTTTGTTTTTTGTCTGTTTTTTTGTTTTTTTGTGTGTGTGAATCAAACAATATATTACACAATATATTTGGTTCATAATAATCCATTCATACAGTATTTGTCCTTTTGTGTCTGGCTTGCTTCACTCAACATAATGTCCTCCAGGTTCATCCATGTTGCCATATGTTTTATGACTTCATTTCTTCTTACAGCGACACAATATTCCATCGTGTGAATAGACCACAGTTTGTTTATCCATTCATCTGTTGATGGACACCTCGGTTGTTTCCAACTTTTGGCAATGATGAATAATGTGTGCAGATATCTGTTCGTGTCACTGCTCTCAGTTCTTCTGGGTATATACCCAGTAGTGGTATTGCAGGGTCACTTGGCAAGTCTATATTCAACTTCTTTAGGAACTGCCAGACAGTCCTCCATAGTGGTTGTACCATCCTGTATTCCCACCAACAGTGAAGAAGTGTTCCTATCTCTCCACATCCTCTCCAACACTTGTAGTTTTCTGTCTTTTTAATAATAGCCATTCTGATAGGTGTGAAATGATATCTCATTGTAGTTTTGATTTGCATTTCTCTAATCATGAGTGATGTTGAGCATTTCTTCATGTGTTTTTTTGCCATTTGTATTTCTTCTTCGGAGAAATGTCTATTCAAGTTTTTGGCCCATTTTTTAATTGGGTCATTTGTCTTTTTATTGTTGAGCTGTAACATCTCTTTATATATCCTGGATATTAAACCCTTATCAGATATGTGATTTCCAAATAGTTTTTCCCATTGAGTCGGCTGCCTTTTCACCCTTCTGACAAAGTCCTGTGAGGTGCAAAAGTGTTTAATTTTGAGGAGGTCCCATTTATCTACTTTTTCTTTTGTTGCACGTGCTTTGGGTGTGAAGTCCAAGAAACCACCACCTACTACAAGGTCTTGAAGATGTTTCCCTACATTTTCTTCTAGTAGTTTTATGGTCCTGGCTTTTATATTTAGATCTTTGATCCATTTTGAGTTGATTCTTGTATAGGGGGTGAGATAGGGGTCCTCTTTTCATTCTTTTGATTATAGATATCCAGTTCTCCCAACACCATTTGTTGAAGAGACTGTTTTTTCCCATCAGTGTGGGCTTGGTAGGTTTGTCAAAAACCAGTTGACTATATAGGTGAGGGTTTATTTCTGGATTCTCAATTCTATTCCACTGATCGATATGTGTATCTTTATGCCAGTACCATGCTGTTTTGACCACTGTAGCTTTGTAATATGTTTCAAGGTCAGGCAGTGAAATTCTTCCCACATTGCTTTTCTTTTTTAGAATACTTTTGGCTATTCGGGTGCACTTACCCTTCCAGATGAATTTGGTAATTGCCTTCTCTAATTCTGTAAAGTAAGCTGTTGGGATTTTGATTTGTATTGCATTGAATCTATAAATCAGTTTGGGCAAGATTGACATCTTCACAATATTTATTCTTCCAATCCATGAACACGGAATGTCTTTCCATTTGTTTAGGTCTTTTTAAATTTCTTTTAGCATTGTTTTGTAGTTTTCTGCATATAGGTCCTGTACTTCCTTGGTTAAATTAACTCCTAGGTATTTGAGTCTTTTTGCTGCTATTGAAAATGGAATTTTCTTCCTGATTTCCTCCTCAGATTGCTCAGTACTAGTGTACAAAAACATTACTGATTTTTGCGTGTTGATCTTATATCCTGCCACTTTGCTGAACTCATTTATTAGTTCAAGTAGCTTTGTTGTGGATACTTCAGGATTTTCTAAATACAGGATCATGTCATCCGCAAACAGTGAGAGTTTTACTTCCTCTTTTCCTATTTGGACGCCTTTAATTTTTTTGTCTTGTCTAATTGCCCTCGCTAGAACTTCTAGTACAATGTTGAATAACAATGGTGACAGTGGGCATACTTGTCTTGTTCCTGATCTTAGGGGGAAAGCTTTCAACCTTTCCCCATTGAGTATGATGTTGGCTGTGGGTTTTTCATATATGCCTTTTATCATATTGCAGAATTTTCCTTTTATTTCTATCTTTTGAAGTATTTTTATAAAAAAGGATGTTGGATTTTGTTGAATGCCTTTTCTGCATCTATTGAGATGATCATGTGGTTTTTTTCCTTCAACTTGTTAATGTGGTGTATTACATTGATTGATTTTCTTATGTTGAACCAGCCTTGCATACCAGGAATAAATCCCACTTGTTCGTGATGTATAAGTCTTTTGATATGCTGTTGGATTCGATTTGCAAGTATTTTGTTGAGAATTTTTGCATGTATGGTCATGAGAGAGATTGGTCTGTAATTTTCTTTTCTTGTGGAATCTTTATCTGGCTTTGGTATTAGGGTGATGTTGGCTTCATAAAATGTGTTGGGTAATTTTCCCTCCTCTTCAATTTTTTGGAAGAGTTTAAACAGGATCGGTGTTAATTCTTTTAGAAATGCTTGGTAGAACTCACCTGTGAAGCCATCTGGTCCTGGACTTTTCTTTGCTGGGAGATTTTTGATGACGGATTCAATCTCCTTAATTGTGATTGGTTTGTTAAGTTCTTGTATTTCTTGTTGTGTCAGTGTTGGTTGGTTATGAGTTTCTAGAAATTTGTCCATTTCATCCAGGTTGTCTAGTTTGTTGGCATATAGTTTCTCATAATATCCTCTTATGATTCTTTTTATTTCTGTGAGGTCATTTGTAATTTCCCCCCTTTCATTTCTGATTGTATTTATTTGCATCTTCTCTCTTTTTTTCTTTGTTAGTCTAGCGAGGAGGTTGTCAATTTTATTGATCTTCTCAAAGAACCAGCTTTTGGTTTTGTTGATATTCTCTATTGCTTTTTTGTTCTCATTTTCATTTATTTCTGCTCTAATCTTTATTATTTCTTTCCTTCTTTTTGCTTTGGGATTGGTTTGCTGTTCTTTCTCTAGTTTCTCAAGTTGTTCAGTTAAATCTTTGAGTTTAGCTCTTTCTTGTTTCTTAATATAGGCATTTAGGGCTATAAATTTTCCTCTCAAGACTGCCTTTGCTGTATCCCATAAGTTTTGATATGTTGTGTTCTCATTTTCATTTGTCTCAATATATTTACTGATTTCACTTGCAATTTCTTCTTTGACCCACTGAATATTTAGGAATGTGTTGTTCAGTCTCCACACATTTGCAAATTTCCTTTTTTCCTGTCTGTTATTGATTTCTAGTTTCATTCCATTATGATCTGAGAAGTGCTTTGTATAATTTCAATCTTTTTATATTTATTGAGAGCTGTATTGTGACCTAACATGTGGTCTATCCTGGAGAAAGATCCATGGGCACTTGAGAAGAATGTATAATCCTCTGAGTTTGGATGCAGTGTTCTGTATATGTCTGTTAGGTCTAACTTGTTTATCATATTGTTCAGGTTCTCTGTTTCCTTGTTGATCTTCTGTCTAGTTGTTCTATCTAATGATGTGAGAGGGGTGTTGAAGTCCCCGACGATTATTGTAGAAATGTCTATTTCTCCCTTCAGTTTTGCCAGAGTTTGTCTCATATATTTTGGGGCACCCTGGTTAGGTGCGTAGATATTTATGACTTCCTGGAGGATCGTCCCTTTTATTAATATATAATGGCCTTCTGCATCTCTTATCACTTTTTTGCATTTGAAGTCTGTTTTGTCTGATATTAGTATAGCTACCCCTGCTCTTTTCTGTTTACTGTTTGCATGGAGTATCTTTTTCCAACCTTTTACTTTCAGCCGGCTTGTATCCTTGTGTCTGAGATGAGTTTCTTGTAAGCAGCATATGGATGGCTCATGTTTTTTTATCCATTCTGTCAGCCTGTATCTTTTGATTGGGGAATTTAATCCATTCACATTCAATGATATTACTGAAAATGCACTATTTATTTCCTCCATTTTATTCTTTGGTTTTCACATGTCATCTTATTTTTGTCTTTCTTTTTACTCTTTTGGTTATCCTTTCTGCTTTTCTTTCTTCTATACTCTCCTCCAAGCCTCACTCTCCTGTCTTTTTCTTTCAGGTTCTAAGGCTTCCTTTAATATTTCCTGCAAAGGTGGATTCTTTTTTGCAAACTCTCTTAGTTTCTGTTTGTTTGTGAATACTTTATATTCACCTTCATATTTGAAGGACAGTTTTGCTGGGTAAAGAATTCTCGGCTGGCAGTTTTTCTCTTTCAGTTTCCTAATTGTATCATATGAAACATATGAAATCTGCACAAAGTCTTACTGGACATCCTTTGTATGTGACCGTTTGCTTCTCTCTTGCTGCTCTGAGCATTTTCTCTTTATCTTTTACATTTGACATTCTGAATAATATGTGTCTTGGCGTAGGTCTATTTGGATTTATTCTTATTGGGGTACGGTGTGCTTCTTGGGCATGAAAGTTCATTTCTTTCGTGAGAGTTGGGAAATTTTCAGCTATTATTTCCTCAAATACTCTTTCTGCCCCTTTTCCGTTCTTTTCTCCTTCTGGAACGCCAAGGACACATATGTTCTTGCGTTTTGTGTTGTCATTCAACTCTCTGAGCCCCTGCTCAATTTTTTCCATTTTTTTCTCTCATCTTTTCTCTCTTCAATTTTAGCTGCTCTGTCTTCAGTATCACTTATTCTTTCTTCTATCATTTCGAGTCTACTGTTGTATGCTTCAAATGTATTTTTTACTTCACCTATTGTATCTTTCATTCCCATGAACTCCATTACTTTTCTGTTCATGATTTCAAATTCTTCTTTACGTTCGCGCAATGACTTCTTGATGTCATTGATCTCATTAACAATATTCTCTTTCATCTCATTAATTTGATTTTGGAAATGTGTGCTCATCTCACTGATTAGTTCTCTCAAATTCTGTATCTCTTCTGGTACTTTGCTATATTCCTTTTCTTGGGCCATGTCTTCTATTTTCTTAGTATGGCTCGTAATTTTTTGTTGGTGCTTAGGCATCTGGTTAGTTTGTGTTTTACTTAGATGCTCTATCTCTTTCTCTTTTATGGGGTTTTAGTGGCTGGCGGCTGTGAGTTACCACCGCTCTTTGATTTTTGGCTCAACCTTGATTGTTAGGATTGTTCTGCTGGTTGCTCAAAACTGTGCACTGGACCCAGTAATTGGTTGTAGAGTCGTTTCCTAGGGCCTTGGGCAGGGAGGCTATAGAGGCCAGGAAAAGCCTCTCTTACTTATTAATTTTCTTATGTGTATTTCCTTGATCTGCCAGGAGATGGCGCTTGTTGGCTGCTCTCAATTCAATGCCTGGTTGGAGCGTATTTGTTGTGACACAGACCAGATCAATGTGATAGAGCTTCCTGTCTGGGGGCTAGGAGCCCTGTGATTCAAACTTTCTGAGACAGTTCTCCAGACTTCTCTCGTAGCGCCCCCCTTTTCCCAGCTAGGAAATATTTCCACTCCCTTCTGAATCCTCAACAATCAGTCCCTGTTAGTAGAGGAGGAGATTGGGAGGTTTGTATATCTTTAGCCCCTTGTAGGCTCCAAGGCAAACAATGGCGCAGCCCCACCCAGCCTGGAAGGGCTCTCGGTACCGGGCAGACCAAACCTGGGAGTCCAAAGCAGGGTCAGCCCCAGGCTCTCTCTCCCCTCTCCCGTGGTGTCCTCAACAATTAGTCCAGGCTAGAAGAGAGGGAGGTTGCGAGGATCGGATTTCTCCAGTCCTTTCTGGGCTCCCAGGGCAAACTGCCGTGTGGAATGGTCCATGGGGCTCTGCAGCTCAAATTTCAGGTCCGAACCTGAGTCAGCCTAAGGCTGTGTCCCTCTCTCTCCCCTTTCTGGGAGTGGCAGATCCCTGAAGCCCCCTTTGTCTGTGGTCACAGGCCCAGGGGCCCGAGAATTCTGAAGAGTGTGGGGGAGGGTGCCGGCAGCAGCAGAAACTGCTACTGGCAACTCACAGTTCTGTAGTCGCGATTTCCCTCTTCTGTCCCTCTCTCTTCTGGGTGGTGTGCAGCCTTCACCTGGTGACCTAAACCCTAGAAGATCTTTTTCGGGGCTGTTTCAGCTTGTCCTCTAGCTATTTTTCTGGAGAAGAGATTCCCGTGTCTTACTAGTCCGCCATCTTCCCGGAAGTCTCCCTAAATTGTTTTTAAAAGTTCATTCATTGCAATTTACCCAGATGGTGTTAATACTTAAAAAAAATTTTTTATCCAATGTTAATAAACATATTGCACAGATGCAGTTGGGAGCATTCTCCTCTTTTTTTTTTTTTGACAATTGCTAAAGACACATTTATTGAATGAAGATTTATATGGGATATAAAAAGGATTATACCATACATTTCTTACAGAATTTACTTTCAATTTTATTTAATATGTACCGTGGTCCTTTGGCCCTTCAGACTGTTTTTAACGGATTACGGAAGTTACACCTAGCTCTTATAGCTCCTAAGACAGGGCCTAGGCACGACAGGGGCTCAATAAATATTCACTTCCCCCTCAGGTCCTTGCTTGAAAGGTACCTTTTCAAGGAAACGTCCTAAACCACCTAATTTAAAATTGTATCTTCAGTCCAATCTCTGGCTCTCCCATCCTCCTTACAACCTTCTTTTTCTCCCCCATAGCACTTACCTCCTTCCCACTGAACTTGTAATTGACTTACATTCTTTTTTAAGATTTATTTATTTATTTAGCACCCCCTGTCTATGTGTTCTTCTGTGTCTGCTGGTCTTCTCTTTAGGCAGCACCAGGAACCAGACCTAGGACCTTCTGGAGTGGAGAGAGGCGCCACCTCAGCTCCCTGGTCTGCTGTGTCTCTTATTGTCTCTCCTATGTGTCTCTTTTTGTTGCGTCATCTTGCTACTCCTGTATGGGCCAGCACTTCATGTGGGCCAGCTTGCCTTTCAGCAGGAGGCCCCGGGAACTGAACCCTGGACCTCCTATATGGTAGACAGGGGCCCAATTGCTTGTGCCACATCCGCTTCCCGTAATTTACTTATGATGTGTATTTATGCTAGTGTGTGAGCCCCACAGGAGCAGGGGTCTTTTTGTCTGTTGTTCACTGATGTATCCCGACGACAGTAAATATATTTGTTGAATGAAGAAAGGAACCTCCAGTCTCGCTCTTCCCCCACGAAGTGCAGTGGAACTCGTTTATGACATAAAGTCTGCAGAAATCATTCTGACCAGCTAGGTTATGACTTGATTAGTGCAATACAGCTGAAGATTTAGCAAAGCACAATACCTCCATTAGCAGTTTAGCTTTGCCAAGAAATACCACCAACTGATTAACTCTGAAGAAAATAAAGTGCCTAAGTATTCTTTACCAGTCAGCTACAGGCAGAGCTGCTAACAGTTAGGGAAAAGTGGATTTCAAGCTATTTGTGGTAGCCAGCATTTCTGTAAATTCCTACCATAAAACCTTGTCTTAGAAAAATGATGTGTTGAAAGGGAAGAAGAAAACATAATGATGAAAAATATAATACATTATGTTTTTGACTATTATGGATGATGCCATAACACTTAAGAGAGAAGGTGAGTAAAATCCATTAACTGTATGGAATATACTCTTTTTTCAATTCCACACAAAGAACCAACTGTATTCCAATTATATAGTAGAGTATAAGTACTTGTTATTTCAAAGCATAAAATATTACATCTATCTTAGGTAATAAAAACACAGAATTGGCTTATAGAATCATCTACTCTGTCACAAGAGGGGCACATGCCCAGAGATTGAATCCACACATCTGCTCTTTGAAAAGTATTCAAGAGTATTTATTGTGAGCCTATTGCCAATGCCAGAGGCAGAGCTGCCTTTTAGAGGAGGCAATTGGAAATAGAAGTGGGGCGGATTTGGCCATCACCATGACTGTGGAGGGCTCCTGGAATTTAGCAGGAAGGGACAAGGGATGCTAAATGCCTTGCAAGAAGTCCCATACAACAAAGAACCTTCCTCGCTCAAAATGCGTGGAGCACCCCCTTGAGGAAAGCTGTGTTAACGACCTGTCAATAAGCAGGCACCTCACAGGGTTCTGGGGGAACTGAGCACTAAAATATAATGCAGGCTTAGCACAGTGCTTGGCGCACAGTAGCTGCCACCTCGGGAAGATTCACTTTCTCTCTTTCTTTTTCTTTATGCTACAAAACATAACTCAAGTCCTTAATGGCACAATCGATACCAGCCTGCACTTTACATTAATTTCATCAGGCTCCAAAAGAAATTGAGTGAATTCTGAAAGAAAGGCAGGTTTCCTAGCCTCGGAGCTGTATATCACAGTAATTACTGCTCTAACATTTGCTAAGACTAAGAGGTACTGCTAGAGAGTCTTCATAAGACTTTGCGAGGACAAGTTTCAGTTACTTCTGCATCTCTCTAATTTTCATGGAGGGCACATAGGAGAGGATGAATGTGGTGCCGAGAGGCCATGTGTATCAGAGATACCAAGAGCCGATTCTTCAAGCAGCCCCTTCTCTCCTTCAAGGTTCCTAAAAACTTATCAACAAAAGAGCAGAGCACAACCATCTGCAAGGGCGCCTACTGCCACCAGCCTCTTAGGAAAATGTTGAATCACTTACTTTAATTACATACGTTTCCAATCAGAGCCCTAAACACTTCTGCTGAGGCATATCAATGTTAATCATCCACGTGTTTACAAACAAAAACATGCACAAATTTCATTTATTTCTGGCATTGGGCTTCCACAATCAGGGGCATCACCATCCTGTAATACAGGTGCAAAAAGGGTGTCCCAAATTAGAGACCCACCCCCTGAGAACGTCAACTTTGAGGTTGTGAAATAGACCAGATTTAGATCAAGTTGAACTTCACGGTCAGGCAAACTTTACAGGGAGGGAAACACATTCTATGGCCTGTTTCCCAAGGCACCAATAGTGACATATGCATTACAAAATCAAATCGCAGGAGTTAATGCTAATAAGATCAATGGCTGAAAGAGAAAGACGATGGTCAATGAAGCCTGAAGCTCGGATGCATCCAGCTCAGCAAATTTAGCCCTGGCGAAACGGAGAACCGAAGGGGGTAGTAGCAAAGGGAGGGGGCCTAACTTACCTTCACTGCCTCTGACTGTTCTGAACAGCAAACCTTGGTTTAGGTTTTTGAAGCGCCAAAAAGGCCCAGTGAAGAAATGCCAGGTGTACAGACCAGCTCAGCCACCCATCCATTGCCAAGCAAAGGTTCAGCTGCTTGCCTCGGCTGGCACAAGCTCCTGGGCTCACCGGGTCTCAGATGATTCTTTTGGCAGAATCCCCCTCGCCAGTGTCCCAGCTGCCCCCAGCCACCCCGGTGGGGGGAAGGGAGTGGCAGGCCTGAAGTCATTTTTTTTTTGTATGCCTTGGGAGCATAAAAGACTGTTTTGCATTCAAAGGCTTCGAAGTGCAGGCATCCTATTTCCAGTTACAAATTGAAGACTACATCCGTGAGCAGATCCAGCTGGCCAGTTGAGAGGTTGGGAACACCTTCCATTATCTTTTTGGTAAGAGAATAAGAGAATCTTCTCTTCCTTGCAGAAAATTCATGAGAGAAGCATTCACCATTTCTAGATTGTGACCTCTCTGGACTCATAACCAAGTTGCCTTTGGACGTCAAGGTGTCATTACGGAGGGTGACCATTACCAAACGACTTCGGCCATGACCTCCGGTTCCTGTCCACTGCCACCCTTTTCTTCTATTAGAGTAGTTGTAGGTTTACAGAAAAAATGCATAAAGGTCCCATATAACCCCCTCCCCCATCACACACACAGTTTTCCCGGTTATTTTGCTTTAGTGCGGCAGCTTTGCCACTACTGATGAAAAATATTATAACTGCACTATTAACTCTAGCCCATAGTTTACATGTGGCTCACTCTTTGTGTTGCACAGTTCTATGTTGTTGTTGTTGTTTTTAGTTCTAGCAACATATATAAAACCTAAAATTTCCCTGTGGGGGTTTTGAAATTCAACATTTTTATTGACTTTTGGGGGTGGTGGTGGAGGGGAGTACTGGGGCCCAGGATTGAAACTGGGACCTCGTATGTGGGAAGCCGAAGCTCAAGCAATGAGCTACACCAGCTCCTGAATACAGTTTTGCTTTGTTTTGTTTTTTATTTTTAGGAGGTACCGGGGATTGAACCCAAGACCTCGTACATGGGAAGCAGGCACTCAAAGCACCGAGCTACACCCGTCCCCTGAAGTTCAACGCTTTTACACTCGGTTTTACAGTTTTATATACAAGCCCATGTTGTCCAGATCAAAAGGCAAAACTCAAACTCAAAAACCACATTCTGCAGATATAGGGATGAACCCACTCCATTTCTTAAAACCTGATTCCTTTTGGTCATTCCTTCACCTGAGGCTTTTCTACAGTCATCTCCTTACCACCCCAACAAGAACACCACACGGCACAGATATAAAATGCAAACTCTCTTCCCAAACTCCTACAAAGTAAAGCCATGCTGAGATGCTAAAGAAGCGCATTCTTTTACAGCAGAAAGGCTCTTAAGGCTCCATCCTGTCCTTCTCCTTCGGTCTGTAAGTGGGAAACATCAGTTCAGAGAGGCCAGGTGACTTTGCCGAGGCCACACAGCTTCCCTCATCCTGGTAAAGCAGGATTGGCATGCGGTCGTCCTGCCCCAGGTCAGTGCCCTTTTTACTTTGAGAAACGGTTCTGTATGCTTCCTCTTACTTTTCTCAAATATTCTGGAATCAAAACACTATCTCTGGGAAGCAGATGTGGCTCAAGTGATTGAGCTCCTGCCTACCACATGGGAGGTCCCAGGTTCGGTTCTGGTCCCTCCTAAAGAGGACAAGCAAGACAGCGAGCTGACGCGACGGTCTGGCGTGGCAAGCTGACACAACAAGATGATGCAACAAAGAGACAGAAGGAGGAAAACACAATGAGAGACATGACAAAACAGGGAGCAGAGGAGGCTCAAGCGACTAGGCGCCTCCCTCCCACATGGGAGGTCCTGGGTTCGATTCCCAGTGCCTCCAAAAAGAAGATGAGCACACAACACACAGACACAGCAAGTGCAAACAACAGGGGGTGGGGGATAAATAAATAAAAATAAATCTTAAAAAAAAAAAAAACAACCACTATCTCGTGCCTCAGAAAACCACTTCTATAAAGCTTCTTTCTTTTCTCTTTCCAACAACCCACCCTTTCTCCCCATCTAGAAAGAACCTAGGTTTTTAAAAAATCATTATAACAAAAGGCTGCCTCACTCCATCCATCACCACCCCAACAAATTTAGACAGTAAAACATTTATAAGGAAGGAAGTGAAAATGCCTGCAATCCCACTTTTTAGAAATAAGCACTGGTAACATCCTGGGATTTACTATTCTAAATCTTCTCTTTATATATGCAGACGGTATATTGTCTCATTTGCTTCAAAATAATCCTGTAGGGGTTAGGGGAGTAAGCACGAAACAATACTGGCAGTAGGAGACTGAAGCTGAACGTGGGGACACAGAGTTAAATACGACCTTCAATATAATCTCCCTTATTTTCCATAATCACAAGGTTTTTTAAAACGGCAAAACAAATCAAAGATATGTTTCCACACCAATAAACGTTGATCTCATTTTAATGACTGCATTGTATAGAAGCTTTTAATTCCATGCAAGGAAGACCCTCGGTTTAAAACAAAAGCTCCTTCAATACAATCTCGCCATCGCTTCTTCTCATGTAATTTCTGCTGAAGAAGAAACTGAGGTGGAGAGTGCATTTTGGGAACGACGTAGCAGAAGATGCCGGCACAAAAGCTGAAAATGATTCTTTTTAAATTCTGTGCCTCAGTACTGAATGCTAACACGTTGGTGGCCATTGGGGTGCCAGACACAAAAGGAATAATCTCTTCTCTTGCTCTCAGAGAAACCACCACAGGTCAACAGA
The DNA here is from genome assembly GCA_026826555.1 of Tolypeutes matacus. Taxonomy (NCBI): domain Eukaryota; kingdom Metazoa; phylum Chordata; class Mammalia; order Cingulata; family Chlamyphoridae; genus Tolypeutes; species Tolypeutes matacus. The sequence continues at coordinate 15,781,362 of JAKSZT010054202.1, forward strand.
AGGATTTTGAGTAGAAAGTAAGGAATCGGTAGATAAATAAATGCCTTACTAGGCATTACCATCGATCTGCACCCTCTGCCTCCCACGCCCTCTGCTGAGCGAGGGGTTGACCTGAGCTGGGCCCTGAACTTGGACCAAGAGGCAGTCACACTCTTTGGACACAAGGCTCAACTCCCTGGCTCCATACCCAAAATCAGGGCTTCTGTGGCACTGCCATTCTGCAGCAGGCTACTTTGTGCTGTATTTTAATTTAAAATATCTTTTTTTTTTTTTTTTTTAAGTACAAAAGTAATATTTACTTGTTACAGAAAAAAACAATCAAATAGAAGAAAATATCCATAATACCTCCAAAGCCAGAAATAAATAAATGTTAAAATCTTGGTTTATGGACCCACACATTTTTTCGATGCCTGGATACTTATTATATACACTTTCAGTTTTTATGAAAATGGATGCACACCATAATACTGTTTGTAACCTTTTTCATTCAAGAGACTATGTTAATAAATTTCTACAGTACTATTTAAAATAGTGCCGTTCATTCCATCACATAAATGTGTCGTAATTTATTGCCCAATTCCCTACTGCTGGACATTTCAATGATTTCTACCTTTTTTCTCTATGACAAATTACCATTCCACAAACTTAGAATAAATCTTAGCATAAATTTTTAATGATTTTCTCAAAATAAACTCTTCGAAGAGGAATTGCTGGATTCAAGGTTATTTAACATTTTAAGCCCCTCCCCTTTTTTTTTTTTAGGTACCAGGGGCCAGGGATTGAACTGGGATCTCGTAAGTGGAAAGCCGGTACTCAACCACTGAGCCACATTGGCTCCCCCGAGTTGTTTTTTTCATTTGTTTTGCTTGTTGTTTGTTTTTCAGGAGGCATTGGGAGCTGAACCCGGGACCTCCTATGTGAGAGGCAGGCACTCAACCACTTGAGCCACATGTGCTCCCTGTTTTAAGCTTTTTGATAAATACTGCCAACTCACCATCAAAACACAAAACAAAATAAAACAATACCAATTTATATGCCCTCAGCAGCATGTGAGCTGTCCTCTTCCTTAAAACACAAAGCATTTGTTGTAACTAACTACCTATGTCCTTGTATGATGTAACGGTAAAGAAAGGTTAGAAGTTTCTATATCCAGTAAAGAAAATTTAAGCAATAAGACTAAAGTGAGCCAGAGTGTTTTTTCCTTCATAAGGATGGAAGAAGCAATGCTAATTGGGGGGTGGGGGGTGGTGGTAAGGCACAAATGTAAGGCATGTGGGCAAGATGGTACCCAGGAAAGCTCATGTCCTGAGAAAGGGGAGAGGAAGGACTCTTGAGAGAACCAGGTGGATCCAGAAAGCTCCTGAAGAAGCCAAAGTTCTCTCCTCAAAGGTCCCATGAACAATAGGAAATAGGGCCTGAGGTCCCCCCAAACCCTCATAGGGCTAGGCGGAGTGGTTCTACCTGGACCCTGAGGTCCAACTGCTTAATTATGTCCTCAGAACCTGGGGTAAGGGAAGGGCGTTTCCCCACCTTTGCTAAGCCCTGGGCCTGACGACTTCAGCACAACATGGAAGCTTAAGAAAAAGCAGGGAGTAGCCTTGCTTTCCCCAGACTTCCCCTTCTCTTCCCACTCCCTTCATTCACCTCCACAATGAAAGTCCTGGCTGTAGCAGTCTCCGACAGGAATGAGAGAACGAGGGCCAAGTCACATCCTTACCGTCCACACGCACACGTCCTCATTCACAAACTCTAATCCTCTCGGCTCTGGCAGGGCCCCAAGGCAGGACTGGATGTTTTTTAAATTCTCATTGCACACAACCATGGGGCTGACAGGATACATGAATTGTCCAAATCATGATCCATGGAAGTGGAGATGTCGGCACCGAAGCCCAGTGTTCTGGACCCAAACTTCTCTGCCCCTCTTCCCCAAGTTTCATGCTGTGCTCCGCAAACACTTCATGAGCACAGCACCAAAGCTCACATGCTGTTGGGTGCTCACCGAGTATGGGGTGCCACCTAAACGGGAGTAGATGCCTGGGAGCTGGTTAGCCTAGCCACGGCCACTTCAACCCGAATGGAGTGAGAACAGCATCAGACTGCAAACGCTTGCTGAGATAATGGCCAGGAGGGAAAAGACACCATGATTCATAAACACAAATTTAATAATAAAGGGTAAGGGATTGTCCTGCAAATGGCATGGAAATTTCACTCCACTGTTTGTTTCTCTGAGAAATGTGCTAATCAGAAACTGAGGGTTTTTATTTTTTTTATTTTTTTTATTTTTTTTTATTTTTTTTGAAAGATACTTAGATAACATAAATGTTACACAAAAACTATAGGGATTTCCATATGCCCCACACCTCCCACACCCTCCCACACCCTCCCACATAAACATCCTTCATTAGTGTGGCACATTCACTGCAATTGATAAACGCATCCTGGGGCTTTGCCACTGAGCATGGACCATACTTCAGATTGTAGTCTACACTCTCTCCCACACAGTTCTGCATGTTATGGGAAGATATAAAATGGCCTATATCTGTCATTGCAGTGTCATTCAGGATCATTCCTGAAAAAGCTCCCGTATTACACCTGTTTTCCCCTCTCCCTGCCCCCAGAGCCTCCAGTGGCCACTGCCTCCACTTCAATGCTGTAATTCCTTCCATTGCTAGAATCACAATATGTCTATAGTAGAATACCAGTAAGCCCACTCCTGTCCATAGTTCATTCCCCATCCTGAGGATTCTGGGGTGATGTAGTCCACTCCACCTCTAGTTGAGAGAGGGCTTATATAGAATCTGGTGTTAAACATACATCATGTTAAAATAACAAAAAAACATCTAAAATGCCATTTTATTAATCTACTTCATATTCTGCTTGTCCATTTGCTACCATTTCTCAGCAAATGCTAGATGGTATATCAGTGTTTTTTCTCTTGCAGAACAAGTATGAAATTAAATATTTTTTTTTAAGACCTGTTATGAATTCACTCATATTCTACCATGTACATGGGCTCAGCCTATCTCAAAGATCCTCTAAATTTTTAGATATTTAATTTCCATTTTAGGACAATTCTTCTATTTTGTAGGGAAAGTAATCTGTTCCTAAGAATTCCTAAAGAAAATGTGCCCATAAGTATCTATATTCTAATTTCAGTTTGTGTAGCATATATTTAGCTCAAACTGGGCCTTTAGCTCTACTCATAAATGCCTGCTAAGATCTTAAAATTTAATTATTGCTTTTAGTTCAAATGTACTTAGTTCAAAGTTCAAATGTCTACTCACTTTAGGTGGAAGGCCATGCAGAAAAATTGCATGACAACATAGTTCTCTTTTCTGGATAAAATTCATTCACTAGTGTCAATAGTTTTCAGGGAAGAAATGCATCTCTAAAGCGTGCTTGAAAGGAAAAATTGGGGCAAAAACTTCACACCTCCAGGCTAATTCTCATGTCTTGTTTTTATTCAAGAGTTTACTCACAGGCAGCACTTTAAAATCAGGTTTTTTAAATTAAAGGCCAAAACTAAAAATTTTGCAAATATGACTGTTAAAAGAATGATCTTAATAACTTAAACCCTAAAAGGTCCTGTGACATTAAAGTCTTTATACACACAATTTGTAAGATGGATATCATTTAAAATAAACAACCGAAAGACCACAGATGATGAGAAAATTTGTTGATCCAGGCTAATTCTTTATGGCATTTGAGCCCTGGCAAATGAAACTCTGGAAAGATAAATGCATTTATAAGGAAGCTTCTTCATTAATCTGAAAGGGAAAATTATCTTAAGGGATAAGCCACCAATAATTAATATTTATTATATTCCCACTGGGTGGATGACACTGCAGCCACCATTTTACAGATGAAAGAACACAATTCCAGCAAATAAACTGCTTAGAACGTAGTCCCCAAGGTGCTCAACTGTGGCACGGCCTATGACCTGTAATTCACTGTGCTTTCCAAAAGGGCCGACGACCCTTCCCGTGTTCCCACACACGGGCGTCTGCAATTGCTTTCCAGCAATGGAAATGAACTGGCCTTGACGTTCCCACTCGTTGCTCACTTCCTCCTGGCTATGAGCATCTCCTTGACCATACTATTCATACAAATACATATACAGAAAGAATTTAATATATTATAACCAGCTCCATTCATATTTATCAGTGAATGCCACTGAATCAATCAATTCACTGCCATCCTGTGAGCTTTTTAAGGCAGGGCCACAGGATCTTATTCTTTAAAGACAGTGTTCACAGGAGATACCTGATATATGTTTGTTGAGTGAATGGATAAAGGAGTGGGGAGGGAGGAAGGAGAAGATGAGGAGGGAGAAGGGAAGGAGGGCAAGTGAAAGGAAGGGAGAGGATGCAGGACAGATGAAGGGGCAAGCAAGGGTGGGAAAAGAGGGAAAGAAGAGGAAAATAAACTGTCAACATTCTCTAGCAAAGCCAAGGACCCCCTTCAATTGCTCCTAGTCCTCTACCCAAAGAATAAAGGGTATTTTCCCCTTTAGCCTGGAAACTTAGAACTTCAGCCTTAACCGTTAGTCCTCTTTAGCATTATTCTTCCACTCTTCCAGCATGGGCCAGACATTTATCTGCACATGTGACATCTCTGGGCACAGAGTAGGTCTGAGTTTCTTAAATCCTCCAATTTAATCTATGTGATCTCGGGAAAACGTAGGCCTTACCTGAATGGGTTCCAGTCCATGGACCATCTTTGTCCTGGTTAATTCCTACTGTTTCTTCACAGCTCAACTCACAGGTTGCTCTCACCAAGTAGCCTTATGCCACCCCCAACCAGGTCATAGTCTCCTTCATCCACTAGACCCAATGCGGGTGTAACTAAATAATTTATTATGTTATGAGTTAGTTAGGAGCTGTCACTCTTATGAAGCTCTGAACTCCATGTAGACGAGGACCTCGCCTCTTTTGTTCACTGTTATCTCCGCAGCACCTAGGAAAAGGCCTAGCAAACTGTGGGCAAATATAAGTTGAAAGAATGAGTGAGTGAGTGAATGAATGAATATATGAAGGAGGACACCTAGACATCTCCTCGCGAGCTGAAAACTGGCTGTTCTCATTCCTTCCAGGCATGTAAGACAGGTAGATCTCAATGCCACTAAAAGATGTATCTGTATGGAAAAATATACCAAAAAATAACATCTAAATGGCAGCCAGTGGGCCTTTAAATTTTACAAATGAAGGAGGCAGCACTTTACCATATCAAGATTGGGAATCTCGGTCACCAAGAGACAAGGTTTCATATTTCTTTGGTATCCCTCCCAGGGCCTAGTTGATCATGGTCATAGAGAGGGTTTATTACAAAGAATAGAAAGCCACTCACGCTAGTAGGAGAAGGGGATTTGGTGCATGGATACAGCAGATAACAAGATACAAGAAAGAGGTGCCTGGAAGCTACTAGAAAGGACTACGCTCTCTGTCCTCCAGAGGCATGGGGGTCTCTCTCCACCTCTCAGTCCCTGTGGTCTCTGTTGATGGTTTGTTTTGTTTTGTTTTGTTTTGTTTTCCTCTCTCTCTTCTTGCTCAATTGAACTTTTGCTTGTAGAAATTCCAGCAGGGCCACTGCATCCAAGTCTCTCCAATCTTATAGGTCTGGCTTTCTTTTTCTCCTAGATCCGATCTGAGAGTCAGTGAAACTGATTGGCTGGCTTTGGGTCAGGTGCCTGCTCTGGGCCAGTTAGCTGACACAGGGAATGTGGACAACAGTGATCATGTGATACAACCACTTTGACTGTGACGTTTAATCCAGTATAGGATTCTGAGAGCCATGAAAGGGATGGACGCACATTATATACTTTACACTTTTAAAACTCTGCAAAAAGATGTGTGTGTCAACTGCAACATCAGTCAACACTTCGATCCAAAAGAGTTAGTCACATAAAAAAAGTGGTTCCCTAAACTTAGTGCTGATGTGACATGAACTGCAGGGTTACATTGCTTCCTGTCAGAGGGCCCCAAAAGTATACTAACTTTTTATAACATCCAACTCCAAACAAGCCCAAACCACTCCATCTCCTTTTTCTTTCATTTCTGATACCATCTCGTCATAAAAAGCTAATAGTCAGACAGGTTATAAAGGAGTTTAAGAGGAAACAAGGGCTCAACGTGTTATCTGTTCTCTCATACTGGGTTCACAGGTCTAACACTTCCATTAACTTTGTGGAAATTAAAATTACCACAAGGAGCACTGGGTTTTGCTACAGCATGAGCCAATTCTCTTTCAAGAACCCTCTTGAGTTTTCACAATGCAGTTGTGATTAAAACGGTCCTCATTCTCATGGGAAGACATTCTTCTTTTCCTATGACCACCACCAAAACTTAGAAGAAAATGTTTGGATTTCACTTATATGAAATACTTGGAACAAATTCATAAAGACCAAAATAGATTAGGGGTTACTAAGGCCGAGGAGAGAGAAAAGTTATTGCTTAATAGGTTACAGGGTTTCTATTAGGGGTAATGAAAACATTTTGGTAATGGATGGTGGCACAGCTAGCACGGCATTTTGAACGTAATTAATACCACTGAATTGTACATTTAAAAAGGGTCAAAATGGGTATTATTATATTTTATATATGTTACCACAATTAAATTTAAAAAAAAAACTAAATTAAAAAAAGAGAAGAATAGAACATGCCTGGCCCTGGCAATGAACATTTGGACAATACAGGATCTGATCACCAGAATTGTGTGTACTTCTCACAAAAACAGCTTGTGTACCTTGGGCCTCCTCGTGAATACACTACCTACTTAAGCAGCTCAGCACTTTCTGTCAGGTTACATCCACCTAGAAATTCCTTCTCTCTCACCTCTCACTGTCAAAGTCCTACCAGGCCTCCAGTGCTGAGCTGAGGGCAGTCCTTCTTTATGAAGCTTCCTCGAGGCTTCCTCATGTCAGACATCACCAACCCGGGCCTCACAGAGCGCTCCCACACACTGGCCCCCCAAGACCTTGAGGTCTGGGGCACAAGCCCACATCCGTGTTCCCTTAGCTCCTAGATAGTGCAGGGAGATGCTAAACAAGTTTTTGTTTTCTTTATTCGAGAAGTTATAGGTTTACAGAACAATCACTCATAAAATAACAAACTACAGGATTCCCATATGCCACCCTATAATGAACACCTTGTATTGGTGTGGAACATGTTACAACTGATTAAAGCACATTTTTATAATTGTACTCGTAACTACATATACTCCACAGTTTAACTCAGGGCTCACCATTTATGTAGCGCGATCCCATGGCTTTCTAAAATGCTTATTCTGTTACCACGTATACCACCTAACATCTCCCCCTTTGAACCACATTCGGAGACATAATTCAGGGCTGTTAATGACATTCACGATGTCGGGCTACCATCCACCATCTGTTAGTAAAACACTCCCATTATTCCCAATAGAAACCCTGTACATTTTAAGCCTTAACTTTTCATTTCCTATCCCCACCCCGTCCCTTGTTAACCTGTTCTAGAATGAGTCTTTGGGTTCTTTGCCTCAATTTCAGGTGTGTACTTTCCAGCTGAGAAAGCTGAGGGCGTGGGGGCGTGGCATATAAGGCTCTACCTCAGTTGCTACACTTATGTCAATATTTGGGGCTGCCCAATTTCATTTAATCTGGCCTTTATGAGAGGAAAATGCATTCCTCCCGATAGTTTGGAACCTACTTAGAAACAATGACCTCCCTTTAAACTTACATGTGTCCTGTTAATTCTTCACGTTTAAACAAACATTTTAGAAAATGTGTAATAGTAACTATTCTTTCCAGATATTTTCTCATGTTTCCCAACTGTAAAACAAACACATGCCTGTAATTCTTTCCAAAACTACAATGTAAATAATTATTTCACTCCAGGGATAAATTGGCTTTATTTTCATGTAAAATTAGTAGCAATAAAAGATAACAGCATGTGGCTGGCTCCCTTCACAGACTTCCCAACATGTCAAAAAACAAAAACCTGCATATCTAAAAGCACAATTACTGTAAAAAAAAAAAAAGAAGAAAAGTAAATAGCACTTCAAACTGAAATATGTGCATGATTTTAATAAGACTACATTTATTTAAAGAACAATTTCCTCAGCTTTCACACTCAGCAAGTCCCTCTAAGAAGGGCTATTGCAGCTCCAAAAAGCCTGTTTAGTCTGAAGAACAACGACCATTTTTATCCACTCCCTTGCTGCTCACTGCTGACAAAAGGATGAACACCTTTGTCCCACACTGCCCTCCCGAGAAAATGGCAGCTGTGGACAAAATTAACCAACTGGCCTGCTGGGTGCCAACCCACATGGAGAGTAAGAAAAGGACAATAGACATGATTCCTGAAGGGTTTTAAGAATACATTGAGGAAGCAAAGCATGCATTTACCAAATAATCAAAGAACAGCACAAAACTGTACTGTTGAATTATAGACTGGAGGTTGTCCAGACTAAAAGGATTCTGGGACAGGCAAGGCAGACGAAAATGGTAGCTCCACATAAGCCAATGGTTCCCACCTTTTCACCACAAACGAATCCCACCTTGCTCAGCATGGACTTTTGCTTTCTGTAATTTGTCTACATAAGAAAACCAGAATATCCGAAAACATTCATCTAATTTCAGCCAGACATTTTCAGGACATTGGGATTCTCCTGCATGACATTGCAATGACAGATAAAGGCCATTATTCATCTTGTCATAACCTATAAAATGGTACAGGACCGAGTGTAAACCATAATGTAAGCTATTGTCCACGGTTAGTAGCAATGCTTCAATATGTGTTCATCAATTGTAACAACTGTACCATACTAATGAAAGATGATGTTAATGTGGGAAAGTGTGTGTGTGGGGGGAGGTGGGGCATATGGGAATCCTCTACATTTTCGAAATTAACCAATTGGCCTACTGGGTTAATTATGTAACTAAAGCTTCTTTAAAAAATAAATAAATAACTAAAAAAATATTTCAGCCAGAAGCAAAGAAACATAGAAAACTGCCTGACCCCCAAATCATAACCCTCTCACTTTTCTTTGATCCCCAAAGTGAGAGCGTTATGAGTCTGGATGACCTGAAGATGCTGTCTCAATGAGTTTCTCGGGGGGTCAGGTAATTCCCACAAATGTGTTTAATGGCAGATGTGTGCCTAGGAGCGTTTCCCTCTTGAGAAAAGAATCCTTACGTTTTCATTAGACTCTCAAAGGGACTGGTGACCACACAATCAATCAGCCAATCAACAAATAAAATAAAAATCCAAAGGCCTAGGGCTCTCAGGGTAGGAACTTCTGGTACCGATAAGAAGAGGATGCGGAGCACATTGTCACAGCAGATGCCATGCTTTCCCACTCCTATATTGAGGGCTAATGTTCAGGTTTAAATTAAAAGGAAAAAAAAAAGGATGGTGGTTTCTATCAGCCCCATCAAACGTTAATACCCCATTAAGGATTTCAGAGGCCTTTTTTTTTTTTTTTTTTAAAGACAACCACAACAGCCACAATCTTAACCATTTATCCTGTGGGGTCAGTTGCCCTTGGCAACCAGGTCAGTCTGTTTGCAGAACTAGTTTGGGAAAAAGCAGTTTATTGTTGACGCTTGCTCCTTTATAATCCTGGTCAGCTAAAATGCCTTCAGACACTAATTCGGAGCTCAGCAGCAGAGGCACAGACTCACTCAAAGCCATCCTTTATGGAAAGTAATACTATACAACAACAAAATAAAAAAGCAAAAAGAGTTTCCAAGTTCCTACCTCGTGAATTGGTTTATTGGTATGGAGAGGGCTTCCCACTCCCCGCTCTGGCAGGCAGCAGGGTTTAGTATGTGGAAATACAGCCTGCCTGACCTTCAGCCCTGCTCCACAGCTTACTAACTACGACCTCGGGCATGTTGTTTCATCTCTCTGGCCTCAGTTTCCTTACCTATAAAATGAGACTCATAACAGTTCTTATAGCATAGGCTTGTTGTGAGGAGTGAATGAGTTATAAATGTGAACCACTTAGGAAAGTTCCAAACTCGCAGGGCAAGTGTTTGCCTAAACAATCGGTTCCAGTCTCTTCTTGCATAATTATCAGGCTCTCGTTACTAAGAGGGGAAAAAAATGACACTTCTCATTTACTGTTACTCCCACTTCAAAACAGGAGGCTTAACTTGACTCAATTTTTTTTTGTTTTGTTTTGTTTTAGGAGGTACCCGGGCATCGTACATGTGAAGCAGGTGCTCAACCACTGAACTACACCTGCTCCCAACTCAATTATTTTAAAGTTCCCTGATGAAAAGTAAATTGAAACAATCTTCACTGTTGTAGTTATTCAAGTTCAGAAAAATATACAACAAAGATAAAGCCCGAAAGCTTCAAAGGTATTGATTTTAATGTAGAATAAAGCTTTTCAAATACCTTTGTTTAGTAAATCGTTCTCTGGGCTGTCTCTATACAACCAATTTTATTGGATTTCACAGCTCAGAAGTTAATTTCTGTTGCTAAGTAATGTTCACCTCTGGATTCCATTCTGCTACCCTTAAGTGCTGTCGTTTTCCTCACAGTTCACAGAGACAAGATCTTTAAGACTATGAAGTCACTGGGAAGAAAAACTGGGCTTAAACCAGACACTCTTCTAAGAGCTAGGGTACTGCAGTAAATGAGCCAACAAAGAACTCTGTCTTCATGAGTTGACATGCTAACTGAGGAAGGCAGATCATAAATAAGCAAATGTGAGGTATGTCAGATGCGATGAGTACTATGGATGAAATCGAGGCAAAAAAAAATAGCAAGAGATTAGGAGAGGAGGGAAGGGGATTGCAATTTTAAATAGAGTGGGTCATCAGGGAAGGTCTTACTAGGATGACCTTTGAATAAACACCTCAAGGAAATGAGAGAGGAAGTCATGCTCAGAGCCAAGGGAAGAGTGCTTCAGGAAGAGGTGACAAGAAGTACAAAGGCCCTGAGGTGGGAGCAGGCCTGGCTTGATCAAGGAACAGTGAAGAGGCCAGTGGGACTGTAGGCTAGTGGGGGAGAAGCAGAGGGGATGGGAGAAGAGGTCATGGAAGCAAGGCAGGGCTGTGTGTGTAGTAAATTAAAATGAAATAGGGGGGAGCAGATGTGGTTCAACCAGTTGGGTACCCACCTACCACATGGAAGTTCTCAGGTTTGGGTCTCGGTGCCTCTTAAAGACAAGCAGACGTCACACCTGCTGCAGTGAGCTAGACACCTAAACAAGCAGATGCCACAAACCAGCAGATATTGCAGCCTGCGGGGAGCGGATGTGGCTCAGGCTGTTGGGCACTCACCTCTCATGTGGGAGGTCCCGGGTTCGGTTCCCGGTGCCTCCTGGAGAAGGCAAGCAAACAATGAGCAGACAGATGAGAGAACCATCTTGGGGGTGGGGTTGGGGGGATAAATTTTTAAAATTAAGTAAATAAATAAATCTTTAAAAATAAAATAGGAAAAGATAGCAGCCATCGGGTAAGACTGTTATTTGCCCTTGTAGCAGTATATTGGAAAAATACAGCTTTTCTCACTTGTACGTGCATGGTATTACTGCCCATGAGAAAACAACCTATATAGGTTACGTGCGACCATTATCACACCTTGGTTTTTTTTTTTAAAAGTAGTCATAAACACACTAAAGAGAACAGATTTGATTGCTATTTTGTCTCAATGCTCACCCATTTTGTAAGTTGTTATACGCTGTGAATATGTTAAAAGCTGGGCTCTACGAAAGGATAAATTAATTGCTTAATAACAAGCACTTTTCCCCTACAGTCACATTTCCTCAGCTGCGCGGACCCTGACCCTGACTTTAGTAACAAACGGGGCTTTCTGCATTGTCATGATGCCCCAGCATGTCAGACTCCACTGTTAGGTCCCTCGGCGACCATCCAACACCTGCTTGTACAAGGCAAGCAGCTTCTGCCTCTCCTCCCCGTGTCCCACCCGGGTTTGGGCCCCCTCAGAGGTCAAGTACAAAGTACCCACTCTCCACTCGTGCTACAGCCGCACCCTTATAACACTCTGAAGGCAGAGTCCCCAGGTGCTCTGCAGCCTTTGGCTGCCCACCTCTTGGCTGAGCCCACACTCCGGACGTGTTTCCCCACGTGGCCTGCAGGGGGCGCCACCCCTCTCTGCTCTAGGGCCTGTGAGACCTAACTCCTTGCACACATCCCTGGTGCTACTCGTCCTTGCTGTCCCTGGCTATCTATATAAAAAGCCTTACATCACAGTGTGTAGGGCCTTTGGAACCATTTGTAAAGTCAGGATTTTACTCTGTGTGCAAAGCAACACGAGAGGGTTTGTTTTTTGTTTGCTTTAGTTTTAGGTGGGGTTTATTTATTGCCTTTTTAAAATTTCAATATTCAAAAAATCGAAAGAAGAAAAATCCTCATACTCATGACCTAGCTTCCACAATGGCTAACATTTTGGCTATTTGTTCTATTTTTGCGTATGCAGGTCTGTGTGTGTCACATACATTTTTTCCCTGAGACATTTGAAATTGAATTAGGTATGTTGATACTTCATCCCTAAATATTTGAGCACGCATCTCCTAAAAGCCAGGACATTCTCCTACCTGTCCACAATTCTACTATCAGACTTCATAAAATTAACAATAATTCTGTTACTCATGATATATAAGTCATATTCAGATGTTCCCACTTGTCCAAAAACTTAAGGTTCACACACAGAACTTGGTTACTATGTCACTGGAGTCTCTTTTAAACTACAATGGTCTCTCTCCATTATCCCCTTATAATACTGACATTTGAAGGGATGAGGTTTATGGTCTTTTAGAAAGTCCCACACTCTAGATTTTTCTGATAGTTTCCTCACAATACATAAATTGCTTCTCTACCCTCTGTCTTTTCTGTAAACCAAAAGGTAGGTCTAAAGGTTTGATTACAGTTGGAATGGAGAACACTTCATGAGAACTGCTGAGAACGTCATCTTGCATCATATCAGCAGGTATATCATGCCAAATTGTCCCACTGTAGTGAGGCTACGTTTACAAACACTTGAAAAAGGTGGGGACTGCCAGGTACCTCCCTTGAGAGTTATATTTTCACCTTTGTAATTGGCAAGTAAGCTTTGTGACGATACCCTGGCACCTTACGAACATCCCTTCCCCAGGTACTTTTACTTCGAGTATGGAGTTTGCCAGAATCAATTATTTATTTGGGGATTGCAAAATGGTGATTTTTTTTAATTTCTACCATTCTTTCTACATTTATACCTGATATCCTGACATACACAGGCACTTCTCCTTTTGCTATCGCTATAGACTCACAAATTGCCTTTTTTATTATAACCGTTATAATCTTTTACCATTATCTTTTTGGTGTTCACATTTGGCCCTTTTGAGTCCTTCAACATGGTTCCTGTGTCCTTCCTGACACCCCATGAGTCTTGGAGCACTTCCTTGCTTTCTGGTTCTATAATAATGTCCTGGGCTCATTTTGTACATTCCTTGCTCCAGCCCTGAAATCAAGCATTTCAGCATTAGAAGGTTTTGAGTAAAAGAGAGACAATGTCTGACTTTTAGAAAGGATCACTCCAGCTGCTGGACTGAGAACGGAGTGCTGTGAGTAAAGACGCCAGGAGCAAGGCTCTGGAGGTATCCAAATGAGAGCTGGTAGCAGCGGAGGTGATCAGAGGGTTCAGATTCTGGATATATGGTGAAGGAAGAGATGATGAGATTCTCTTACATTTTTTTAATGTACTTTTTTTTTTTAAGATACTTAGATTACATAAATGTTACATAAAAAATATAGGGGATTCCCATATGCCCCACTCCCTACCTCTCCCACATTTTCCCATATTAACATCCCACATTTTTGATGGAATAGAAGAAAAAGGGAATAAATACAAAGAATGACCCCATGATTTGGTGTCTGAGCAACTGGAAGGATAAGGTTCACGTCTACTAGTGAGCTAGAGCTCTGAGCAAGTGTTTTGCTCGCTTGTTTGCCTGCAGGGGAGGAGAGAAGGAACGTGGGAAGAAGGTAAGAAATCCAGATTTGGATATATGAATGTGGTTACTTTGAGATACCCGCTGCACATCCAAGAGGGGATGTCAAAGGGGCAGCTGGATACATAAGCATGATGCACAGGAAAGAGCCCAGGATTGAAGATGTTGGGGTGGCAACATATAGATTGTGTCTAAAGCCATAACTCTGGAAGAGATCACCAAGAGAATGGCAAAAGATAGAGAAGTCCAACATTTTAGACATTAGGTATATAAGAAGGCACTGAGATGAAGCAGGGTGACCTGGTTTGTTTGTTTGTTTGTTTGTTTTTTACCGGGAGGTCCCGGGGATCGAACCCGGGTCCCTCCATATGGGAGACGGACGCCCAACCAGTTGAGCCACATCCGACCCCAAGGTGACCTGTGAAGTAGAAGGAAAATGAGGAAAGCGTGGTGTCCTGCAAACTAAAGAAATACAGTGCTCGAGGAGAAAAAAGGGACCAGCTAGGTCCAATACTGCTGACAGGACGAGTGACATGAGGACTGAATTTATCGACATGGAGATCACTGGTAGCTTTGAGAAGAACTGAGTGGAAACTGTAGAGGGAAAAACAACTCTTACTAGGGCAGGCTTAAGAAAAACTGGAAACAATAAATACAGGCAATTCTTTGGAGGCATTTTGCTTAAAGGAAGCAGAGAAATGACCCAGAGGAGAGCATGGGGTCAAGAGAAGGCTTTTTAAGATAGGAGAATTTACGGTTTATTTGTACACTAATGGAAATAATCTAGTAGGTTGACATTATAGGGGAGAAAAGGGAGATTTGCTTGAACAATGTCCAAGAGCAGACAAGAGAAGATGGGATGGAATCCATGAGGGCAGGGGCTGGACTACGGCAGGTGAAGGTAGTGTTTGATAACAGACAGGTAGGTGGGTAGAGGTAGAGGGAGGAGGACTATTAGAAGTTCCCTTTCGTTTGCTTCTATTTTCTCAATGAAACTGGAAGCAAGATCATCATCTAAAAGGAGAAAGGAAATGCTGGAGATTTGAAGATTTAACCAAGGTTGGAACTTTTCTGGTGAGTATAGCCAAGTGAGAAAGCGGACAAGAGTTGAGGAAGTATGCAAGGGATTGCTTACAATGATGGGCCACGGTATCTAAGCTAGTTAAGGAGGAAATAGAAAACACCTAGTGAGGAATCCACAGTGAAAAATGCGAGGGTCCTGGAGGAATATAAAGTTGTTGGAGTCAAGGTGCTATAGGGAGATATCTGGAAAAAGAAGTGATGGCCAGGGCATGGGATGCCTGACAACTGACATTACAAAGAAGGTGAAGTCATTGGCAATTTTAAAGTTGAAGGTAAGGTTGTGAGAGGGAGTGGATGAAGAGGGAGGTCAAATTGGAAAAAATCAGCTGCGTGGATACTGAAATCATGATTATGAGGGAAGTACCACTGGAGGGAGTGATGGTGATGCACAAGCTCAAACCTTCAAGGGACATAGGAGGGATGATGGTAGAGCATCTGTTCAATGATGTCATGAGACTCAAAGGTGGGTGCTTGTAGGGAAAAGGAAGGCAAATGATCTGAAGGTAGCAAAGTGTAGGCCATTTACTCCATCTCCTAAGCGGGAGAGAAAACCATTCCCACATGGAAGGACTACCAGGTTCCAGTAGAGAAGAAGGTGAAGGAATCATTCAAACAAAAGGTCGAGACTGTACAGGATTAGGTAGATGATGAAACATGAATTCCTATTGTTACATCAATGAAAGGTTTCAGGAGTTAGGGAGCAGGGTCAGAAAAGGAGATACACAGAGTCCCCTGGGGATGGAAGCCAGGAGGCTAGGAAGACCTGGGGCTCTTCGATGACTGTTGAATACTGCAGGGTTAAGGATTGTCTGATCTTGAGATGCATAAATAATTGCTTAACTTTTACATAGAATTACTCTCAACTTTGAGTCCTCACATGGGCTTTTGCCTTTACTATCTGTTGAGACCATTGAGTCTAATCTCATCATGCCCTTGAGATCTACATACTATCTAGACACAGTTTTAGAATAATTTCCAAAAAGAAAATTTCAGATGGCAAACAGTCTACATACATGACAATAAGATAAGAACTGCTGAAATAAATGAAAGAATTTTGGTATTTTTTAGTAAAATATATAAATAGAATATAAATGGAAAAATATAGTAAATAAAAATGAATACAAGTTTTCTGCCCACAAGTATAATAAATGCATGGAAAATATTTATGTATATTGACAAAGATGAGAAAATGTTATAAAAACAAACATTGTTTGGTTTTTTGTTCTTTTTTTTTTTTTTTCATTTATGGTTAGATTTCAGAAATGTCAGAAATCTAACCCTGACAGGTTTACAAAAAGTAGTTCTCTAGCTCTATCAACATGCACAGAAACACTGAAAATACAAAAGGATCACTTGCCACAATATTATCTAGTAGAAGATAACTATTTTATCAACATGGAATAAATGCTAAAAGAAGCATCAAGTAAATATAGGACTGATTTTCCTGAGTTCTTTATTCAACTTAGTTGTGTGCCTAGTTCCATCTCCTGGTGATGAGTATGCATATGATGCTGACCTTGTTTTGCAAATTTGGGTGGAGTAGAAAGTTGGAAGAAAGAGAAACCTGGAAGACCAAAAATGAAAGCTAATCCAAAAAGTGTCCTCCATTTAATTACTAATTTTGCCCCTTTCCTCTAACATTTAAGGAAGCAAAATGAAGAAAAATTCCATTAAAAATGGCTTTTGGGGGAATATACATACAATGGAATGTTATATGGCTGTAAAAAGGAATGAACTTCTGATACGTGCAATAATATGGACGAACCTTGAAAATGTCATATTGAGTGAAATAAGCCAGATACAAAAGGACAAATATATGATCTCACTTACATGGAGTAATTAGAATATACGAATTCATAGAGTCAGAAAGCAGAATAGAGGTTATCAGGGCCAGGTTGGGGATGGGAAATGGCAAGTTAATGCTTAAGTGGTACAGAGTTTCTGTTACAGGTGATGGAAAAGTTTTGGAAATAGATGGTGGGGATGACAGCATATCAATGTGAATGTAATTATCACCATTGAATTGGATAATTGAAAATGGATAAAATGGGAAATTTTAGGTTGTACATATGTTACCAGAATAAGTATTCAAAACAAAACCACAAAACTGTACAACACAAAGAGCCCTAATATAAACTCTGGATTATAGTTAATAATATTATAATATTGTTGATTGTAACGAAGGTACCACAGTAATGAAAGTGTTACTAATAGGGAGAACTGTGTGTGTGTGTGTGTGTGTCTATGCCTGGGGTGGGGGATGATATATAGGAACCTGTATTTTCTGCATGATTTTTCTGTGAACCTACAACTGCTCTAATAAAAACTCAATGAAAAGAAAAAAAGAAGATATGAAGAGCCAAAATGTCACCATCGTGGTCCTGCTTCTCATGATCTTCTGCTTTATTAGGAAAATACCTAGATGAAGTCAATGAAAGGACTTTAAAGACGAAAAAGGGCCCTTAGTGTGGCTGTCGTTAACTGTCCCCAGTAAGTCCTGTTCGTCCAGAGGCACATTCTCACACGCTCACACTTCCCTCCTCAGGCCAGGTGGCTGGACCAAGGTTAGGCAACTGAGCTAAGCTGAGCCAGGGCCCCATCTCTAGGGATTTGGAACGGAGGGGGAAAGAGCGACAGAGAGACAGATACACTCTTGGAGGCTGGATGAATACTTAGGAGGCACCAGTGGTCTCAGGCTCTCCCTGCTCTGTAGACCGGGAGAAAAGAAACGCCGAGAGAAAAGGATGAAGCACAAACTCAGACAGAAACAGAGTCCAAGGAGTGTGAGGGACATCCCCTTGGTTTCTGCCAAATTCCTGGTTCCTATTACGGTCTTTTCCGAATTCTTGCCAAATCCCTGCCCTTGAGTTCTATGAGACATATGGGCCAGTGTCCTTCTAATAAACTCTCCTTTTTCGCTTTAAAAAAAAAAAAAGAAAAAGGACTTTTTGAATTATAAAAGATAAATTATACAGACGTTGTAGAAAATGTGGAAAACATGAAAAAGCATAAGGAAAATAAAATTTACCTATAATCCCATTAATCCAGAGAAAATTGTCAACATTTTTATCTTTTCCTTTCAGTATCATTTCTTTCAGATAAATAGATATTAATGAAATCTTTTCAGACGTACTTTTATAGCCTATAAATCGTGTGGCCTTGAAACTCCCCACCCAGGGATTCGAGGGAAGCTACTCCAGGGGCAGGAGGGGGTGGTGGGGTCTTGTGGGAGTCCGCCATGAGACGTTAGTCAAGTCAGGCTTTGTTGGAAGAGAAAACAGATCCTGAAATTAGCACCTGTCCTTCTCCAGAACAAAGCATGAAAGTATGAACTGGAAAATCTGACTATAGGCTGCAGAGCAGAGAGGACTGAAGGTACGACAGGCCCCGCAAGGCAAGGAAAGGTCAGAGAATTTAGCATGAGCCTGTGGGAGAAGCGGTGGGGGACCAAGTGGAAAGCCAGGGGCTTTGCCACAGCGGGGCCATGCCCCAGCAGGCGTGAGGGACAGAGTCCAGGCAGGGCAACGGAGCAGGACATGGCTGAGGGCCACAGAGGGGGCAGCACCAAGGAAACTGAGGGCCATGCAGTAGGAGGATCAACAAGATCCTCCAAGAGAAAAGGCCAGAAGAGACTAAGATACTCTCCCTTCTGGAAAGTTCTCTCATCCCTACCAGGGTGGGAACTCATGAGGATGCTTGGATTACTTGCCAAAAATAAAGAAGATACTCTTCCTTTATAATCTGAGTTGTAGGGTATATAAAGTCTGTGACTTTTAAATATACATGCTGTATTTATATACTTTGTTGATATTTTATGAAGTTGGAATCGTGACACATATTTTCAACCCAGATATTTTTCCACTTGACACATATGAATACTTCAACACATCATTAAATATTTTTTAAAAATACAATCTTATAGGTTATCTGGTATTCTACCATGTGTATATTCCTACTCTAGCCAAGAATAGGGAATTACTGAGCTTAAACCGTAAACATGGACAATCACCAAAATAAAAATTAAAACGAATGATGAACATGAAAATTTTCAATCGTGCCAGTAATTAAAGAAATACAAATTAAAAGAACAATTAGATGCTTTTTTTTGTCTGCTTAGCAAGTTGGCAAAATTTTTAAAAATATGATAATACACGGTCTTGGCAAGGGTTTGGGGAAGTGAGCAGTCCAATAGGCTGCTGGCCAAAGGTTTAAAGTAGGATGACTTTTCTCCGGGGCTATTTGGCAATATGTTCCCCGAACCTTTCAAAGACCATTTGTGTGTGGTGTGAACCCCGGAGGATGTGCTCAACAAGAAATGTGTCCTGAATTACCCCTGAATACTAAGGAACTGATTTCCATAGCACATATCTAAAATTCTTGTGCCTCTGAAGCGCAGCTGTTAGGATGCACCATCTGCCAATTACTGGATACTGATGGGGTATAAAGTAGGGCAAAGATTAAGGGGCCAAATGATGGCCCCCGTGGCATTGCCCTTGCCAAGTGCAGGCAGAGCACGCTGAGATGTTTGCAGCACTGCGAGCTCCTTCCAGCTCAGACCAATCCCTAGTCCTGAATTTGAAGATGTGAGAACTCCAATCCCCACTGCCACCTGGGGACCTTACACTCACCTCCTAGGTGAAACCTACACAAACAGCTTTCCTATCATTCAAATCCGATCACGCAGTGGAGACACAGAAGATCTACTGCCTATGTGTTTGAAGGCCAGATGGTACAGAAGATACACACATGCTTGTTGGAAGCCATTTTAATGTTATCCCCTAACCCTCTCCACATGGGAGAGGATTCCTTGGATGGCTGGGAAGAGGAACTGGGCATTTGAAACTCATAAACAACTTACTATATGCAGAAGGAGAGAAGGAGGGAGAGGGTTTGATACCAGTCCATTTGGATCATGAAAACAAATGTCATGAAAAAAATAAATACCTGTATGACCTTTCTGCCAAACAAACCATTTTTGTTTTAAAATAGAGATGTCATTTTTAACACTGGAACAGCCTGTTCTTCTAAAGATCTGGCTCTTCAGCTAGGTGAAAAATCTCATCGTTAAAAAACCATAATGCATCCTTTCAAACCTCAGAGGCTGGGAGTCTATGCATGGTGGCCTTCAGAGGAAAAATTATGCTGAGGGCATATCCTCAGGCTAGAAATTCCCATTTAGTAAAAGCCAGTCGGCCACAGAAATTAGCATATATCTGAAGAGGGTGGAAATCTCAGGGGGAGAATTTTAAAGGAAGGATTAACACCAGTGAAAATATGGATATGCTTACCCCGTGGGCCTGACATTCTCTGATAGCCTCACATTGTTTTTATAAGCATTCACATCAGGATAAATTCAGTCTTATGCCCTGGAGGTAGCTCACTAGACTTACAGTAACATGCATTTATCTTAAACCCTAGCCCAGCGAAAAACTGAGTTCTCATTGGTTCATGGAAGAAAGCATGCTAGTTCATAGTGAGTTTGTTTTCTCTTTCCCCTCCACAAAGCTTTACTGAATTGAGCTGTATATAGCCAAAGTAACCTAGAATCCATTAAAATCATATCTTTATGTCCTAAAGAGCTAGTAACAACCACCTGAGAAAAACAGATCATTCTGTAACTAATTAATTATGATCTTAAAAGCACACAGTGCTTAAAATGAAAAACTGGATTTCGAAGGCTACATTTATGAGAAGGAAAAAAAAAAGAAAAAGAAAACACAGGCTACTCCAATTCAGTGCAACATTTACCAAGTCATACAATGCGCACAACAGTGGAAATAGGTAACAAGAGGGATTTAAAAATGAACAAGGTATGTTATACTGTAGAAACGGAGAACATTCCACAAGCTTTCAGGCAATCAGACGTTAACTCTCAACAAACATTCAGGAAGGAGGAAATCCTTTATCAGTCTGCTAAATTCATTAATTTAATGAAGGTTTTCTAAAAACCTGAGGGGAGCTTTCAAGGTCCCATTTTAAACAAGCTGCAAAATGATTCCCCTCCCCCAATTCCAGCATATGAGACAATCAAAAGGCTCATAGTTAACCTAGAAATGAGGGTCAAACCATAGCAGCATTTTTGTTTTGTGTATGTAGGTGTGTATATGTGTGTTCTGGTTTTTTTTGTTTTTTTTGGGGGGGGGGGGGCGGGTGAGTATGTGTGTTTTGAACTCTAGGGTATCTGGACACACTGGATGCTCCAGAAAGTAATATGGGATGACTTTGCCCCCAAGAACTCACACAATTTGGATTTCCTGGAAGCCAAGCATGAAACAAGCTTTAGTCCTCCTTTATCATAGGCTTAAAGGTAAAAGAGAAAATATCTATTTAGCCAATTTCCTAAGCTCTCGTATTTTCCCGAGCCTTCCCTACTCACAGACCAACCAACGGGGCAGAAGTATCTTCTTAATATCTCCTGTTCCCTTTGACATCCTGCCTCGTTCTCCCTGTAGCATCTACACCTCCTGTGAGCTCCCAGACAGACTGGGAAAGCGCCTGGTTGTTCTTCTCTCTGCCTAAAATAGCCATAGGAGCAGAGGCAGCCAGACACAGCAGCTTAACTTGGCTTTGCTGAATTTTTCAGCACCGCTATCAAGTACCCATCTGCATGGCCCCTTGAGCATAAATAATTCATACAGAAAATAAAAACATCTGGAGGGTTTAAACAAATATTTCTAAATTTAATATGTAATTGAGTTAGCAACAGATGTCTGATAATACAGCTGTTAACTGCTTCTTCACCACCCTGTTACTTTTCAATGCTGTGGCTGAGGAGGGGTCACGTATGGAAGTTAGGTCAAGAAACTCAAAACTCAGCACCAAATACACGTGTCACCGCCTGGAAACCAGACCATCTTACAGACGTGACTGTTTTCTCCTACAGTCTTCTTAAAAAGCACCTCTCTAATTTATAAGATAATTGTAGAAGGCTCTCTATGCTTCCAGAGCAAAAAAGCAACTGTAATTAAATTATACTCATGAGAAACAAGAGCACTGAGAGGACTGCATTAAAGAACAAAGGCTTTTTCTAATACAGAGCGTTCTGATAGAGGTATTGCCCCGTCTCTCCTATAACTCAGGGTTTTTCAACCGCGGCATGACTGACATTTTGGGCTGGATAATCCTTTGTTGTGGGGGGCAATGCTTAGCGGCATCCCTGGGCTCTACCACTAGTTGCCAGGAGCCAATGTTTCCAGAGTGGCCTGGGTTGAGAGCCACTGCCGTAAGGGACTTCTTACAGCTAACCAGGCGTCTGGTATAGGAATACCACCCAGCGAGGGACTTGACCTTAGGCGTCCCAGCACACACAGTGTCAACTCCATTCACGACTTTTTCTAGTCCATCAAACATTTTATCTCATTCTCATACAGGTTCCTTCCAGAGAGACTAACAAACCTGACAAATTGTTTTTCAGGTCCAGGAGGAACCTCAAAGTGAGTCTTCAAAACAAAAGTTAAGGTACCAAACCAACCCTTAGCGCTTGGAACTTCCCCCTTTGCTCTGTGGTGTGTTAAAGGCACTGATTGCCATGATCATCCTCCTAGGGTGATGGCAGAACAACAAGTACAAGCCAAGACACCCAATTAGTGACCTCGTGCAAACCCTTTAACCTCCCTGGACCTCGGGACTCAGAAGAGAAAATGAAGTTGAACCAGATGATCTCAGAGGATGTTTCCATTTCTCCGATCTACAATTTCAGCAAACTCCTGCCAAAGGGCACAGCTATTTTTCCCACATAAAAAGGGGGGACATAAAATAAAAACACAGCTCTTCTATATGAATGCTGTTGTGAGTCACAGTCGTTTTTAGCCATTCCCACAAAATGACAGACCAGAAAGATGAGCTAGGTTTGAGTCCTGGCAATGCCAAGAACTCTGTGTGTGGCCTCAGCTATCTCCCTGAGAAGCCATGCCTTCATCTATCAGATAGGGAGGCAGGAGGATGTTAGACAAAATAACTACGTTTTTTGCCCCAGCTCTCTCAGCCTGGAATCCACGTACATCCATGGTCTGCGTTATGAATTGGAACAATAAGGATCAATTTTATACAAATGGTTCCAGGTTCTGGATCCAGCACAAGAAGCTGCCTGCAAGGTTGTCTTAATACATTCATCGACTTCTGTGCTGTCCAAATTGGAAGCCACTAGACACGCATGGCCACCGAGCACATGAAATGTGGCCAGTCTGAATTGACATGTATGCTGTATGTGTATAAAAAAATGTACACTGAATTTCAAAGACTTAATGTGAAAAAGGAATGCAAAATAATCTCATAATTTTTATATATTGATCACATGTTGAAATGATATTTGGGGTATACTGGGTTATATAAAATATATTATTAAAATAAATTTTACCTTTTTTTTTTTTTTTTGCTTCTAACGCAGCTGCAGAACATTTTTAGTTGCAGATGTGGCTCGCATTTCGCATTATATTTCTATTAGGCCACGCACATCTACCCTACCGAATGCCATTCTCCATTCCAACTAAGTAAACCTTTAATGAGATCCCACCTACTTTCTATTTCCTCTAATGGTGGAAAACAGACTTCTTCAATGCAGTAACTGTTAAACTTAAGACATTTTTTTTTTTTTTTACCAAAAACAATGTCCTTCCTGAACTTGATCTCATCTGACTCTTCTGGCAAGGTATGTCTGCCAGACGTATTCACCTTCTGGGTCATATTCTCAAATATACCCAGAGTCAGTGGCAAGCGGATGATAGTTGTAGCTGAGATTAAGAGCATGGGCTTAGAAGTCAATCAGTCAGCTTGAATTCCGGTTGCACATTTATTATCAACCTGACCTTGGGCAAGTTACTTAACCTCTCCAGGCCCCAGGGTCCTCATTTGTAAAATAATGGTCATAGGAGGGCACAGCTCATGATGCTGCCAGAGAAAATGAATGAGCACTTAGTACAGTGCTTGGTACATGTGAGCACTCAAATGAAGTTAAAACATTTATCAACCTCATCTAACAGATAAGAAAGTGAGCTTAAGCTACTTGCTCTACATCACACAAATCTGCAGCAGCAGCACTTAAATCTACAAGTAAAAAGTACGTATCTTCTCTGTTACCCTCTGCCTGAGTTCATTTGGTCATCCAAAGGGTAAAGGGGCAGAAAGTTTTGAGCAGAAAGTGATTTTAGGGATTGCCCAACGTCTCACATTATTGGGAATCACGCTGATGATGTACATTCCACAGATGTTTCTAAAATGGAGCGTCTTTTCACATTCTCCTCTGATTGCCACTTGGGGAAGGACACAGTAATATTTCAGGTCAATAAATGGGCATGATGTGCCAAGACGAGGAAGCAGCATTGCTCTATTGAGGTTTCTTGTACTACGCTATTTCCGATTGCACCCAAGTACTACTGAAAGCCAAGTCTCAGGGAGGGCAGGGGAAAAGCACCAATGCTAAGTCTCAGAAACCTGCTGCGCCCAGGCCAGGCTCCAGCTGTATTAGTCACGTGTTGAAGCAAGACGGCGCGCGGCGTCTGCAAGGGTTCGGCCTTTCTCTTCCCTCTTAAGACTCTGTGGGTTCCAGCTTCTTGCTGTCTCAACTGTAGGCTGGCATAAGGCTCATCTCTCTCCCCAGGGCTCATTTCTTTCCAGGATCAGCTGCTCTGTTCTCTTCACAAGGTCAGCTGTAAACTCTCAGGAGAATGGCTCATCTCTGTTCCCGGGGACCTCTGCCTGTCCCATAGAGCTGTCTCTCTCCCTCTGTGTATCTTCTCTGTGTGTCCGTGTGTCTCCTTGACTGAGTGTCCATTTATATAGCCTACCAAGGGGCAGGGACGTAACCCTGCATGACCTAATGATGTCACCAAATCAAAGCCCTGATCTTGACTTAATCAAGTAAACATAAAGCCTTTGCATTTAAATCAACCAAAGGGTACCATGCCCAGAGGAACAGACCAGTTTACAAACATATTTAATATCTCTTTTTTGAAATTCATAAATAATATCAAACCATCCCAGCAGCCCACCATGCAGGAGCCCCATCCATCAAGCATGGCCAGTGTTCCCGACCCCTACTGAGTGCCCTAAAAAAAGAACCTAAGCCCATAGACTGCCAACTAATGTTAAATCCTCAGCCTAAGATGGTTTCCTGCTCCACCCTTCCCAGCATTTTATCTTCCTGAAAGCAAATAAGTAATCAAAACAAAAATAAACTTAGAGGAATCAACAATCTTCATAAAACCACATAAGACTACAAGCAAGGAAAGCCATTTAATAAACATTTTGGGGGTAAATTAAAATTCATAGCTATACCATGAAATTCAATATGCTATAAAAACTTATGATACACATTTAAGTTTTATTTTAAGAAAACCATACTGATAACAGTTAAGGAGACATCAAAATTATATGAGTCTATAATAAGAAAAATATTATCAGAATAATTCAGTTTTTCATGCCCTTTGGCTTTCTCTATTAGATTTTTCTGAAGTAAGCCTAAAGCAGAGACCATATGTCAGGCTTTATTAATTTTCTAAGATTTTAATTCAGCTATAAAATAATATTTTACTGTCTCCCCTGATGGAAAAAAAAAGTTTCTCTCCCTCCTAAATGTTCTTTTCTTTACAGATAAATATAAGGCTAATTCAATTTCCATAGCTGGGTTGCATCCAGCAGAGTGGGAAGGCTGAGGATTCATCTCAACTTCCTTACACGTCCTTGGAAGGCAAATGTTAGGCATGAGACCAAGAATGTTCTAACAGCATGGGATGGGGACTCTTCTCCCTTTAGGTATAACAAAACTGGCCACATTGGGCTGTATGGACATCTCCACAATGTGGTGGCATGACTGCTGTGGTCCCCAAGTCTCCATAGTTTCCTACAGGGACAAACAGCTGCTGCT
The DNA here is from genome assembly GCA_026826555.1 of Tolypeutes matacus. Taxonomy (NCBI): domain Eukaryota; kingdom Metazoa; phylum Chordata; class Mammalia; order Cingulata; family Chlamyphoridae; genus Tolypeutes; species Tolypeutes matacus. Next base: position 15,807,247 of record JAKSZT010054202.1, read on the forward strand.
GACACCACTTGCACAGAGGAAAAATTTAATACACATGAAAAGGTTATCTTGCTGAGAGCCATTGATTGTACACTTTGAATGGATTCTATAGTGTATGAATAAAACTGTTTTAAAAGAAAGAAAAAAGCTTAAGTTGGGGAGCGGATATAGCTCAAGTGGTTGAGCGCCTGCTTCCCATATACGAGGTCGCAGGTTCAATCCCCGGTACCTCCTAAAAACAAACAAAACCAACTTTCTCATTGGGGAGCAGATGTAGCTCAGTGGTTGAGTGCCTACTTCCCATGCACAAGGTCCTGGGTTCAATCCCTGGTACCTCCTAAAAAAAAAAAGTATACGTTGGCCCAATCTGGGAGAGCGGATATTGACCATCAGTAACATTTACTGAGCACATAAAATGTTCCAGGCACTCTGTCAAGTACTTCATGTGCCCAATGGAGTTTTAAAAATATTTTGTTTCGAAATGATTTTAGACTTACAGAAAAGTTGCAAAACCTGCACAGAAAGCTTTCCTGGATGCTAACATCTTCCATAAAAGTAACCCAATGATCAAAACCAGAAAATTCACACTGATAACAATACTATCAACTAAATCTACAGACCTTGTGTAAATTTCACCAGTTTTCCCACAAATTTCTACTGTCTTGTCCGGAAGCCATCCAATCCAGGATGCCATATTACATTTAGCTATCATTTCTTCATCTCCTCCAAATTGTGATAACTTTTGAAAAGCCCAGACCAATTATCTCCAAAATGCCCTCCCTTCACGTTTTCTAATGATTAGACTGAAGTTACACGTTTTTTGGAAGAATATCACAGATGCGAGGTTGTGTCCTTATTAGTAAGCGCATCATGTCTGGGGGTACATAATGTCAACACGCCTTATTGGTAAGGTGAAACTTGATCACTCGTTTAAGGTGGTGTCTCCTGGGTTTCTCCACTATATAGTTACTATTTTTCCTTTTGAAGTTATAAGTATCTTATGGAGAGATACTTTGAGAATATGCATATATCTTGCTTCTCATCATCTTTTTACTCACTAATTTTAGTTCTTTCGATGGTTCTTGCTTGCAACAATTATTACTACACTGATTGCCCAGTGGTATCTTCGCCCAGTGGTATCTTCTACTGCTCTCATTCCTTCTGCATTTATTAATTGGAACTCTATTGTTAGGAAAAGCTCTTCCTTTGCCCCCATTATTCAATTTTTTACTTAAATCAGCATGAATCATGGACATTTATTTTATTCTACAGGTAGTAATGCAGTACTAGCAAAACAATGCATTTTAATCCTAATGGTAATCCTGACATCATGCCCATTTTGCAGACTAGGAAAGTAAGGCGAGGAGAGTGGAGATACACAAAGCCAGTCTGACCTTCAAGTCCAAATTCTTAGTTAGCAAATGATCCAGGCTCTAGGGTAAACAAAATGATGTCATCATCAATCAGCAGAAAAGCAGGATATATTTTGCCAACTAAGCAGACACATATTAGGATGAAAGAGAGGGAAAATAAATATGGAGCCTTTTTTTTTTTTTTTTCATTTTTATGGAGGTATCAGGGATTGAACCTGGGACCTCATACATGTGAAGCAGGTGCTCAACCACTGAGCTACACCTGCTCTGATGGAGCCCTTCATTTAAACCAGCAGAATTACTCACTTCCAAATTACATGCCATTTTCCCAGCCAACCACCATTAGAGTAGAGTTTCCCACCCTAGAGTGGACATGATAGAACCGTCCTACTGAAAGGGCTTGGTAAGGACACATGGCAAGTTTACCGACACGCAAGTGCTGGCTGCCAATAGCAATAAACAGCAACATTAGCAATCTAAATGAAGCTTTAAAAATTAAGCGAGTTCAGAGGTCATTTGACTTTAACACGACCTCCCTTTCCCAACTACTAAATTTGTTTTGGTCTGTAATTTATTTGGGCTGTTTAAATGATGAACATTCTCACCTTGTGTGTCTGCCCCGTGGGAATGACTTAGATTTTATTTCAAACAAGCAACACTATTCCCAAGAGAACATCTTACTGCCTAATGACTTTTTTTTTTTTTTTTTGCTGACTATAAATTTATTTCTGAGTTGCAAAGATTATTCCCCTTTCCCCACATTTTTAGAATTTCCTTTATTCCCCCACTCAATCTTGGTTGCCACAACCAGACAGACAGAAAGCACGAGGACCTTCTTTTTCTCACATCTGTAGTGGAAACCTGCCTAATGACTTTTATATTTTCACAATTATAGCTGAATTTCCTTCTGGTTTTCAACATCATTGATAAAATTCATAATTACAGTTATTATTTTAATTTTTAACTTAAAATATACTTGGGGTTTGCTGTGTCATTCTCAGCTTCAAGAAGTACCTTTGACACAATAGGAGAAAATATTTGGAAACCACATATCCAATAAGAGTTTAATATCTAGACTATATAAAGAAATCCTACAACTCACCAACAAAAAGACAAACAACCCAGTTAAAAAATGGGCAAAATACTTGGATAGAAAATTTCTCCAAAGAACATATAAAACTGGCCAAAAAGCACATGAAAAGATGCTCAACATTATTAGCTATTAGGGAAATGCCAAAGAAATCCACAGTGAGATGCCATTTCACACTCATTAGAATGGCTACTAATAGGAAAACAGAAAATTACAAGAATTTGGGCAGATGTGGAGTATAAAATGGGGCAGCTACTGTGAAAGAGTTTGGAAGTTCATCAGAAGGTTAAGTATAGAATTACCATATGACCCAACAATCCCACTTCTAGTTTATACCCCAAAGAATTGAAAGCAGGGACTCAAACAGATATTTGTACACCAATGTGCTTAGTGGCATTATTCACAATTGCCAAAATTATTCACAAATGCCAAGTATCCACCTGAGAGGAAAAACAAAATGTGGTATATCTGCAGAATGGAATATTATTCAGCCATAAAAAGAAATGAAGTCCCGATACTTGCAACAACATGGATGAACCCTGAAGACGTCACACTGAGTGAAATTAGCCAGAACCAAAATACAAATATTGTATGATGTCACTGATGTGAAATAATTATAATAAACTCAGTGAGTCAGATTCTAGAATACAGGTTACCAAGAGACAGGATGGGGGTCGGGAATGGGGAGTTGAGGCTTAAATTATACAGTTTCTATTGGGGACAATGAAAAAGTTTTAGTAATAGATGCTGGCGATGATAGCACAACATTGGGAATGTAACGAACACTGAGATATATATTTGAATGTGGTTAAAAGGGAATATATCAAGTAGTATATATGTTACTAGAATTTTTTTTTTAAATCCAAGGAACTGTACAACGCAGTGGACCCTCTGTTAAGCCACAGACTATAGCAATAGTACAATTATAAAAATGTGTTTTAATGAATTGTAACAAATGTACCGTTCCAATGCAAGCTGTTAATAATAGGGTGGTATATGGGAACCCTGTATTTTATGTATGATTTTTCTATAAGCCCAAAACTTTCCTAACATAAAAAAGTGTCTTTAGCTCACTTTTAAAAGTATGAATTGGCATGGGTTTGTGATTTCTTTAAAAATGAACCATGCAAGTTATTTCATGGACATGATTTCAGACTCCTCCTGTGGGATGGACCTTAAACAAAATTCACAGCCTGGAGAGTGGATGTGGCTCAAGCAGTTGCATGCCTGCTTCCCTCATGGGAGGTCCCAGGTTCGGTCCCCGGTTCCTCCTTAAAACAAAAAACACAAGCAAACAAACTGGAAAAAGAAAAAAAACTCAGGGGAGCCAATGTGGCTCAGTGGTTGAGCACCAGCTTCTCACTTACAAGGTCCCGGGTTCAATCACCGGCCTGGTACCTTAAAAAAAAAAAAAATTCACAACCTGCCGACACATATGTTAACCTCACTGGGAATATGCAGCACCCTCTCCTCACATAAGGCCCTCGGGCTTATTACCTGAAATGCTGATGTCAGGGGCAGGTGGGTAAGTGGCAGGTGAAGAGCTGGCTCAGTAAGCCTCACTGTCCCTCTACACTGCACTCCCAGCCCCTCATCGGCAGACTGCCTTTCCAGAAGCTCTTCATAATGGAGCATGACTTCTATAAGGAGCAGAAGAAAACAAGTAAATGCTACTGCAAATTGCCTCATATTCCTCATTCTCACACCTTCATACAAGTGTTCAGTCACGCATGTGTTCATTTATACAATTTGGAATGACTAATGAATGGGTTCTTTCTTCCGTGCATGCCCAACTAATGAATTGGGTCTCCTTGCTCTGAAAGAGTGGCAATCTACGTTCAATACCAAAGTGTGTCAAAACGTCAAATACAGAGACACCTCACTGAGCAGACAAAAAGTGTCTACAAAATATGAAGGTGTCTTCCCTTAAAAGGATCAGTAGGGCCAGGCATGCCTTCACAAAACATCCAACAAGAAGGAAAGAGCAGCCCTTCCCCGAGAGAATTTACAGCTTCCGATGACGACAATCACAACGACAACGATGACAATCATATGTGGAATCATACTGAGAACTCACTCAGGCTCTGCTTTAAACACTACACAAGCATTTCCCCATTAATCCTAAAACAAACCTAAGAAGCAGGGCTCTCATTATCTGCGTTTCCGCACGAGGAGGATGTAACGTGTGAGGTAACTTGCCCTGAGGTACACAGCTGAGCCAGGAAGTGAACCCCAGAGGTCAGGCCACAGACCCTAAATGCTTAACCACCCCAATTCTGCCTGACACCACCTCCAGCCCCCCCCTCCGGGAATGATGAAACTGTCACGGACCCTGGGATGGAGGGAAGAAGAGTCCCCTGCCCTTGGTCCTGCAGCTCCTCCTGGAGCCCCTGGCTGAAGTTCCTACTCCATATTCCTACCAGGCCCCGCCAGCAGTGGTCGAGTTGGAGATCCATGTCCAAATCACCATTTTCCTTTTTGACCACAAATGTTCACAGGAAGTTTTTCCTCATCCCCCTCCCAAAATCTCTCTTCCAAAACGACGGAAAAGAACTCAAATGCCTGACTGACAGAAATTCTGGGTGTCCATTCTTCATTAGTATGTCCCCACTTATTTCTCTTAGCTGAGAGTCAGAAACTGAAAGAGTCATCCATTCTTTCAGTAAACATTCCTCAAGTATCAGCTATGTGCCAGCAGTGACAAAACCAGAGAAAGGTCCTGCTCTCCACGAAGCTTATATTCTTATGTGGGACGCAGGAAATGAGTAGATAGATAGATAGGTAGAGTCAGGTAATGTAGTAAGGTAATAAATGCTACTAAAATATCAAGCAGGGAAATGGATGTGGCTCAAGCAATTGGGCTCCCATCTACCATATAGGAGGTCCAGGGTTCGATTTCCGGGGCCTCCTGGTGAAAGGTGAGCTAGCCCACATGGCGAGCTGGCCCACACGGGGTGCTGGCCTGTGTGGCATGCTAGCCCATGCAGGATAGCTGGCGCAGCAAGGTGATACAACAAAGAGACACAGAGGAGAGACAATAAGAGACACAGTAGACAAGAGAGCTGAGGTGGTGCAAGAGACTGAGCGCCTCTCTCCCACTCCGGAAGGTCCCAGGATTGGTTCCCGGTGCCGCCTATGGAGAAGACAAGCAGACACAGAAGAACACACAGAGAGCAGACAGCAAGCACAAAACAACAGGGGTCGGGCAGGGGAGGGGAGAAATAAATAAATCTTTAAAAAAATATATCAAGGGAAGCGGCTGTGGCTCAAGCGTTTGGGCTCCCGTTTACCATATGGGAGGCCCCAGGTTCAGTTCCTGGGGCCTCGTGGTGAAGGCAAGCCGGCCCGTGCGGCACAGTGAGCTGGCGCAGCAAGATGACATAACAAAGGGAGACAAGCAGACACAGAAAGTGCACAGCAAATGGACACAGCAAGCACAAGCAGCAAGGGGAGGGGGATAAATACATAAATAAAAATAAATCTTTAAAATATATATATATATCAAACAATGCAAGGAGATAGTGATGGGGGGGTGGCTGGGATGCTACTTTACAAAGTGTGGTCAGGGAGAGCCTCTCTGAGAAGGAGGCATTTGGGGAGAAGCCTGGAGACAGGGAGGAGGCGAACAACGTGGATGAATGTGTGTGACAGTGAGTCCAAAGCCCTGAGATGGGAATGTCTGGGCAGATCTGAGGAACGGTGAGGGGGCCTGATGGCTGGAATCCAGGAAAAGAGCAGGGGGACATGAGGTCTGAGATGCAGCTTAGATTATGGCCACAGTTAAGATTTGGAATTTTATTATAGATGCAGTGGAAATCCGTTTGGCCCTTTTTAACAGTGCAGTGCTCTGACATGGACATTTCAAGATTCACTCAGGCTTCTGTGTAGAGAACACAGAATGAGGGCCAAGGGCAGAAGCAGAGATGGTTAAAAGTCAAGATGACAGTGCTTTAGACCAGAGCAGTATCGGGGGGCGGGGGGAGGCAGGGCTCTGCCAAACTTAGAATCAAACTCCTCTAGGAAATTAACAGGCACCAAGGAATACACAAGACATTACTGAAGACTCAGCCAGTATTTAAGAACTGGGATACAGATGCTGGGCCATGATACAATGACGCGTCAGTAATATCGTCTTTACGTACCAAGAACATTCGGATGATGAAGGGGCACGTGACTTGCCCGAAGTTGTAGACCGTGAAGATGCCACAGCCCATATTTCTATCCTGATCTGGTCAGTAGAGCAACTAGCCAGGATAACCCCAAGCTCCTGCCAAGATTGGTCACCTGGAACCAGGTGGTACCCTGGCGAGAAAACAGCCACGACTCCACACTCACCTGAGGTAAAGTCACTCTTCCCATTTCACTCCCGACAACCAGCAAGTCTGACAGGAGGTGGGAGGAGGGAGGAGCAGGGAGAAGCAGCAAAGAGTAGACATGTAAGGAGGCAGCAGAGAGAAAAGGGAGCACACAGCAGGGCTGATGGCCCGGGAAGGGAGGCGAGAGCTTGTGCGTGTCACGTTCCCAGACTGTGGAGGTCGTGGTTCCGGAATGTAGCCGGTTGCCTCAGCAACAGTATCTCTATCCAAGGTGATAAATTACCCTGCTCTCTAACAGATTCTGTTAATTTCTTAAACAATCAGTGTCCTGGAAATAATATGAGAACAAGCAAAATACCAACCAGTGGACTGAAAGGGCAAATCAATCATTGGGTTTGCACTCAAGTCCCCGTGGCTGGGGAAAAGGCTGGAGCACGAGGGGGTGAGGGTAGGGGTAGTATAGGAAAAAAAGCTAATGTATTCCAAATTTCAAATTAAAAAAAAAAATAAGACAGCGCTAACAAAAGACACCTCAAAAAATTCTACAACCCTTTCTGACTATCTTAACTAAATGGACCACATTATTTACTTTATAGAATCCGATGTTTATTAATTATTTGGTTTTTGTATCTGCTCCACCAGGCTTCACGTTTCTCGACAGCAAAGGCTTTGTGTCTTTCATTTCCCACTGTATGCTCAGATCCTAAAACCCTGCCCAGCACATCGAAGATCTACAATAATATGAGTGAATAAACATCTCTTCTAGATTCCTAAAGGCTCTTTAAAAGTTTTATATGAGTGTGTGTAAATCTCATACTCAATGGGAAAACTAGAAGCATTTTCAGCAACATCAGGACTAAGACAAGGATGATCACTATCACCACTACTATTTAAAATTACTTTGGACATACTAGTAAACACACAAGAGAAAAGAAATTTAACACAGACCAGAAAGGAAGAGGTAAAATGATCACTGTTTGCAACAGATAAGATTATATACCTGGAAATCCCATGAGAATCAACAGAGAAATGACATCAAACAATGAGAGAATTTATTTAGATTTCTGGGAACAAATTCAACCCACAGAAAATAATATATTCCCTATTTACAAGTCACCCAACCAGGTAGAAAATATAATGGAAAAAAAGTCACATTTGCAATAGCAACAAAAAGGATAAATATTTGGTAATTAGAAGGAATATGTATGCTTTAAAATGCTCAAAAAGAACATTGGAGTGAGTTGAAAAATAAATAGCTCTGTGCCTCTTCTTGGCAAGGACATCTTCCAGGTGCCAATTCTTAACTAATGTATAAATTCAATGCAATCCTAATAAAAACACCAATAGGTTTTTGGCAGCAGTGGGGGATTGCAGAACTAAACAAGCTGACGCTAAAGTTCTTATGCAAAATACAACCATCCAAAAAAAATTGCTAAAAAAAAAAAGTGTGACTAAGGTCAGTAAATGTTTGCTGACCTTACCAGATACAAAGCCCATCTAAAGTGATACTATTTAAAACAATATTAGGGGAAGCGGCTGTGGCTCAATCGGTGGGGCTCCCGTTTGCCATATGGGAGGCCTCGGGGTCGGTTCCCGGGGCCTCCTGGTGGAGGGGGGCCCGCCCGCACGGCGTGGTTGGCTGACCCAGTGAGCACGGGCAGCAGGGGGGGGATGGATGAATAAATAAATAAAATCTTTAAAAAAAAAATAAAATAAAATAAAAAATTTAAAAATTTTAAAAAAAATAAAACAATATTGTTCTGGCACATGAATAGGCTGACAAATCAATGAGAAAGAAGAAAAAGACCAGAGATGGATCCAAACACATAATTCAGTTATACAATTGAGGTAGCACTGCAATATCAGTGGGTAAAAGATGGACTGATCAATAAATGGTGTTGAAAAACTATAGGCATAAATAAGAAAGTGCAGGTAGATTCCCTCTCACTCCTCACACCAAAAATAAAATCCAAATCAAATTCAAGTATAGAAATAAAACCATAGCAATGAATGTGTTCTAAAACTGGAATGCGATGAATCTGCACAACTATATAAATTTACTAAAACTCATTAAACTTTAAACTTAAAATGGGTGAATTTTATGGTATATATCTCAATAAAGCTGTTTTAAAAAATGAAACCATGCAGTATTTGAAAACATGGGTAATTAACAAAAAATAATCCCAGAGTGGAAAAGAGCTTTCACAATTATGATACAGAACTCCAAAGTTCTAATGAGAAGATTAGTAAATTTGACTCCATAAAAATCAAAATTTTCAACACAGCAGGAAACACTAAATCGAGACACCTGACAAATTATGAAAGGCTAATTTCCTTAGTTATATAAAGAATCTTAGAAAACAGTAAGAAAAAAAAGCACACATACTGAATAAAAATGGGCAAAGAAATAAATGGTTTTCAAAAAACAAGAAATGCCACCAGCTCTAATAAATATGAAAAAATGTTCAACCTCACTTAAAATAAAAGACATTTTGGAGCAGATGTGGCTCAAGTGGTTGGGCGCCTGCTTCCCACATGGGAGAACCTGGGTTTTGGTTCCCAGTGTCTCCTAAAAAAATGAAAACAAACAACAAGCAAAACAAACGAAGAAAGCAACTCAGAAGAGCCAATGTGGCTCAGTGGTTGAGCACCGCTTCCCACATACAAGGTCACGGGTTCAATCCCCGGTTCCCAGTACCTCAAAAAAAAAAAAAAACATTAAATTATGAGATACCATGTTTCCCCCAGCCAATTGGCAAATGTCAAAGTTTGACAACACAGTATGTCCACAAAGGTGTAAGGAAACTGGCACTCCTAAAACATCTTTCAAGGTGGTGGAAATGGTCCCTTCAAGCAATTCTACATCCAGCACTGATCCTACAGATCTACCCTTTTGTTAAATGACACATGGACAGAGATATTCCCTACAGCATTATTTTTTGTTTTGTTTTTGTTTATTTATACCCCTCTGCTGCTTGTCTTCCTTTGTTGTGCCAGCTCACCATGCCGCACGGGCCCAGAGCTCTCCGTGCCGTGCCGCGCCTTAGCTCCTTCACCAGGAGGCCCCGGGGATCGAACCTGGGGTCTCCCATATAGTAAACGGGAACCCAACCAATTGAGCCACATCCACTTCCCAGCATTGTTTGTAAGAGAAAAGAAATCGGAAGCCAAACATATAAAAGGATATAACCAAGTATATGATAATGCATATAATAAACTACAGTTGGTATTTTTTAAAAAAAGAATATATGGCTGCCTCACAGTGTCTACCTTGCCAGCTCCAGTTCTCCCTGACAGAGCCCATGAAGAAGCCATCCCAGTGCTCTTTATTTTTTATTTTTATTGTTTACATCCATAACAGAGCATTGAGGAGGAAGAGATGAGTTGGAAGGACATGTTTGCCTTCATGAGCAGCCTGGATAAAAGGACACAAAATACTCGTATGAAGTGACAGTGGATGGGTTGTCCCTTGAGCTACACAACTGCATGGCCAAGCTCCTGCTCACCCACTGGAGTAGCCCTGTCAGAGCCATGACTCCCACAGCCTACTGGAGAAGGACGAGGGAGCCTGCTGAGGTTGAAGCCACCATCTGAGCTGCCCCGTGCATCTCAACCTCCCTATACAAGGAAATGCTTGGGCTAACAAGTAGTCCTCAAACTGGGGCCCGTGGAACCTCTCGGAGGTACCCTGGAACCCCAGGGTTCCAGAAGGCATCCTAGGGGTACCCTCTCCCACGTTTCCCAGCCAACACCCCATACCCAGTTTTTGTCAATTGTAGTTTTTGTTCTTCTCTTGTGGTCTTCATCATCAAAAAAAAACATCTGAGATTCCATAGCCTGGGTCTACCCAGACACACAAAATATATATACATGCTGATACATGCATATGATACATGTATAGGCACTCAAGAAGCTGGTGACAGTGGCTACCTTTTGGTCAGGGTAGGAAGCTGAGAGGAGTCAGAGAAACCTTTGTCAACACATAGCAACTATATGATAAACATCTAACAGCTTAACACTCAGCTTAACCTTCTAAGTAAGGTTTTTACTTCTAAATAAGTAAATATCTCCCAATCTCACATGGCCAGGTTATTGTAACAGATGCGATCTATATCCAGTTAACTCCCCACCTCCCCTGCACGGAACAGGAAAGCCCTGCTTCAGCTAGTCCTTGCCCACATCCTACTTCTGGTTCTTGAATTATCTCCAACAAAATCTTCCAAGCACAGAGTTTAATACAACTGCCACACCTCACAAGCTGGTCTATAAGTTCTTTTCAGAATCTAAATGAAGGCACTACATAATTATGAAGTATTACTGCCGTGGTTTATGCAACCAAATGTTAGTAAATTCTAAATAACATGCCTTGCTACAGTAATTTCTCTGTCAGTGAGAAATCCTCACCTCACCTTCTTATCGCCTGAGGGTTAAGCTGTTAGATGTTTATTCTGGAGCCACGCCAGAGCAGTTTAAAAAAAAAAAAAGGAATGATTTCCCCAATAACATGTCAGAAGGACAGTTATTTTTGTCAGGGATAAAAATTTACACTAAAATTATAGGGCAGAAGTTTTTGCTTAATTTTATGATTCTTATTTCACCCCTACTAGACTACTACGGTAAATCACATGTTTATGTGTTACACTGGAATCTTTCCAATATAAGGAATAAGAAATCTCTTTGAAAATAAACACACAGAAATGTTTCCTCACAGACCTATTTCAAGACTATCTCCTTGCACTGTGGGGAATACTAAAGTGTGAAAGCAACTGGAAGAAGGAATCCCATCCAGCCCTTTTCACTGTGGCATCAAGTTCCAATTTAAAGAGGATCCAAACCTCTTCAAGCCAGTGACTGAGCCTGGCACCTCCATTTCTCAGGTGGGAGCAAAGGTCACAGGACTTGCTCAAGGGTCACACAGCAGCCCCTGGCCCCAAGAACGCAGCTGCAGTCCCATGCGGTCTCCACCCAGCCCTGTCGCCCACACCAGTTATTCATTATCCGCACACACAGGAAGAGTTCTCTCCCCCTCTATAAAATGACATATGGGGCAAATTTGACAAGTATGACAAATATGAGTCAAAGCTTCAAAATGTGAAATCTTCTGTTGTTGCCTTAAACACCAACCATGATGTGGGAATTAGACGTAAAATAAACCGTGATCGATGTTGTGCTAATGCCATGAGCACTTTTCCAGCCTCCATCCCTATCTAGAAATGGAGGCCAAATGTGGTGGAGGAGGGGGCGAGGGGTTGTCTGCATGGCTTTGTGAGTATGTGGTTAAGAGCGAGGAATCCAGGCTCAAGTGCCGGCACTGTTACTTCCTGTCTGCATGAGGTTGAGCATGTGGCTCAGCCCCTCTGAACCTCAGTGTCCTCTTCTGTATGGGGTAAGGATTCAGGAAGACATAGGTTAGCCTACAGTAGATGGCAGCTGTTTCAGGTATGTGTGTATTAGAATCTAAACCCTACTGCCAAGGGAAGATTCATAACCAAGCAAGAACTCGCTGGACACTGTCACCATCCAAGGCTTAGATGGCCTTGAGCCAGAATCACTATGACAGAGCCCAGTCCTGTCAACCTCAAACCTCACACACCCTACAGCAAAGTCAGAGGTGGCAGGAGAGCCCCAAGAGGCAGGGCGACTCTCCCTCTGTGCCCGACAGAGTCCAGCTGCACTGGACACACTCCAGGCAGGTCCAGAGGACCAGGCAGCCCTGCAATGGCCAGCCCAGATAGAGTTCCAGGCTAGGCTTTCCACATTGGAAAACAAACCCAAGAGCTTGGAGCACGTATGGGATAGCTCTTTGTGCTAAATGACCAACATGCAGTTAAAAAAAAAAGGAATATTTTCTGGTACTATGACATAAAAGAACGAAGCTTCAGTGAGGTCCAAACCCTGGAAGCTACAGATCGAGAGGGATATGGGATGATTTAGGTTACATCAATATACAAAAGACATACAAATGGTTTATTTGGTAAATTAAAGATGGCCACAAATTGCTACACCTGCCATGGAGAGGAGTATGGGGTCTATGCCCCTCCCCTTGAACCTGGACAGACTTTCTGACATTTCTGTGACCTATAAAGTAGGGCAGAAGGGATAGTGCAACAATTACCTGGCCCAGGGTTTTAGAGATTAGCAATTTCCACTTCCTGTCCCGGGAATGCTGGCTCTTGGAGTCCTGAGCTGCCACCTAAGAAGTTGGACTACTAGAAGTGGATGTAGCTCAAGCAGTTGGGTGCCCGCCTAACACATGGGAGGTCACAGGTTTGGTTCCCAGTGCCTCCTAAAGAAGACAAGCAACACAGTGAGCTGATGCAACAAGATGACGCAATGAGATGATACAACGAGGAAACACAATGAGAGACACAACAAGCAGGAAGCAGAGTTGGCTCAAGCAATTGGGCCCCTCTCTCCCACATGGGAGTTCCCAGGTTCAGTTCCTGGTGCCTCCTAAAAAGACAAGCAGACACAGAGAGCACACAACGAACAGACACAGAGAGCAGACAGTGAGTGCAAACGACGACGTGGGAGGAGAAATAAATAAATAAAATAAATCTTAAAAAAAAAAAAGTTGGACTACCCCAAAGCCACCCTTCTGGAGAGCCCACATGAAGAGGTCCAGAGACCACACAGAGAGAGGGAGATGCCCTGCCAGCCCTGCAGTTATCCCTGCCCCCTGACATTCAAGTCACCCCATAGGAGTCTGCAAAACCCTGCCTAAATTGATGATCCCTGAGCAAAATAAACAATTGCTGTCGTTTTAAGCTGCTGAATTTTGGGGGATTTTGTTATATAGTTTATAATGCTTGATCCCTAATAGAAAAGTAGATGCAAAAGATGCTACACTTTTAAAAGGAAGATCTAGAGAATATTCTAATGAAAGCCATAATAAATGAGTATGGTCCTGGCAGGGGGCAGAGGGGAGGGAAGATGAGTAGTAAAGGAAACAACTGTTTTTAACTTGCAGCTTAATGATAACCAGGTATCTAATGGGGGTGAGGGAGGTAAATAAAGAACGGCCTGCTTCTGCCGAAAACAGCACAAGGTGACTAAGTTTTAAATGAGAAAGACTCTGCCTTATCCTAAAATATTAGAGTGAGCCTCTGGGGAAGAAAACACCACCCTCTGCAGAAATCCCAAGAATAAGATCCCAAGTCGGGGTCGACGGCAGCTTGAATGCCACAGGATGAACTTGTCCAACTTCTCTCCTCACCCACTTACTCAATATCCAAATATTTTATTACTATCTCAAGGATTTCGGGTACTTCAAGGAAGGCTCCTTGTATTAGATCGCCACGTGAGGTTAAAATCAGGCAGGACAGCCTTTTAGGTCATGGAACCAACTGTGACATAAAATAACTTGCCACTTTAGCTTCCTTCTGAATGTGAAGCTTCAAAGGTGCCCAAAGCATGGATTTTTCTGTGATCCAGAGAGAGGCAGAGATAGACAAATATTCCCCTATTGGTATAATTTTGCTCAGCAATATTCTGATTGTAGAGAGGAAAAGTTTGCGAAACACAAATTCCGTCTGCTCTGGATGGTGAATCGAGGGGCAACGCTTCCAGTGGTGGCAATGGCTTGGGAGCACAGAGGATGGAGGGCCACCTGGAGGGACTCAGCCCTTCCTGGCCTCACCTGCTGGTGAACTCCTATTGCCATACTGCTGTAGGACCTAACAAATCCCACGTTCGTTTAAATGGCCACCTCGGTGGTCAAGTCCTTGGACAAGAGGCAGACAGTCTACATCATTCCATGCCCCACCGCAGAGAACAGTGCTGGCCCCACAGTGAGTTGTCCCATAACCGAGTACGGTTTGGCTGGTGATGGGCAGGCTCCAGTAGCTTTCCAGGAAGAAGCTCAGGGGGCCTCAAGGGATGGACACATACAGTAAGACTACAAGGGCACATAAGACTTTCCAGGACGCCACAGGAACTCCCCGGGCCTCACAGCACCGCCAGGAGGCCAGCATTTTGTGACCTAGCTGCTTACACTCTAACCATCCGCCGCAACTGCAGCTCCTATCCACTTCTTTTTTTTTTTTTTTTTTTTAAAGATTTTATTTATTTATTTATTCATTTATCCCCCCCTTGCTGCTTGCGCTCGCTGGGTCAGCTAACCACGCCGTGCGGGCGGGCTTGCCTTCACCAGGAGGTCCCGGGAACCGAACCCGGGGCCTCCCACATGGTAAACGGGAGCCCCACTGATTGAGCCACAGCCGCTTCCCGCTCCTATCCACTTCTGCACGGCTCAGCCTCCGCCTACTGCTCCACGTCAGTCTGTGTGCCTCCCATTCACACGCTACCTGGGGCAGCTCTTGTCTTTCTAACCTAGCGATCCTCTGGGAGTGGGGGGGGGGTTGCTCCTGCTTAAGACCCCCTCACAGGTGAGAGGCCGCTCTATAGGATGAGGCAGGGACCACTGGTCTGATCAGCTATGGTCAGCTTGGTGGAGTCACAGAGTACAAAGCTTGGTCATCTGGTCAAAATAATGATGCAAGCCGCCTTCTTTTTCTATTTTTATTTTTTATCAGTAGTGGTTGGGGTGGAAGGCACCTAGAGACTTTCCAGAAGCTGCCAGTGTTACTGGCAGGCACTCTCAGGCATAAATCATAGCCTGTCCTATCAGACTGAACAGGACTCCTTATCCTTTGCAAGTACAAAGTTGTTGGGACTGAAAGGCCCATGTTTGCAGGGAAGGGCGGACGCCTGCTTCAACTGAATCTCTGCTACAGCTGGGGATGTGGCTCCCCAAAGGGGGTAGGGAAAACCCTATGTTCAGGATACTGCTACAGTCCCTCCTTCTCCCTACTCTGGGCAACCCAAGCTGACAAGGCAGGGGTTGGTGGGGCAGCGGATTATAGCGACTTTTCAGATTTTCCGTTTGTGGTGGTTTGAAGCTGTGTGCACCCTCAGAAAAGCATGCTCTTAAACTTAACCCATTCCTGTGGGAGTAAACCCACTGCAAGGAGGACCTTTTGATGAGGTTACTACAGTTAAGGTGTGGCCCACCTCAGCCAGGATGGATCTTAACCCTATTCTTGGGCTCCTTTATAAACACAACGAAATTCAGACCAATAGATAAAAAGCCAGAGGGAGCAGCCAGAAGCCAAACATCAACAGAACCCAGAAGAGAAGGGAGAGAGCAAGAGGTGTCACCATGTGCTTTACATGTGACAAGCTAAGGGCCAAGGATCACCCCAGAACTCCACAGTCTTTGGGGAGAAAGCATCACCTTGATTTGGGCTCTTTCTTTGCTTTAGAACTGAGAGCTAATAATTTCCCATTGTTTACGCTGAACCAGTTCATGGCATCTGCTTGAGCAGCTATTTTAGTTTGCTAAGCTGCTCAAAGAAGATACCATAAAATGGGCTGGCTTTAACGATGGGAATTTATTAGCTTACAAGCTTACAGTTTTGAGGCCATAAGAATGTCTGAATCAAGGCATCGTCAAGATAATGCTTTCTTCCTGAAGACCAGCTGCTGGCAATCCTGGACTCCTCTATCACATGGTAAGGCACATGGTGGCACCTGCTGGTCTCTCCCATCTCTTTTGGGTTTCATTGCTTTCGGCTTCTTGCTTCCATGGTATTCTCTCTCTCTCTGAATTTCATTGTCTTATAAAGGACTCCAGTAAGAGGTTTAAGACCCATCCTGGGCCACGCCTAAACTGAAATAACCTACTCAAAAGATCCTGTTTACAATAGGTTTATACCCACAAGAATGGATGCGCTTTAAGAACTTGATTTTCTGGGGTGCATACAGTTCCAAACCACCAGAGAAGCCAAGGAAACTAAAACAGCACCTTTCAGGTTATCAACTTGACATGCTTAGGGTATCTTTGATGATTTGCTTGAGCACCTACTTTATGCCACACTCTGCGAGGCACACTTACGTCTATCCCACAGCAACTTTAAGAAGCAAGGTGCAGTATTTCCACGTTACAGAAAGGAAAGCTCAGAGAGGTGAGATGACCTGCTCAAGGACTGGAACCAAGGTCACTGCTCTTCCTACTGAAAAGAGCTGTGTCCTGCTGACTCATTGAAGTGCATAAACTTATCAAGTCCTCACTGGGCACTGCACCTGCCAGGGCCAGTCTTCACCCTAACTCCACAGGGGCAAGGACTGCCATGCTCCTGGTGGCTGCTGGCACCCAGTGTGAGATCTGGTGTCTGCTGACTTACAGGGGCTTTCGAGCCACACTGCCCAGGCCAGAATCCATCCCTTAATACCTGGGGGACCTTTTATGAAGGTCTTTTTGATGCATCACCTTAGCTGGGCTATACAGTCCCTGGTTACCCAATTCAACAGGACTCTAGATGTTTCTGGGAAGGTAGATATGATAAAGCTCATAATCAGCTGGCTTTAGGTGAGGGAGATTATCTAGATAATCGGGTGGGGGGCACCTGATTTAATTAAAAGGCCTTAAGAGCAGCACTGAGGCTTCCCTGAAAAAGAAGAAATTCTCCCATAGCCAGCAGCTTCAGTCCATGCCTGAGAACTGCTGTCTACCCTGCAGATTTCGGGGCTGCCTAGCCAGGCCCCACATGGCAAAAGGCAATTCCTTGCAATAAATTTCTTAATATATATCTCTTATTGGTTCTGTTTCTTTAGTTGAACCCTGGTTGATGCACCTCCCTTCACTTAACATCTTTATGCCTCAGTTTCCCTGTCTGTAAAATAGAAACAATAATAATATCTACTTCGTGGAGTTGATATGAAGATAACACCAGTGAAGCCTGGAGACAGTAGGGCACATAGTAATTCTCAAAAAGTATGGAATAATATTGTTCTTCATATATTATCAGCTGTTTTTATTAGTGAGCCCCTGCCTCTGAGGAAAGAGCTTACAAACTAGTAGGGAGATTTTATATATATATATATATCAAAAAGAAATCTTTTCTAGATATGTAGAGAAGAAATACTAACAAAACACTAAGTCAAGCGGAGAGAAGAAACACCTAAGCATGCCTGGGACAGAGAGGAAGGCAGTTGAAGTCTATAATATAAGACCCCCAAGCTTCTGCTGTGGGGCCAGAACTCCCAGGAATATGTGCCAGGGTGAATCAAATCTGCAGAGGAGTCTGCACAGGAATGTTTCCCAGTGGCTGCCCTCCCCTATATGGGAAATCTCTTATTTATTCAAATTTTTACTGAGCGTTGTGCTAAGGACTAGGGAATAAAGAGTTAAGAAATAACAACAACAACAACAAAAATTCCTCTAAAGGGGTTAGACAAAAAACAAGTAAACAAATACATGCCTAATTTCAAAATGTAACAAACATAATGAAAGAAAAGAGGCTGGTAAGAATAAGCTGAGGGTCAGGGAGGACCCCTGTGCCTGTGAGCAGACAGCTAAAAGTGGGGAAAGGGGATTTGCATTATAACCAGCTAAGCCCAAGCCCATCTTTCAACAAAGCAAGGAATACCCAAGGATGGTAAGCAACAGAAAATTAATATTCCTGGTTTCCTGGGAGACCAACCAGTTATTTCTTTTGTGGTGAAGTCTGCCCTCAGCCTCCCGCTCTCTCCTCCACGTTCCACACAGCCTTGTTGTGTAGGTACTGACCATACCAGGACACCTTTCACCTGGCCTTCCATGGCAGCAGGATTTTGTTTTTGTTACTGTTCACCTGAAATGCTGTTACTTGGTCCCATAATCCAATGACTCTCAAACTGTGTTCTCAGAGGATCCCCAGAGGTATTCCAGGGACCCCACAAATGTGTGTTTCAAATTTCACAGACGTGGAGGCTGATAAGGGATTGCCATGTCACGAATCCTCACCGTTCCAACCAACCGACTTTGTGATCAATAAATGCCTATTCTATCTTCTAATGTAAAGCTGCACTAATACAACCCTATTCTGCTCTGTTTTTATATACTAAGGATATGTGTCACATTTTTATTTGAAAACAACACTCTTGCTTTAAAAACATTTTGGAATCACTGCTGGTAACTAACTCCACGTTACAGTTTTTGAAAACTGAAGTCTGAAGGGGGGTTATTTTGAGAGACAATAAATTACTACCAAAAATATACACTATAGTTACTTGTCATCATTTATCCAAAAAGTGCACAGGAGAATTAATTTAGGTCCTTTTGAGAAAATAACCATTCTGTTCGCCAAAAGGATAAACACACTTTATATCCTAACTGCGGTTTCTTTGGTGATGGGACAGCCTGTATTCAATGCTGCCAATGCTGAGTGCCTCCTTAAAACTAGTCAGCTAAGATAGAATCTAGAGTCCTGGTTACCAGGACCCGAGTGGGGGTGGGGAATGGGGAGTTAATCCATAGTTGACAGAGTTTCTGTTTGGGGTGATGGAAACGTTTTGCTAATGGAAGGCGGTGAAGGTAGCACAATTTTGTGAACGTAATTAACAAAACTGAATTATATGCTTGAATTTGGTTTAAAGGGGAAATTTTAAGTTGTATATATTTTACTAGAATAAAAATTTTTAAAGAAAACCAGAGTACTGTATACCACAGTGAACCCTAATGCAAACTGTGGACTATAGTTAGTACAATTATAATAATATTCCCTCATCAATTGTAACAAAGGAATACACAAGGATGGTAAGCAACAGAAAATTAATATTCCTGGTTTCCCTTATCAATTTCCCACTAATGTAAAATGTTATTAATAGGGAAAACTGTGTGCATGAATGTAGTGGGGTATATGGGAACTCTATTTTTTGCATGATTTTTCTGTAACCCTACAATTTCTCTAATTTAAAAAATTATTAAAACATTGGCCAGCTAATAAAATTCAATTGTGTGATTTATTTTACCGTAACTGCTTCCAGAGCAAATGCTGTACATGAATCGAGGTTTCTAACCAGGCATTTACTACACGCATGTGCACTAGGATCAAACCAAGTCATCTTGAAAGCAGAGAACACTGAGTCACTCCGTTTATAAAGATGGCGACTTAATTAAAGGTCCTTCACTGTGTATGTGTATTAAGTAAACACGACATTGCAATTACATAAGGAAACATATGTAAATTCAGGTAGCTGGATCTACATAAACACACACCTCCTCTGCGTATTCTACTTTGTGAAAGGTTGATTTGAAACCATATTAAATTCCACAGCCTCGACACAGATTATCTATCTAGTATAAAACCAATGCAGCAAACAAAGCTTTCTCTTCAAAAGGGTATGTGTCTAGAAGCAAAATATTTAACAATCAAAAAAATTTAAGAGAAGGATAGTTCCTAATTGCCAATAATTTATAACTGCAGTTTAAATAGAAACGCATGCCTCACATGCACCCATTACCCTTGAATGGCATCATCATCTCCCTTACCACGCCATAGAATCTGAAGTTCCCCCATTCCATGAAGTGCATTTCAACATAAGAAGCCTCAAATATCCCAACTAAAAAAAAAAAAAAAAAGCCACAAGAACCTGGGCTCTTCAAAGCTTATTCTGTTTCTCACATATGTGTTTATCCCCATGCCTATAATGTTAGAATTTAGAGAAAAAAATTTAATAGGTCCTCCTGCTAGAGGGTTTTCTTAACTCTAGTCCAGGAATGGAAATAGTGAAAACTGTCTTGAGTAAAATGCCCGAAGAGGAAGACGATGCTTATGACTTTAGTACAGACTATGTGTAACAGCCTAGGCCTCTATAGGAAATTAACATTTTGAGCAGACCACAAAACTGTCCTGTTATATATAATATACCAATGTTATGCTATGAAAAAAAAAAGAAAAAAGAAAACCAGTTGTAGAACACAGAGAGTCCCATAAGTACAAACAAATCCAGACACCCATGTGCTTGCAGCTGTACAGAACACTTAGTGCAAGTTTACTTGTGGGAAACAGTGATGAGGAATCAGGAACAGAAGGAAAAGTTTTACTTTTCTACTTTGTACTCTTCTATACAATTCATGTGCGCGTGCACATGTGTACATGCACACGTATATATTAGTAGGAACATGCTTTAGGGCTGTATTTTTTCAGAAAGCATCAAGCAAACAAGAATTTTACAAAAGTCACATGGTACTTGTACCAACCTAACTGCTGCCCGTTCAAACAAACCTGAGGCACATTAAGAACAGTTATAAATGGCACTAAATGTCTAGAGGTTAAACTGCAAGTAAATACCATCATTCGAATCATCCCATGTTTAACAGCCGAAGGTTCAAATCGATTTCTGGAGATACCTTAGATTCTAGCTGCACTACAATCCGGTGACAACGTTCAGAGGCTCACAGGATCACCACTTTCCCGTCGCAGTCACAGAGTCATCTAGGCACATACCCAAGTCCATGAGAGTCAGAGGAGACCAGGGGAGCACCTGACTCAACCCTCTACCAAGCACCAGGTTTCCCTCTCTCACATCTGCTCCTCAGAGTTATATAAGCAAGCCTCGATCGCCTCTGCATTCTGCCTAGGAATTCATGCCTAGGAATTGCACCAAAAGCTGGACGGGGCAAAGATGAATAGCATGCAGCCTTTAATGTAGAAGTCCAGTGTCTGGCACATAGTAGGTGCTCAGTTAATACCTATTGAATTAATGGAGGAGTGAATGAGTGAGCAAGTTCACAGTCTGGTGCCAGCCAATAATGCCAGCTACAAATTGGAGGCATATATATGATTTATTTTTCAGTTATGGGGGCCAGGGATTGAAGCCAGGACCTCATACGTGGGAAGCCGGCGCTCAACCACTGAGCCACATCGGCTTCCCTGAGTTAGTTTTTTCATTTGTTTTGCTTGTTGTTTGTTTCTGTTTTTTCAGGAGGCACCGGGAACCAAACCCACTTAAGCCACATCTGCTCCCATATATATGATTTTAAATTTCCTAGAAGGCACACTTTAAAAAATAGAGAAACAGGTGAAATTAATTTGAATATATTGTATTTAACAACATACAGAAAATCTTGCCATTTCCATCTGTAATGAATTGTTCAAAACATTATTAATGAGCTATTTTACATTTTTTTGTACTACATCTTTGAAATCTAGTGTGCATTTCACACTGACAGCATACCTCAATTCGGGTTACCACATATGAAGAGCTTATCGGCCCCACATAGCCAGTGGCTACCTCAGTGGAGAGCAAAGGTTTTCAGCAGTGCAGAAAGTTCTCTGGGGCAGTGCATCCTCAGTAGGGGGAGGTAGTAAGTACAGGGTGGGGGTGAGTAGGAGTGCCAGGGCAGGAGACAAGGCAGGGAGGTAGAGAGCAGACAGACTATGGAAGGCTCCCTTTGCCATGCCCAAGAGTTTGACCTTCATCCTATGGTCGGGGGGAAGCAAGATTTTTTTTTTTAATATAGCAGAAAAGTGACATGATAAAATGCTTTTATTTAGGAAGGTAACTTCCTGAAGATAGAATAAATCATGAACTAGAAAGGAGAGTGTCTGGCAATGGTAATCAAGAAAATAAGTTGAATGCAAAGATATTTCTGAAGCAAAAACCAGTGATAACTAGTGGTTTAAAAAATCACAGGTCCACAGGATACAATAGGTCCACTGTGGAAATCTCTTCCAGTCCAAGACAAAATATTAAAAACAAGAAAAATTCGGCATATTCTTCATAAAACTAAATTAATTTAACACTATTAATAGCCCTTTATTCTGAATTTATATTCCTATTTGGGGAGGCATTAAAATGTTTTTTTATGAGATGGTGGAAACTGTAGGCGGTCACTGTGCCTATAAAATGCCCTAACTGGGCATGATGAAAATTTGTAACCCAATGGTGCTCCAAAAATTCCATTTTTAAATTTTAGTTTGCAAGTAAAATCCAAAATTCTTGGAACCGCTGTTGAAACAATTTCTGGGCTTTATCAGGACAGACATAGGATCCAATGTGTGTATATTGTTTTGTATTCTGATTTTCTTATTTATTTCTCATATACTTGTCCAAGTAGTTACAATGCTAACATGACTTTTCCCTTAAAATTGCTAGGCAGCAATTTAGTATCTTAAATGTATTATTGTTTAGTTCATCATTTCCATACATGTTGTACATGTATCTTTTACTTCATTAGTATGAATATCTTTCTTCCTTCTACCCCCAATACCATGGACTGTTTCTGCTGGATTGGGCCCCAAGGAGGAATTTACGGGTCAATGACAATGTACAGCTTTATTTTGTGTTTAGTTCTTATATCTCACCAGATTAGAGCATTAAGACAATCTACAGTACTGTCGGCATTTCTTCACGCCCTCGCCAATACTGAGCTTTCATAATTTCTGGTAATTTGGGAGACCAAGTTGCTTTAATTTTCATTTCTTGAATTGCTAGTGAAAGGTCCCTGTTCCTTACAACGATGCTGGTTTTGAATTCTCCTATCTCTCCTGGCCACTTCCTGAGGATATCGACCTTTGGAATATCAATTCTTTATATTTTGGATGAGAACCATTTAATCTTTTAAACTGTCCCATTATTTTCACCCCTACTGTGGCATTTCATTTAATATTTATTCTATTGCCTTTGACTGGGTTATTTGTCTTTTATTCTGCAGATATTCAGGCACATCTGTCTTGTGTATAATGATTTCCTCCACTGCTTCAGTGGTCTTAAGTTTATCTTCCCTTTAAAGCTGGGATAAAAATGCTAGGCTAGTTTCTCTGGTTATTTTATAGGTAAATACAGTGGAATCTAAAAGTACAGACCTGGATACTCTGAAACTAATACACTTTTGAAACTGCAGAACTTTCTGGTACAAGTGAAATTTGCTGAAATAGTTTCCAAGGTGGACCTCTCCACATCATAAAATGCCAGATGTTACTAAAGAGCTAACTTTCTCCTGTCAGGGAGAAGTTGGACATGAGATCTGAGAATCAGAACTTGCAACTCTTCCTCCAGGGGGCTTGGTACTCTAAGGTTCTCTAAAGCCAATGTTTGCGCATCTGTTCCAACAGTCTCATTTAAAATTGCTTTTCGGCAAGAAAGGTCACCAATATACAAAAGCAATCACCCGAGGAGAGATACCATGCCCCAACAGTTTGAGAAAAAAAAAAAAAAAAAGGATACGGAGACATTTCGCCTAATTATTTTTCATATAATGAAACTCCAGAGAAAATTTCAATAGTTCCCCTTCTCCCAAAAGAAAGATAAAGAATAAAAGCTGCATATATGTAATTGTTTATAAAGTTTAGATCATACTAAATAATTTTTATAAATCTATAAATGCAACTTATATTTTTTAAAAACACTAAAGGTTAACAGTTATCTGTGGAGAGGTAGGATTATGGGTAATTTTTATTTTTTCTATTTGCAATATATACTTGCATTATATACTTTACATAATTAAATGTTTATATATATACACACACAAAGAACACACTTTTTAAAAATGACTTTTTTTAAATGGAGGTAGAAATAATTTTGACATTATATTGAATCAAATGCTACTAAGCATCAAGCTAAATACCTCAACTTTTATTTAAGCCATAAGTGAACATAAACCATTTCCCCCTCTTTTTAATGAGTACCAGCCTATTATCGTTACTTATAACCTCATAACAGTTAAGTCTAACGGAGATTCATTACAATAGTAAAAAAAAGAACTCTTGGAATACCATGAACTGTCAACTTGCCTTTTTTTATAGGTTCTAATTTCTAAAGTAACTGCAATAAAATCTGCAATGAGGTCTGCATAAAACTAAGATGATGGTATTTTGGTTAACTTTCTGTTTTAAAATCCTTATCTGCTAGATAAATGCTGAAGCACTTACCAGCAATGATAAAAGGATACAATGTTTAAGATTTCTTTAAAATTCTCTAGGCGAAAAAAAAAAAGTGATTGCGGAAAATAGATGAAACAAGAATAGAAAGTTGAAATCATCGAAGTTGGTGATAGGTGCTATACTATTCTATTTTGTGTATATTTGAAATTTTTCCATAATCCAGTTTTTTGAAAAAGTGCTATGGAAAACGAAAATATATACATGTGCACAATCATTCATCAGATTAAGTAATGTAATAAAATCAAGCTAATAGGCAAACTTATTTTTTCAAACAAGGTGACTATTTCAAAGTGAATATTCTACCTATAATTAAAAATTTTAGAATTTTGCACTGTTCTTTTCTTTAATAGGCAATGTACAACATGGGCATAAGTAAATCTTATCAAGAAAAAATGTCTTTCATATGCATCTACAGATTTCGGTCCAAAGGTTTTAGATTTTCTGTCCTGGGCCGAAAAATCAGACCAAGACAGTCAGTTGACAGAGCATTACCCAGGGCTGGTGACCTTTTAAAAATGAAATGAGACGCATGCTGGAGCAGCAGTTGGAGTCCTCGGAGTCCCGTTCCCTCACCTGACACACAGAAAGGGCTCTGCTACCTTTTCTAAAAGGATGACGAGCTGGTCTGTGCACAAGTTAAACGCAAGGCAAAATCACCTCAGCTCTCAACAGAAGTTAGGCAACCAAGAACAACATCACTGATGTTACACATCTATTATGGATACGTAAATGTGCAAATGATGATATGACCGCCAAGGATCTGGGATTCCCCAAAATGCTGGCTTCCCAATGTATCAAAGGTAAACATACTGGGTGGTGGTGATGGTAGCACAACACTGTACATGAAATTAATGCCACTGACGTGTACACTTAAAAATGGTTTCCATGGCAAATTTTACGTTATCTACGTTACCACAATAAAATTTTTCTGTTAAATAAAACAATAAGGCACATCACAGATAAACGGCTTCGATGTGCCTCGCTAAGAGCGATCCTTACGTCAGCCCTGAGAGGCTGGGAAAGTCTGTGTTATTTCCATTTTACAGATGCAGAAACTGAGGTTCAGAACTGTTAAAAGACTTGCTCTTAAACAACAGCGTCTTCTGACTCGGGCAGTGTTCTTTTCGCTACCCATCGCTCCGCTTGGGATACGTCTGGGATCGTAAGGAGGAGGTTAGCACTTGAGAAAGAAAGCAAAGCAGGGCAAAAACAAAGGGAGATCATCTGTAGGTCTAAGACTTCCTCAGCTTCCAAGCACTTCTCAAGTTATTTCCTGATCGTGCATCATTTTGCCCTGTCTGCTCTTTGCCATCAGCATGGAGACTTTAATTGAGTGTACTTCCATTTCCATTTATATTTTTGTGGGGCTTGCCTGCTACACTTTCTGAGTTGTGACAAGGGTCTCCTGACAACTTGCTTAACCTAAGAAACAGAAACAATTTTTTTTTTTTTTTTTTTTTTTTAAATAAACCATGCGGGATTGCCATGGCCGCACGGCTGGGAAGTCTGCTGCTGGTCTTCTCTCTCCATAAATCAAGATGGCACAAAGAAAGAGAAGCTGGCAGAGCAGCAGCCATGGCCCCCAAGTCCCCTGGACCGCTTAACCAGGTAGGAAAGCAAAGCCTACCTCTCTGACTTCATGGAGCTGGCAGGAATACTGACTCTTGGCTCTTCGGGCGGCAGCAGGCGACTTGTGATGCGTGATTGTGACAACACCGGGGGCCCCCGCGCTGAAGTGTCTCTGGCTACAGGGAGACGCAGAATTGGGTGTTCCATGGGGGAGCAAAGTGAGACTTCGGCTTCGGGAGCTTGGAGCACTCTAGAATAAGCAACAGGCGTCAAAACTCAACAACTGACCTGCAGAACGCGGCTAAGTGTTGGTTTCCACTTATTTTGGACCTCTTAGTCTGTCCCCTTCCTCTCTCTGGAGGGATGAAGGCATGGGGGAGGTATACCATGGCATGCCCAAATCCCATGAATACTCACGTAAGGAAGCCCATTTCTATTACCTCTGCAACTCGTCTCATCTCCAATTATGTCTCTCCAAATATGCGCCCTACACTATGAACATGCAGAGCTACTCAGAGCCGACCCTGCCCCCAAACACCACACACTCTCACGGATCTGTGCCTCTTCGCATGTTCTCGCCTCTTTCTAGAACACCCTGCCCCTCCTGGCTGGCAAACTCCTGTTGTAACTTCAAGACCCAGCTCAGTTGTCCCCTGATCTGTGATGCATCTCCCGGACTCCCCCTGCTGTTATTCCACAGCATTGAGATTATAAAGCTGAATAAAGCATTGTTCAGCTGCTTTCTTAAGAGATTCTTTTGTATTCATCTTTCTGTCTTCAAATCCTGCCACATAATAACTTTTTAATTTATTAAGTGCTTAGTAAACGAGGGCTGCAGGAATATGAATGAAATAAATTATTCACCAGTTAATCCTAATTTGCTAATCTGGTACAAATGGAGTACTTTTCATCCTATAATTATATATATAGTACATGGCATCTTAATTCAGTAGAGATGAGATGAATTTTTCAAACTGAATCCAAAAGCACATTAAAAGAATTATACACCACAATCAAGTTTACCCCAGGTATGCAAGGGTGGTTCAATATGAGAAAATCAATTAATGTAATAAGCCACATTGATAAAATGAAGAAAATCACATGATCCTCTTGATTTATGCAGAAAAGGCTTCAAAAAAAAAAAAAAATACAGCACCCTTTCTTGATAAAAACACTCCAAAATAGGGATAGAAGGAAACTTTCTCAATATGTTAAAGTGCATATATGAAAAACCTGCAGCTAGCACTGTACTCAGTGGTGAAAGACTGAAAGCTTTCCTGTTGAGATAAGGAACAAAACAATGATGCCCACTGTCAGTACTGTTATTTAATATTGTGCTAGAAGTTCTAGCTAGAGAAATTAAGCAGGAAAAAGAAATAAAAGGCACCTAAGTAGGAACAGAAGAAGTAAAACTTTATTCACTGATGATGAATCTAGAAAATTCTGAAAAAATACACAACAAAGCTACTAGAACTAATAGATCAGTTCAGCAAAGTGGCAGGACAAAAGATTAATACATAAAAATCAGAAGCATTTCTATATACTACTGATGAGCAATCTGAGGAGGAAATCAGAAAAAAAATCTATTTATTACAATGACTAAAAGAATCAAATATTTAGGAATAAACTTAATCAAGGACATAAAGAACCTGTATTCAGAAAACTACAAAACATTGCTAAAAGAAAGCGAAGACAACTGAAATAAATGGAAGGACATTCCATGTTCATGGGTGGGAAGACTAAATATCATTAAGATGTCAATTCTACCCAAACTGATTTACAGATTCAATGCAATCCTAATAAAAATTCCAACAGCATTTTTTGCAGAAGTGGAAAAGCCAATTATCAAATTCGGGGCCCGAATAGGCAAAAATGTCTTAAAAAAGAACAACAAAGTTGGAGGACTCTCATTTCCTACCTTAAAAACATATTACTCTGTTTAGTCTCCTTCACTTAGTATGTTTTTGTTTGTTTTGTGTGTGTGTGTGTCAGATGTTAACATTTTGTAGTATTAACCTACATTTGTTCAGCTTCAAAGAAAAATGGTTTTATATATGCACAGAATAGTACATGTTGTATGATTCCATTTATGTAAAATGTAAATATAAATCAATTTATAAAGATGAAATTAGATTAGTGGTAATGTAGGGCTGGAGAAGGAATGCTAAGGGGTGTGGAGTCTTTCTTTTTGGAGTAATGAAATTGTTCTAAAATTTTTGAGATGATGAATGTACAACATTGTGATTATACTAAAAGTCATTGACTATACACTTTAGATAGACTGTATGGTATGTGAATATATCTCAATAAAACAAATTAATAAGTAAATAATTGTGCAAGAATAGCCAGAAATAGCAGCTATTTATAGCAGGGGAAACAGAGAGAGATTGAGAGGTGAGGAATTTTCTTGTTGGTTTGTTTTGTTTATTATTATTATTGAAATAATGAAAATGTTTTAATAATGATTGAAGTGATGAACTCACAACTATGTGATTATACCAAATATTATTGATTGTACACTTTGGATAAAGTATATGCTTTATTAATATTTATCAATAAAGTTGATTTTTTTTTTTTTTAAAGCACATTACTTAACTACAATGGTAAATACTGCATAGTACTGGCATAATAACAGACAGATTGACCAATGGAACCAAATTGAGAACTCAGAACAGACCCTCACATCTACAAGTCTGTCAAGCCCTCCCAGCTGGGACAGAAGAGTGTATTCAACAAATAGTGCTGGGAGAACTGGATATCCAGTTTCAAAAGAAAGAGTACCACTATCTCACACCTTACACAAAAATTAATTCAAAATGGATCAAGGATCTAAATATAAAAGCTACAACCATAAAATTTCTATAAGAAAATGTAGGAAAACATCTTCAAGATCTTGTGTAGGCAGTAGTTTCTTAAGCCTTACAGCCAAAGCACAAGCAACAAAAGGAAAAATAAATAAACAGGACCTCCTCAAAATTAAACACTTTTGTACCTCAAAGGACTTTGTAAAAAGGGTGAAAAGTAGCCAACTCAATGGGAGAAAAATTTGGAAATCACATATCCAATAAAGGTTTAATATCCATGATATATAAAGAGATGATACAACTAAACAATAAAAAGACAAACAACCCAATTTAAAAATGGACAAAAGACTTGAAAAGACAATTATCCAGAGAAGAAATACAAATGGTAAAAAAAAACACATGCAAAAATGTTCAACATCACTAGCAATTAGGGAAATGCAAATCAAAGCTACAATGAGACATCATTTCACACTTATTAAAATGGCCACTATTAAAAAGATGGAAAACTACAAGTGTTGGAGATGATGTAGAGAGATAGGAACACTTATTCATTGTTGGTGTGAATGTAGAATGGTACAGCCACTGTGGAGGACTGTTTGGCAGTTCCTAAGGAAGTTGAATATAGATTCACCATGTGACTCGGCAATACCATTACTAGGTATATACCCAGAAGAACTAAGAGCAGTGACACAGACATCAGCACACCTATGTTCATAGTCATGTTATTTACAATTGCCAAGCGTTGGAAATAGCCCAGGTGTCCATCAACTGATGAATGGATAAACAAATCGAGATGTATACACAAGATGGAATATTATGCAACAGTAAGAAGAAATGAAGTTGTGAAGCATATGACAACATGGATGAACCTGGTGGATATTATGTTGAGTGAAGCAAGCCAGACACAAAAGTACAAATACTATATGATTGCACTATTATGAACTAAATATATTGTGTAAACTCATGGAGTTAATAATTAGAATATAGGTCACCAGAAAACAGAATGAGGGTAGAGAATGGAAAGCTGAGGGTTAATCTGTGCAAAATTGGTAAAAAGGTTGGTTGTAAATCTTTGGAAATGAATAGAAATGGTGAAAGCACATCACAGTGTTTGTAACTCGCAGTGCTATTATATGGGTGTGACAGTGGTTGAAAGGGTAAACCTAAGGTCATATATATTACTAGAAGGAAAGCAAAAAACTGTAACATGGGACTGTATAACATAGTGAAATCTCGTGTAAAATATGAATATGGGTCATATTGCATATGAAGACTGTACTTACAAAATATAAATACAAATAAACTAGAGAGACGGAAACAGAATAGTAGCTATATACGGCAGGAGCTTAGAGAGTTTGAGAGGTGATGAATTTTGTTTATTTTTATTATTATTATTGGAATAATGAAAATGCTCTAAAAATGATTGAAGTGATGACTACACAACTATGTGATTATACTGAATACCAGTGATTGTACTCTTTGGACGAATTTATGCTTTATTAGTATGTATCAATAAAATTGATTTGTTTAAAAAAACAAAAAACAAAAAACAAATGCTCAGTACACAGAAGGAGCCCAATAAATGCATGGTGAAAATTAAAAAAAAAAAAAAAAGCAGCCTCAGCATTGGGTCTCTGGCAACAATTCTAACAATTATAAAATGTAACAACCCATAATTTTACAAATCATCAAGAGATTAGGGAGTAGGGTGGGAGCCAAGCTAGAAATCAGAATTTCTAGTTACCCTTCAATACCATAGTAGCTTATAAGGTTTCTCTGGATATGAATGTGGGCATAATTAACAGGAATGCAGATAAAATTGGGAAGCAGTGTATGCAGTGTATTGCTTTTAAATAACCTTATATTTAAGTTACTGCAGAAACATTTGGTCTCCGAATTGCATACACCTTGGTCACAATGAAATGCAACAATCATCTACTTGCAATTTCAATCTTTTTACTTGGAATGTGGAGGGGCAAGGAGGCTGTTTCTTTAATCCTTTAACTGCAGTAAATTTGCATAAGCATTACGAGGCTACTCAAATCTATTTTGTTCTGGGAGGCTTATTCCAAGCCAGGAAGAAACAGATTTTTCACTGGGCTTTGAAGTCAGCCAAGTTTTACTCTCCTTGCTCCACCAGGTTCTAGCTGTGTGATCTCCGGCGAGTTACTTAAGCTTTCTCATTAAGCATCAGTTCTCATATCTTTAAAAAGAGGAATGATAATATTGACTCTTAAAAGCCACCATGAAGATTAAATTAGATCATGCACATAAGACACTTAGCACAGGGACTGACATGCAGGAGCTGCAGAGCTAAAGTTTGCTTCTTTCCCTACATCACTTTAAAATTTGATGAGTGAAGACCTTATTGATCTTTAAAATGTTGAGAGGTCACTTAAACACAAAGTTCTAAGCAGTTACTGACCTACTCCTTATTATCTTCAGGATTAAAGTGATGATGAAGCTCAAAATAGAATTAAGCGGGGGCAGATGTGGCTCAAATGGTTGGGCATCCGTCTGCCATATGGAGGGACCTGGGTTCGATCCCCGGGACCTCCTGGTAAAATAAAAACTATATATATAGAAGGCACATGGGATGCCGGGCTCTGTGTGCCAGTGAGCCGCCAGGCCCCGGGAGCCATGCAGCAAGATGATGACCTAACAGAAGAGAGACGCAGGGGAGGGACAAGACGAGATGCTCTGAAAGCCAGGAACCGACATGGCGCAGGTGGCAGAACACCTCTCTTCTACATCGCAGGTCTCCAGGATCGAATCCTGGTGAAGACTGGAGGAGGAGGATGAGAAGAGATGGCAGGAAACAGACACAGAGAATTGCCCAGCGAATGGACACAAAACAGCAAATGGGGAAGGGGGGGTTTAAAAATGGATAAAGTAAATAAATAAACTTTAAAAAATATATAGATATATATAATTAAGTACCTACTGGAGAACCTACGTGGTCAGAAATTAGATAGCAAGACTGTGGGGGGAGGGGAGAATACTTCTAAATTCTGAAATTCTAGAAACAAGGACCCATTAGAAACCAGAGAGGAAGACAGCTCTGGCAATAGGTGCCTTTGCCTGCAGCAATTTCACTGTGAATGGCAGTAAATCAAAAAATTCACCCAGGAGCCAAATTATTCCTCCGTGGATATTTAACCTGTGATCATTACATAACGGCAGTCACTTGAATTCACAAGAAGGAAATTTGAATCAAAAAACCGTTCAGTTTCCATTAACTGTGAGGCTCTCACAGATTAATTCATACCTGTGCCTCCTCTCAGGGTGAACGGGAGCAAAAAAGTCTCACTCTTGGGAAATCCCATAGGTTATCAGACATGAGGAGGAAAAGGGAGAAAAGACAGCAAACTGCAACTGCTACCAAAGAGTGGGATGTCTTTTTAAAGCACAGCCTGTCTACAAATCTCCAGGTTTTGTTTTGAAATTGTGCTTGAATGTCATAAAAGCTTGTCCTTGCCAATATTTTAAAATAAAATATTAACAGAGTCTGAGGAACAACATGGCAGGTTTTTGTACAAAATATTGACTTCAATGGGGCAACTCAAAATGGCAAGTGTGCCACATGTGGAAAATTCTGGGTCAAGGGTAACCATTTCTACATGGGAATAAAACCCATCGCCCCCCTCATCCTCCCATCACCTGCTCTTCTGGCTGCCCCCTTGGGTCCCCTCCCTTCGTGAGCACCTGCCTGATAATGGGGTAATACCAAAAGAGACAACCTGGTGGCAGGTAAAACAAAGTGCCGTGAAGGCACTTCACATACCATCAGGTTCTACGGTAGTTACCAACCTCTTGGCTTTTCCCTACATTTTTCACTGGATTCTAAATTCCTCAAGGTTGTGAGAAGGCGGTATAATGGCCAAGTTCTTTGCATCTACTGTCCAGCATGGCATGAAGGAAAGATAGGCTTGGAAAGGGAAAGAAAGCAATAGAACAAATATGTCCAACCAGGGGAATCAAGCAACAAGCAAGGAATCGGAAGTGTGGTCTGGGAAGGCTCGGGGCAAGCAGCTCTGGGCAACCTAAAGGATCCTGTACCCTTTCACTGTCTAGAAGAATCATCTATCCAGTCCGACAAGACAGTGAGGTGGTGTGGCCAAGACCAGTTTCTGAAGTGTGCAGCTTAAGTCCAAATCTAGGCTCTACTGCTCATGAGCTATGTGACCTAGTAAATGAACGCCCTCATCTCTAAAACTTTAACATCCCCGACACCTCATCGGGTTGTTGGAGAATGAAATGAGAAGTATGTAAAGCACATGGCACACAGCAGGTACACAACAAATGTCAGCAGCATCATTAATAAACTAATGAAAATGAGGTCTTCAGGCACCACTGTGGGTGAGTAGCTATTAAGCCGTCCAGAGACAAATACGTGGGCTTAAAGGTGGATTTGGCCTTCAGATTTAACAACAACAAAACATGATAAATTAATAGGTAATTGGCATAATTACTGAAAAACATTTGGCTTAAGAGAAACAGTGCATTTAAAATGTGATTTCACATTTTCAGAAATCTGTCTGTTCGAGAATGCAAAGTACTTTGCAGGTTACACCAATGTTACTGGGGGATCAAAAGTAGTTAGATTAAACAAGTAATGGGCAATTTTCTATTAATATATTTGAATAAAACACAAAGTCCCAAATTGAAAAGATCATCATCAATTGATCCTAAAACTCTCTTAAATCATGTATCAGAAGTGTACAGTAAGATTTGTAGAGCTGGAATTAAAAAGCAGAAAAGGAGAAGGGGGAAAAATGCAGGCCTAAATATCTTAAATATACATTTGTGGCAACCAATTCTGCTGTGGAAATTTTTTCTGAGAGTCAATTAATTAGGACTGCACTGAAATAACATTTACTATGGAGCACATTTTCTTCTTTTCCTTGACTTTTTTCACAGTGAGGGGGAAAAAATGACTATATTTCAGAAGAAAATAGCCTAAGAGAAGTAAAAAAAAAAAAAAAAAATCAAACCAATCTGGTTATGTAGCTTGAGGAGCAAATTTAACCAATTAAAACCATTTTGTTGTACTTCTTCTCTATTCCTCTAAAAAAATCAATATACCATTTCTAAATATGTGAAAGCTAAGCATGAAATTTGTGATTTATCCTTTTCCCCCCAAAAGTATAATACATACCTCAAAATCAACAAAAAAAGGAAAAGCCATAGCAGTTTTTTAAAATAGTTCATTCAGATATGAAGTAATTAGAATAAACTCCTAGAGTCAGAAACTAGAATGCAGATTCCCAGGCTGGGGGTAGGGATTGTACAGAGTTTCTATTTGGGTTGATAGAAAAGTTTGGGTTATGGATGTTGTGATGGTAGCACATCATCATGAACGCAATGAGCAAAACTGATTTATAGGGAGCAGAGAGAGACTGAGAGGTGAGGGATTTTCTTGTTTGTCTGTTTTTTGTTTATTATTATTATTTGAAGTGATGCAAATGCTCTAATAATGATTGAAGTGATGAACACACAAGTATGATTGTACATTTAGGATGAATTATATGCTTTATTAATATGTATCAATAAAATTGATTTGTTTTTAAAAAACTGAACTATATACTTGAATGTGGTTAAAAGAGGAGACATTTTAGGTTGTATATATGTTAATAGAATTAAAAATTTTTTAATCCATAGGACTGTACAACACAAACTGTGAACTTTAATGTAAACTTTGGAGTATAGTTAACAATAGAATTATAAAAATGTTCTTTCATCAATTGTAACAAATATATCATACTAAGGAATATGGAAACTCTGTAGTTTATGCATGGTTTTTCTGTAAACCTATAACTTCTCTAATAATAATTTTAAAAAAGCAAAGTAGAAACAGCAAAAAAAAATTTTTTAAAGGTCATTCAGAGTCTGAAAATTATTCTGAATCTCAGTTTCCTACTAGTCAACATTTGAGTAAAATATGCTGTGTTTTCTAAAATGAATCCATTCCGGTATTGTGCTTAGTAGCTTCACGACTGACCTTCTCATTTGCCCTGCTTCTCGCCTTTGTTTTTTGATTTTCTGTACCTCAAGCTTAAAAACAGACCTAAAGTGGAAATAACATTGTCAAAACTAGGATAACTTCCAAGTTCATTTCCTTGATGAACTTTTCAAAATCATATTATATCTCTTGCTTTTCCAAATTCCTGTTTTCTTCCAGTAGCTTACCGAGCCTAGAGAATTTTCTTCCATTGTCATATGCAAGTCTTTTACTACACCGTAAATATTTTTCACTAATTTTGTATCCACACCCATGCTTATACATGCAAATGCCAGATCTTTGGAAAAAAACAGCACAAGCAAAATATATATATTTTCTTTTCCTGCAAATAGAGGGGAAGAAACCTGACTTTTTTTTTTTTCCCCACTTTCTCTTTTTCTCCAAATATTTTCAGCTCCCAAATAAACCCTGCAGACTCCTCTCTAACAGCTACTCCAACCACTCGCAGGCCTACGAGGGGCCCCATACCTGAGGATGGGTGATGCTCAATATAGAATTATTTATGAGGTCAGGGAGTTTGAGGCAACCTAGGTGTCCATCAGCAGAATGTGTGTGAGTGAAATGCAGTATATACATACACTAGAATGTCACGCAGCAGGGAGAAGTAATGACTTGGAAGTGCGAGGGGCAACATGGCTAGAACGTAAAACATTTTGTTGAGTTAGAAAAGTGTTGTTTTTTTTTAAAGGACAAGAGCTACAAGACAATACCATTTATATAAATTTAAAACACGTTCATAAGTACTTATCTAATTCCATCTTTATAAATTGATTTGGATTAGTGGTTATGTAGGGCTGGGGGAGGACACAGGGATAGAGAGGTGACTGCTAAGGGGTACATGGAGTTTTTCTTTCTGGAGCAATGAAAATGTTCCAAAACTTTTTTAGGGTGATGAATACACAACACTGTGATTATACTAAAAGCCACTGACTATACACTTTGGATAGATTGTATGGTTTGTGAATATATCTCGATTTTTTAAAAACCGCTTTAAAAAAAAAACAATGAAAACAAACACATACATAGGCAAAACAGAGACCTATACATCTCCAAGGAAATGATGCTCTGAGGACAAGGAAATGGGAGAAGGAATAGAAGGAAGGAAAACAATTATAAAATTAAACACAGAAAATTTTTTAAAGTGGGCCTTATTTGGACTGATGAGTTTGCTATGATCCAATGACAATAATTATTATAATCATGGTTAATAATTATATCTATTCCTTAAATCATTTAATCCAAAAAAAAAAAAACCTCTGAGGTAGCTACTATAAGTTCCATTTCATAGGTAAGGAAATAAGGCACAGAGAGATTCAGAATCTTCCCCCAATTCACATAGCTAGTAAATATGGGAGCTGGGATTCAAATCCTTGCAAGCTGGCTGCCAATTCCA
The DNA here is from genome assembly GCA_026826555.1 of Tolypeutes matacus. Taxonomy (NCBI): domain Eukaryota; kingdom Metazoa; phylum Chordata; class Mammalia; order Cingulata; family Chlamyphoridae; genus Tolypeutes; species Tolypeutes matacus. Next base: position 15,843,501 of record JAKSZT010054202.1, read on the forward strand.
TACCCTTGGCCATTATGCTATACTGTCTCTTTAGAGATGATGCACTCAACTCTCTTCAACTGAGGTCCAAAAGAGTTAGCACATCTCTTTCTAGAATCCCATAACTGGTAGCTTTGTTATCATTTTGGAAAAAAAAAATTACTTTTTAATATCAAAGTCCCATGTAGCATACCAATTCTCAGGTACTTAAACTAATTACTGCTGAAATGCAGTGAGCTAATCCTTTAAATTAAAAAAAAAGTTTTTAATCAATTACCCATGAAAGTAGGGCAATGTTTGATGGACAGTTTATTTACAGATGTCAAGGGTAAAATGCAGTTCACGCCACTCATATAGCACTTAATGTGTTTTATCCACGAATCATCTGCCTTATGTCTTACTGCCTTCCCTACCCTGTGAACTTCCCCAGGGCAGATACTGTGTCTAACTAGCCACTGTACAAACATACAGTGACAAATTCTGTGTACACACAACTGCTATGAAGCAAAAACACTAAACATTAAAAAAAAACACTTAACCTGCTACAACATCCGCCAACACCCTTTCATCCAGAGACTCAACAAGTCTTCCCTGAGCATCTGCTCCAAGCCGGGCACTGCCTGGATAATACAGGCCTGGCAGCAAACAAAACAGATGCCCCTGCCCTCGTGGAAATGGTATTCTGGGGAGGGAAAAAGAGATGGGAAAGGAAAAAAAGATCAACAGGTAAAATATAAAGTGGTTTAGATGATAACATACAAAGCAGGGAGGGGGAAAGTGGGAGGGAGGCTGCAAGTTTAGGCCTCATAAGAAGGTGACATTTGATCAAAGAGCCTGAAAGAAGCAAGGAATAAGACATGAGGGTATCTGGGGAAAAGCATCTGCGCAGAAACTCAACAGGCTGGTGTGTCGGAGCGAAGAGGACAGTGGGGCTGGGATGCAAGTGAGCCAGGCAGAGAGGAGTAGGAGATGAGGTCAGAAAAGTAACAGAAAGGAGAGATGGATTCCTGAATTAGAAATTACACGTAATTGCCAGGCAAGCCCAGAGCACCTGGTACCAGCTAGGGCTGGTCCAGACGCTGGGAATGATAAGCCAGTTAGAACAATGGGTTCCAATAAGCTTTGTCCTCGGGGCCACATTGAGGTATTAAATTGTTATTTGCATACAATTTACGTATGTCTACATGACATGTATCATCTCTATTGGCTACTCTTCCTGGTAAAATTCTATTACTTCTGTCCAAAGATGAGCATTTCGTGACTTATCCCATGCTTTATTTCTTCTCACGTCTCACTATAACCGACCCAGAAGATATTTTATGCCAGAAATGAATCACAGAACAAAAGGTGAACGCACACAAGAAATTCTGTAAATGATCACCCCCTAACATGGGGGGGGCGGGGACAAGGGTGCCCAAACAATTCCTATTTTATGTTTAAACACTCATCACCTACCAGTGGGTCAAACCAGCCATGGGGGGTGAAAACTCCATTGAAATTCTAAGAACATTTTAAGAAATAAATTTGATTTTCTTAAAATCAATAACTAATCTCTGGCAGAACTGTTCCTATCTACTTAGAGATCATTATCTCCTTCCAAATGCTCAGGCACAAAAGTGTGAGGCTCAAAAGGGCACCCCTACTTCTTTCTCTAAAAAAAAAAAAAAAAAAATGAAAATCACCCTATTGTCAACACACTTGATCTGAGTACAGAAGCCTACAGTATTCCTTGAAACAAATCCCACTAATTATCATTCCAAGCTTGGTCTTGTGAAGAGGTTAAGAAGGAAATGCCAAGACCCACTAATAACTCATCCACCTTCATGGGTGGCCAAAGCCACAGGAGGCTGCAGAAACCTCAATTAAGGAATTTCCCTGAAAACGCCGTATTTGACCAGAACCTTAGGAGATATTGCTATTTGTCCTCCACTTTTCTGCTGCACGTTTTATACATACAGAACACACATACGGGCATATTATACACCTTCATTAAAACCCTCACTAATTCTCCCTAAAGCGCTTCTTGCCAAATAAAGAAGAAACCGTAAGGTTTACAGGCTTACGCTAACACTAAGCTAGACTTACTTTTAAAGCACAAGGGAGTTGTGATTGTGTCTCGGATTTTCGAGAATCCTAAATGCAGACACAGGATTTGACACGTACACAGACCCAACAAAATTTTTCATGCTTTCTACTAATTTTTGGATTACAAAGGAAAGAACCTGATACACTAGGATTTCTTCATTTTTACCAAGGAACTCAAGACAGGGAATTGTTAGGATAAATGGTTTAAGGACTAAGCAAGCCCCTGTCATTCCAGTCACTGAAATCTGCAGAACCTGGCACATCGAATGAATATCTGGCAAAGCTGGAAATTCTGCAGGGCTCCACATGGGTGCTAATAATTTTCATGCAGAAAGCAAGGGATGCCATTAGAAGCCACCCAGAAGAGGTTTAGACTGTTTTATATGTAAGGGTACTTGGGTTAATGATCTCAGATGCTCTCAATGTCCTCAGTTTAACCAACAAATTGGATTCCCACCATTTTCCATCCCTTCAGTAAAATCTGAAGTGACGCACACAGGGTGCTGATAGCTTGCAATTGATGCTCTCTCTCGTTTTGGCTGCACACTTCTGCCCCCATAAGCGGAGCTGTGTGCTTTCAGTCAACTGTGTTTAGTCCCTACCCTACTTATTTTACCTGTTTTAATCAAATAATAAATGGATAAAGTCTGAAAAAAAAAAAAAAAAAGAATATCTTTATGAAACCCAGTTGCATGATTTGAAAAGCACTAATAAAAGGGAGTTGCTAAAACTCACTGTAGACTTAGGTGTAGGCATGGTGACTCTGAAAGACTAGAAACCATTTATAACAATCTAGAAGGATTCTGAAATCAGTTTGCCCTTCACTTTAAAGAAACCAAATGGGAAATTATAGATAATGTATTATAGATATACTTTATACAAGATGGAAGACAGAGAACCTCTACCAGTAAACCCACATTCAAAGAAAGGGCCTTGGATGGACATCTTAATATTGGTGAGCATTTTAAGTTCAAGTCGCATACATGCTTACAGTCTGTATGTATCATGCTTTGTGATTCCTTGTGTTAGCCAACTGTATTAGTCAGCCAAAGGGGTGCTGATGCAAAATACTAGAAATCTGTTGGCTTTTATAGAGGGTATATATTTGGGGTAGAAGCTTACAGTGACAAGGCCATAAAGTGTAAGTTACTTCCCTCACCAAAGTCTGTTGCCATGTGTTAGAGCAAGATGGCTGCCAACGTCTGCCAAGAGTTCAGACTTCCTTGGTTCCTCTCTTCCCGGGGCTTGGGAAGGCCAGCTGTGGAGAGAGCTATCAGGTGAATGGCTCTGTCTCTCTCCTCAGGGCTTCTGCTGTGTCTAAGGAGCCATATCTATTCCTCTGTGTTCTTCTGTGTGTTCACTTCCCAGGTTCCAGCTCAAAACCCAAATTTCCCTTCTCTGCAGTGCAGTTTTTCTGTGAGTCCCCACCCACCAAGGGGGTAGAGACTCAACGTCCTACTGATGTGACCCAATCAAAGCCCTAATCATTATTTAATCAAGTAAACCTCTCAATCCAATGTAATCTAATATGCCCAGAGGAAAAGACCAGTTCGCAAACATAATCCAATATCTATTTTTGGAATTCATAAATAATGCCAAACTGCTACACCAACTATTTCCGAGTAAGATATAATGGCTCAGTCTCATTAGGTGAAAGGAATTCTGGAATGTCGCAGCTTCAGGGTGATGACTCTCAGGTGTGGCTCTGCTCATTGCATGAGCTGCAGGAAAGCAGTTTCCACTGGTTCGTCAGTGCTAACACTGGCTCCATGACAAAAGCCTGGGCTCATTACAGGTGTCAATACCTTGGCTAACAGGTGTCCATACCTGGGCAGGCCAGGTGTATGTCAACACTCTGGAGATAGGAAGGAAGATGACCTGATCCTCAACGGCAATGCAGAATCAAAGTCGTTGGGCTTTATGGAAACACAATAGCTCTTACTACAACTCAAATGCTTGTGAGCCAGCATGTCACTGTCCTAACAGACTCTGGGACATATGAAGGAGGAAATTAAACTCTTATCACTCACTGCACGATAATCCATGAAAGACTCTATTACCTGTTGGCGAGTTGAAATTATGCATTCTTTTAAAAAAAAAAAAAAGATTTGGCCTCGTGTTAAAATTTGATTGGATTCTTACAGTTTTAACAGACTGGGTGGTTTTGAGTCTAAAGGATCGCCTGGCCTAATTCATCTAAAGGAATAAAAGGAGAGAAAAGAGGATTAAGGGAACTGGAACAGATACATGACCTTCACACCAGGCTGAAAAACATCTCCATGATAAGAAAATGTCAATTTTGGATATTTCTGAAGCCTTGAGAGACAAAGGAGGCTTCCCCCCATGGCTACCAAGAGGGAGATGGGAAATGATTACATGTACCAGACATCTCTGCGTCCCACCTTCCACCTTCTGAGCCCACCTTTGAACTGAGCAGTTACTGGGGCAGGTAGGGGGTACACAAATGTACACCAGGGCTCTGCACATTGCTTTCCTCCTGCTTTTGGGCCAGGGACTGCTCGACGGAAGCCGGTTTGGAAAGTTCAGTGGGAACCACTCAGCCGGGTGCACGTGCAAACCCAGAAGTGCAAGAAGAAAGCTAATATCCCACAGGGCACCTCTTGATCAATGGGAGATGAGCACCAGTGGATGAAAATTTCACCTTCTCTTTGGGGCATGGACAATGCTGAAGTACCTTCTATATGGATTCTAAGAGGTCACCCATGGGAAAAAGCTCTAACTGCCCACCGTGGTAGCCAGCGTGATGGCACATCTTTGGGTTCCCTTTTTCTCCTTCCGTGCTTCACTCTTCCAGGTCTCCCAACTCCACTTGTCTGGGATCCTCTAGCCAAGCCTTTATCTTGAGCTCTGCTTTCTGGGGGAATCCATCTGAAACAATAGGTCGTCATGGTTTCACAGGATGCCGCGCCAAGCAGAGCTGGATAGTACCAAAATGGTACGCTTGCTTTCATCTGTCAACTCTGATATCTGTTGGTCATCCCTTTCCTTCCTGCCAGACTCACTCTCTCGAGGTGGAAGTCCCAGTTGGCATGACTCCAAGTTTCATTTCCTTCTCAAGTCCATCAAGAACTACACTGAGGAATATGCAGGCTTCCAGACAAGGACCCACTCCAGATGCTGTAAATAGATCATAATGGATATGGCGTTCATGAGAGGGGATCTCCAGGACATCATCCAGGGAGTATGATGTACTTGCAGGAGTCAAGGGTTAACTGCCCCACACAATCACCAGGGGCCCTGGACAGTCAGTTCTGAACCAAAATAGGAGGTAGCCATGGGTGTAGATGCTCTATCAGAGCAGGCAGGGGGCAGAGGAGCAATGGACAGGGACACCTATATCTGGTAGTACGGTCTGCTGAGGGATCAGGCACTAAAAGATTGCTTTTTCCCCATGAGCCACTGTGAGAAGACACATCAGATATCTCACATATATATATATATATTTTTTAATTAGAGCATTTGCAGATTTTAAAAAACCATGCAGAAAGTACAGAATTCCCATATAGTCCACACACAGAGACACAAACACACACAGTTTTCCCTATTACTAACATTTTACATTAGTGCAGTGCCTTTGTTACAACTGAAGAACCAATATTATTATAATTACATTATTAACAATGGTCCACAGTTTACATTAGAGTTTACTCTCTGTATTGCACAGTTCCGTGGGGTTTTAATTTTCTTTTATTTTGGTAATCTACCTAATATTTTACAATCTATGTACAAAATGCTGAACCAGGATTCCTGTAACAAGAATCAGGGCAAAAGAGGCCCTGTGAATTATCTTTGGGACTGTGACCAAAGTCAATATCATGCAGAGAAGCATTATATTGGAGGAGGCAAATGTATGAGTTCCAGTTGTGAGCTGCCCGAGTCCAAGAGCACTGCCTGAACCTGTGCATTTCACGAACCAAGGGGTAAGGAAAAATATTAATTCCTTAAGGACCAGGCAACCCTCCCACAGACAAATCTAACATCATCTGGCTGCCTCTCCCCACGCCCTCCTGCTCATCCTAATAGGGCTTACGTATTTTTTTTTTTTTTCATCCCAGGCTAGATCTTCACATAGTATATGTAGAATGCAATGCAACATTTTAGTATATTTATTGTGGGCACAACTATATACCCAGAGCTATTGGATATAAACTGGGTGGCATTTTAACCAACGGCTCAAAAATTCTTACTGAAATAGAAGCAAACAAAAACGATTTGAGAGGACAATCCCACATTGTTGACAGCGGTTGCTTTACAGTGGCAATGCCACATTGTTCTTGCCTCTATTTTCCCAATTTTCTTATATGCAATTATATTACTTTAATAAGAAGGCAAAAGCTAAGCTAATGAATTAACGATATTATTCTGGAATCTCCTGACAACATCAACTGTTTATTACACACAGAGCAGAACTGGTGGAAGAAATTCTCAGACCTCACCCAAAGGAGCCGCAAGGCATGCGTTCCAGAGTGCACACATTAAAAGGAGAAAAAGGCAGAAGCAATCACTTCCACAAGCCCAGCTTGGAAATTCTCTATTATTCTGCACACCCCCAGAGAGAGGGAGGTGTAGGCAAATTGAGTGATGGCCTATTAATGAGCTTCCAAAACCTCTATTTCAGGCAGCAGGTAGGCTCTTTTCCATCCACGTATCACTACCACTTAAAGTTTTCATGGCTCACCTGGGTATTCATTAAGTGACTTCAAGATATACCTGTGGACATGACACTGAGCTGTGTGACTTGCAGAGGACCCACTGGAAGAAACTGAACAATGTCAAAAAGGAGGAAAAGGCTATTTTTTAAATCCTACTTGAAACAATTAATCTAGTGCTGGAGGCCAGATGAAAACATACTGCTCTCTGAGCTTCATCCAGGCAAACCCAAAGGCCTTTTTCCCAATCGCCCTTATTTATTTCTCTCCAGATTTTGCTGCTAAGGTGTACTCCTGCCTTTCAAAGTTCTGGGATAATAAAACACCCTAATTCACCTCCTACATCTGAGTGCACAGGCTTTGCTTCATCAATGTCCTCTATTTTTCTTCTATCACCCAACCATGGGTGAACCTGAGTCTAGTCCTCAGCACTTTTCATGTATTTTTCCCTACAGAGAACTTTTTCTCACTGTCTTCAACTGTCACCTTTTGCCAGAGGAATCTCAAATGCCCAATGTCAGCCCTCAAAATAATTCCATATTTCCAATGATCTATAAAATGCTCTCATTGAAAGGATCCCATAACCAAATGCCTCATTTCCCCTTATAACATGATTTATACACAGGCTGGATTTCCATTTCCCAGCCTCCACTCACCTACCAGCTTAGATTCCTCCCTCTCTTTCATATTTCACATTCAGGTAACAATTCCTTTCCAGTTTTCCCTTCTCAGAACTGCCCACTTCTTTGACTTCATTGCCACCACCCCCATCCATATTTGCCTTGCCTATTATCAAATAATTATATTTGATAATATATTATCAAAGGGGTCAAAATATGGAGTTCCTCCACATTGAACTATGAGAAATAGAGTATATTTTGTGTACAGACACAGAATTGGAATAGCAATCACAGTCCAGTCAGGAAATCAGAAATCACTCAAAGAGAGGGAATTGAAAACTGTAGACTAGTTATATATATTATATATAACTGTAAACTGGTTATACAGAGAATGAAAGAACAGAAAGAAGAACTGGGGAAAGGTGAGGCAATTTAGAGATTTTCAATAGCAGGAAACTCTTACAACCTCCAGCTTATTCAAATATAGACATATGGCAGGTGCAAGGTCATGGTCAAAAACACTTTATGATTCTCATTTCAAACATGAAGAACATGAATTCCATTAATATAATTCCAATTCTGCCCGGTAACTTTTTTTTTCTTCAATTCTTTTTAAAATTTCATGCTCTCCCACTCTCAGCTCTCCCACTGTGTTTAAAACAAAAAGAAGTCTACATTTAAAAAAAACAACAGGTTTCTATGCCACAACCCAAATCAACTGCTTGAGCCACTTAATTGTGCTCTTACACCAAAAACAACGGGAGCAGTGCCTCCCACGTACCTGATCCTTGCCATGCCCTCTCTGCCCAAGTTTTAGCATCAACACAGCAACAGCTGAAAGGCATTTCTAGTCAAAGCCAAGAATGCAACGCCATTGAAAGCATGGCCAAGTGGGCTCTATCATCATCCCACGCATGAAAACGGAATAGGGTGAGAGGTACAATGCTATTGTTCGTCTTTATTTAAGCACATCCTTGATCATGGTATGGATATCAGTCAGTAATGCTCTTGGCCGCAAGGAACAGAAAACCCAACTCACGGTGGCCTAAATGTCAGCACCGTGGTTGGGTGGTCCCAGAGTCAGTTTGATGGTTCTTTCTATCCTTCTGCTCAACTTCTCTCTTCATACTGGCTCTGATGCCTTCTCCTCATGTGTCAGTATCCAGAGTAGGAAGGAAGGGAGAGGAGACCAAGGGGCTTTCCCCTTCTACAGAGCCTTCCTTTAACCAAGGATGGAAATCTACCCCTTCTGCCCCCAACAGACTTTCTCAAATGACCCATTGGTCAGAAGTAGGACTCATGGCCATCCCTGGCTGCAAGAGGGTCCAGTGAGTGAGGGAACAGATTAGCCATGAGGGGTTCAGACCAAGCGCAATTTATCCCTTGGCCTGAGATCACTGGCTCACAGAGCAAATCAGGGCTCTACTGGCTGGTCTACTACAGCTTCTGTCTCAGGCAGTCTCTCTTGAACCAAATTTCCAGACCCCTTGAGAGAAGGCACATTTTGAATATGTAACCGTATGGAAGAACTAACTTCTCCATTAGGCTTTCACAGCTATCCTCAGCTGCCTCAAACTCGTCTTGGAAGCAGGCAGAGCCAAATGAGAAATAAATGTTACCACTTCACCATAAGATGTTTGATATATGAGCTACACGTACTAGACTCAACCAAGACCTCAAAAATAAAGGACGAGAACAACAAATACACAACCTTTCTGGCTTCCAGAACATACAGGGACAAAGTCAGTTGAAATGTTGGACCTCTGGTTCATTTTCAACTCAGAAAAACGCTGAAACAGGTCCCAGACTGCCTGGTTCCATCTTGCTCAGTGATGATGTTAGCACGTTTTGGCATGGCCCAGTCACACCTTCTAGTCACCTCTGTGACTCCTGCCATACCTGCTCCCTAACTCAGGCCCCAGTGATCCCATAACTTTCCCAAACAAGTTCCCTCTGGTCTTTCCAGGGCACAGAACTTTCGTTCATGGGGTTTCCTTTAACTGCAAACTTCTCACTGTGCCACCTCAGCCCGTCTTGGCTTAATAAATGCCAACTCACTTATCCTGCTAGACTCAGTTCAATAAATCTTCTCTGACACTCGAGATGGAATTGGTGGGGCACTCGTTTGGGTTTGCACAGCACTGGGTTCATATTTCAACTAGATTGTCTACTCTGGGTTATATTTGATCAGTTCAGCTATCAAATCCCACACTAAACAATCTCAGAGAGCAGCCATGTGGAATTTGTCTTCATAGCACTGGTGTTGGGCAGAATAACAAATATATATATACACACACACATATAGGTATGTATGTGTGTATGTGTATATATATTTGTGTATATATATGTATATATATACACGTGCATATCTATATAGATATATAGATATAGTAGTTTTCCAAGGAAGGCTTTTGCATCAAGAGTACTCACCACTTACCACTGACTAGAAGAGGTTCTTGGAATCTCCAAGTTCAGCTTCTGATTGTTCCTTCCTCCATTTTCTACGCTCTTTAATTGCTTTTCAAAGGCTAGGTTTACAGGATATGCTAGATATAAAGCTGGCCACAATACTTTGTGGTTCTTCCCATTGAGAAGTGGACTCTATTTCCCCATCTCCAGAATCTGGTTGGCCTAGTGATGTGCTTTCACCAGTAGAAAGTGATGGAAGTGACGCTGTGTCAGTTCCAAGCCTAGGCTCCAAGAAGCCTTTCAGCTTCTGCTCTTGCTACCTCTGGAACCCTGCCCAGCCAGGGTAGCCTGCTAAAGGATGAGTAACGCAGCTCAGTGATCCACACTGCACGGTCAACAGCCAGCCACCAGCCATGTGAGCAAGGCCATCTGGGAACATCAGGCCCCATCAACTGGCCACTAACTGTAGCCACATAAACGAGGCCAAACAAGATCAGCTGAGCTCACCCCAGACAAGAAGCAGCTCCCAGCAGAACTGTAAGCTACATAAACAGTTGTTGTTTTAAGATATTAAGTTCGGGGGTATTTGTTATAGTGCAAGCAAAGATGAATTTATAACATTTAAAGATGGATAGCTTCTGAGACTGTCTTCTAATCCAAATCCCTCTTTTTTAATAAGAAAATTGAGGCCCAGAGAGGCTGAGAAATTATTTCTAGAGTACACAGAGCCAGGACTAGAAGATTCCCTTATTCTAGGTCTCACTGGCTTACCACTTCACACCATAACAAGGCCTTTTCTAGGTTCAAGAGTCTAGTATGTACGAAAAACTGTCCATCAAGAGATTGTTAAAGGAATTATGATACATGTGTTCCAGTAAATAACACATAGCTGATTTTTTTAAAATGACAGATCCACACACATATTAGCATATACTGGCATGGAAAGACTTCCGAGATCTATTACGAGAAAAAATAAAAACAAAACAAAACAAAAATCATAAAATGATATATAAAATATGGCCCCATTTCCCCCTCTTGTTGAAAACAATACATGCATATGTCCAGAATGGTTACTATGAAAAGGAATGGTAATGGAATGGATGGGCAGGGAGTGAGGGGGCAGCAGAGGGCTTCCAATGTGTAAAAACGCAAATAAAAATTCTCCTTTATGCACACTACCAACTTAAAGAGAGCACAGGAGAGAAATGCTATTCCTTCTCTACATGTAGAAATGCAGAGGTCAGCAGCAGAGCTCCCAGATCTCACTTCACACCTTCAGCATATAAACCTGACAATTATACTAGTCATCATCATCATAATTATGATATTAATAGCTACTGAGCCTGTCTTTGATTAAGCCTCTACAAAAGGTTAATTTACATATCTTGCAGTAATCACTATGAAACACTAGAGGGGAAATGTTCCCCCTACTTTACAGAATAAGAAACAGATTCAAAAAAAGCAAACAGCTCAAGGTCAAGGCTATTGGTAATGCCATCAGAATACCCATACCCAAGTTTCTTGTCTTTCAATCCGGAACTGCACCCACTAATATGGTATGTCTGTAAATTATTTTGGTACGTGAGATAATAAGGAAAGCACTAACAACATACAGGCTCAAGTTGGCTTCCAGAGCCATCAAATAAACTCAGATATCTAAAGTTGCAGAAAGACTTCACAAGACAAAAGACGTAGGCATTGTCTTTTCTTATTTCAAAAACTAACTCTCTAATAATATATATTTTTTTTGTATTTAAAAAAATCAGATTCTAAGGAGACACCTCCTCAAGTCTAGTCAGACTGTACTAAGGTTCTCACTGGGAGAAAGAGACTATTGACGTTTCACGATTTGCAAAAATCCCGGATGCCCTCAGAGCCTGTGTCTACATTGTCCCAAGGGAGAAGTGCCTCTTTCTTAGTCAAAGGGATGTGAAGGAGAGCTGAAGAGCAAACGCCCCCCTCCTTTACCCCCACACCCCGAATCTTCCTCCCCCATTTACCTTAGACAACCAGGGATGAGAGAGCCGGCGAGAACCTCCCTCCACATCTGCCTGCAATGGGATGAGGCAGGAGGAGGCGCCGCTGTCACTCCTTACCACGGCCGACTGGGTGCAGCCCATGAGGAGGGCAGCGCCCTGCCCCTCCTGCCCCGCCACAGCACAGCAATCAGGGCTGTCACGCTTCCGCCTCAGACACACTCTCTCTCCAGCCTCTTCTCCACTCTGTCAGGGCAGCCCAGAGCACAGGGAAAAACAAAACTTCAGAAAATACACGACTTGCCTCTTCGGCAGCACCATGTGCCGAGAGGCACACCCAGAGTTGCTCAGGTTTGTGCAAGATCCTGGCAAAGGGGATCCAAGGCTGCAAAGTTTGGGGTCCCCTCCATCCCATGGCCAGGATTAGGGATCCTCCAGAGCAAAGACCCTGCTGGCCAAGTTGAGCAGGACTGAGAGAGTAGTCTGGCTTCGCTGTTAAAACAGTTCTCAGTGCTTGCCTACGTCCCTCACTGGGGGAAATGCCCGGATGTCTCAAAGACATGATGGATGGACTGTCTTGTAACTGGCAGAGAGCAGGGCCTTATCCAAGAGCAAAACTCAACTGCAGAGCAACCCCAGTGGCTGTGCTTCCCTCCTGTCCACTGAAACACCGTTTCCCAGCAGCTGCGAGGCAGAGAGCGTCAAGTGAAGAGCCCAAGACATGGGATGGCTGCAAGTCTCATCCTTGTCATGCCCTAGCTACACAACCCTTTGAACTCTCTGAGCCTCAGTTTAGTCATCTGCAAAGTGGGGATAATACCTACCTAATAGGACTGCTATGAAAATTATAGGTAAGCGGTGGTTCTTAACCAGGGGTGATTTTGCGTCCCCCATCCCCACCCCGGGAGCATATAGCAAAGTCTGGAGACGTTTTTGGTTGTCACACTGGGGAAAGTAGGTGGGAAAATCTAGTGGGTACAGGCTTGGGGTGCTGGTTTGGTTTTGTTTTTGTTTTTTGGGATGCTGTTCAACATTCTATAATGCACAGGATAGCCCCTCACAACAAAGAATTATCCAGCCCAACATGTCAGAGTGCCGAGGTTAAGACACTCTGGTATAGGGCGATGCGTGTAAAAGGTCCTTATGAATGACAATGCATCATTCATTGTTATGAGGAGAGAAGACGCCATTTATGGGGCATATAAACTACCTCCACGGGGCAAAAACTTTTTTCTTTTATTTTTCCCCCCATCAATACATGGTGAGAATCCGGAAATGTAAAGCTTTATACAGTAAGTGGTAAAGGAGAAGGCACCAAGTATAACCCACTGGTACACAGCAGGCAGTGGAGAAATGCTTTCTGGCCAGTGCATAACCCAAAGAGCTTTCTAATGCAAAGACGTAGCAAAGCCCAAGAGGATAGAAAGAAGATGCCATTAAGATACGCTGCCAAGTACATGAATGAAAAATAAATATCCTAAATACAGGTATCAGGCATCAGCAACCTTCTCCAGTTGCTGACCTGGCTTGAGACAGATTTAAAGAGGGGCAAGAAAGATGCTGAAGATACTGCCAACCTACTAATGGAACTCAGGGTTCCATTTTAAATGCCCCTCTCCCCCAACCCCAAATGTGGTTCTTGGTAACCCCTCTCGGTTATTAAGGAGAGGTACGAGGGGTCTGCGGACGGCAGTAAAAGGCAGTAAGAGTCTGTGGGAGTAGAGAAACAGTGTCATCAAATGGGCAAGAGAGGTTGGCAATGTCAGACCTTGGGAACACAACTTAGATGGACAGATGGACGGACAGATGGGAAGGACTGTTTATCCTGATCAGAATTTACTCTTTCTACTGATATTAATCCAAAAATGACCTACTAATTTCCCAGATCTTTCCCTTCTCTACATGACATATTTAGGGTCTATTGTGTACTGAAATCTTTCTTCTCAGAGAAGTATCAATTTACTTGTTGTAAATTTCAAGTACCCCCATATTCTGTTCTAAGGTACGGGAGACAAATAAATAGCCCCTGCTTATGTTGCCTGCAGTACTCAGGCACACTCACGGGGAGGCAGCCCGGTCCACTGGCTTTGCAGTAGCAGAGGCCTGGGTTCCAAATTCAGCCCTTTACCAGGGTATGTGACCCAAATGTGGTTATTTATAAGCCCTCAGGGTTTTATTATCCTCATTCTCCCTTAGAGAACTAAAACCCATCTTGCAAGAATATTGTAAGGGTTAAATGAAATAGTGTCTATTAAATACCACCGTGCCTAGCCATTGAATAATAGCTAATGGCATAGTAATTTTTATATATTATATTTTATATAAAATATTATTAGTCACGCACACCCTTCTCGATTTCTTCAAGCTAACAAGCCCTTATCTCTCCAGCTGGCCCTCAACCCTCCCTGCTTGAATGTTTTTCTATATTCATCTCCTGGGCGACCAGGCCCACATTCAGGATCCCAGGTCAGCACTACCACGGCTTTTTACCTGAGTATGATAAGCTTATTTGGTTTTTGTATCAGCCAATTATTGCCACAACAGTGCAGCATAATAAAACACCCTGAAACTCAGTATCTTACCAGAACCCCGTTTCTTCTCATTCTGGGGTCTGTAGTTTAGCTGGGGTCAACTGTTCCAGGCTGGGCTGTGTCTTAGCTGAAGATCGGGTGCAGCTCTGCTCCATATGTCTCTCTCCTCCTCCTTAGACCAGGGGACCACCTAGGCATGTCCTTCTCATGGCAATTGCAAAAGCTCTGGAGGAGCAAACGGAAACATGCGATGCCCCTGAAGGCTGAGGCTCAGAAATGGTACACTGCCTATACCTGATTACATGGCCATGCCCAACCTTGATGGGGCAAGGAAAAGACCGCACCTTCAGTGGAAAGATCTGGAAAGTCACACAGCAAAGAGAATAGACTCAGGACAGGGTGAAGAACTGGCACCAAAAATGCAATTCATGATCATTTCTTGTATTCTTCCTGCTGTTTACCAACTACTTGTTGGCCCTTATATGCCTCAGCCTCCTACTTGAGAGCCCAGCTTGAGAAATACTACTTTCTTTCCTGCATCAGAGCAATGGGGCAGAACCTAGTGTTCATTTAGCAAACCATAAGCAAGACTTTATGGTGTGAATATTCTCACTGTCCGATTTTGTGATAATCAGGGTAGGCTAAACATTCGCTATATTAGAAACCATGCATGTGTCCCCAGACCTAGTTTTTCTCCCTAGGTCTGGTTTTTAGAATGCTGATGATAAACTAAGCCTGATTTATTATATGACCATCCTGTATGGGAATTGACTGTAACTCTAGGTATCTTTGGTCAATCTTAAGCGATATAGCAGGGGGACGGATGTGGCTCAAATGGTTGGGTGTCCGTCTCCCTTATAGAGGGACCTGGGTTCGATCCCCGGGACCTCCCAGTAAAAAGAAAAAAAGAAAAATATAGAATGCGCATGGGCCACCAGGCCCTGTGAGCCATGCAGCAAGATGATGACATAACAGGTGAGTGACACAAGGGAGAGCCAAGATGAGACATACCGAAAAACCAGGAACTAAGGTGGCACACATGGTAGGATGCCTCTCTCCCACATCGGAGGTTCCAAGGATCGAATCCCAGTGAAGACAGGAGGAGAAGGAGAAGAGAGGGCAGGAAACCGACACAGAGAGTTGCCCAGCAAATGGACACAGAAACAGCAAAAACGGGGTGGGGGGAGTGTGTGTGGGGGTAAAAATGGATAAAAGTAAATAAATAAATAAATCCTTGAAAAAATCTATAGGGGAGGAAGGTTCAGACTATAGTTAGTAGGAATATTTTGACGATGCTCTTTCATGATTTGTTAACAGATGTTTCACAACAATGCAGGGTGTTTGTGGGGGGTGAGGTGTGGGAGCCCTGTATGATGTTAGGCATGTTTGTTTTGTAAGTTCACGCTGTTTACTGAACACTTATAGTTTATGTATGTCCATGTATGAATAATATACTTGAATAAATTGTTTTTTTAAAAAGTAATATAGTGGGAAGCGGCTGTGGCTCAATCAGTAGGGCTCCCGTTTACCATATGGGAGGCGCCGGGTTCGGTTCCCGGGGCCTCCTGGTGAAGGCAAGTCCGCCCGCACGGCGTGGTTAGCTGACCCAGCGAGCACAAGCAGCAAGGGGGGGATAAATGAATAAATAAATAAAATCTTTAAAAAAAAAAAAGTAATATAGTAATATTCTTTCATTGGGAAGCAGGTGCAGCTCAGTGGTTAAGCACCTGCTTCCCATGTATGAGGTCCTGAGTTTATTCCCCAGTACCGCCTAATATACACATCATATAAAGAATACATATTTCTTTCATCCATAATAACAAAGGTACCACTCCAATGCTAAGTGTCAATAATAGGGGGGTTTAAGGGGTATGTGGTTTTTCTTTTTGGAAGAAAGAATATGTTCTAAAATTGAGCGTAGTGAAGAATGCACAACTCTGTGATTATACTTAGAGCCATTAATTGTACAATTTGGATGGATTGTATGGTGTATAAATATATCTCAATAAACTGCCTTTTTAAACAAAGATTTTATGTGGGAGACAAACATGAATGAAGCTTGGTTCCTGCCCCAAGGCATTCCCAGACTGGTGGAGAAGGTAAGACAAGACAATAAATAACCCTACTACAAAGAATGATGGGAGGCACCACACGAATCTACCTCCAAGAAATGAAAACATATGTCCACACAAAGACTTATAAGTAAATATTTTAGCAGCATTATTCATAATCACCAAAAAGTGGAAACCTAAAGTCTATTAACCCATGAATGGACAAATGAAATGTGTTATATACGGACAATCGAATATAATTCAGGAATAAAAAGGAATGAAGTACTGATATATGCTATAATATGGATGATCTTCAAAAACATCTAAGTGAAAGAAGCCAGACACAGAAGAACACATATTCTATGATCACTTTTATATGAAATATCCCGAAAAAGCAAATCCATAAAATTAGAAAGCAGATTAATGATTGCGCATGGTTAAAGTAGGAAAAGGGGGTACCTATAAACAAGTAAGAGGGAATATATTGGGGTGGTGGAAATGTTCTAAAGTTGAATTTTGGTGATGGTTACACAACCCAGTAAATTTACTAAAATTGTAAAATTGTAAATTTACATTAAATTGTAGGCTTAAATGGGTAAATTTCATGGTGTGTAAATTATACCTCAATAGAGTTGTTTTGTTTTTTGTTTTTTTTTTTTCAAAAAAGATAAGTACCAAAGTAGCATGCAGAATGGGCTGGAGGGTTGCCTAACTGAAAAGGCCAACCCCAAGCTGGTAGTAGTTTGCCACTAGCCTGCTCCAACCTTCCTTGCTAAAGCTCTATTTTTCAACACACAGCAATCTCCCCACTCTTCAAGGCCTGGTACTCTCACCATCTTAGCCAGACTGTCATGACCTTATGATGCCTCCTTTTCCAAATTCCAAGAAAGTCACTCAGTTTCTTGGTGGTTAGTCTCTCCTAGATAGTAGCAAGTGAATAATTCCTTTCCTCAAAAGTTCATCATAACATGTGAATGACTGATAAGATATTTCTCCCAAGGAATATATGCTTGTTTTTTTTTGTTCGTTTGTTTTTGTTTTTTTTTCACCAGGAGGGCCCGGGTATCAAACCCGGGTCCCTCCATTTGTTTATTTTTAAAAGGATCTTGCTAAAGAAAGTGTTAGATTTACACATGATTTTTTTTTACTGCTTTTTATTTGGAAATAATTTCAAACTTACAGAAAGTTGAGGGGAAAAATCTGTAAACCTTTTACCTAGATTCACTACTTATTAACCTTTTACCCCCTTTGATTTGTCATTTGCTCCCTTCTCTGGACAGAAAAACAGGAACTAAATTATTTATTCCAGAACAAGTCACTATTTAAGTACAGATAAATGTAGAATGAGTTAGTTCAGCTGAATTAA
This sequence comes from Tolypeutes matacus, assembly GCA_026826555.1. Taxonomy (NCBI): domain Eukaryota; kingdom Metazoa; phylum Chordata; class Mammalia; order Cingulata; family Chlamyphoridae; genus Tolypeutes; species Tolypeutes matacus. The sequence continues at coordinate 15,861,188 of JAKSZT010054202.1, forward strand.
AACTGCACCATCTTGTTTTTTCCTTAAAATAAAAATAAAAATCTGAAGGTCTCCTTGACCTAAAATAATCTTCCTGGGTGCCAACTAATACTTTCCTTTTGGGCAAGGCAGGTAGCCTAATTTTTAAATTGTGCTTGAGAAGGTATGCAAAATTGTTGCACTTTATTAAGACAATAAAAAAATCCTCAAACTTTATCGTTTTAATAAAAGCTGTTCTTAAATTGTGTTTTATTTAATTTGATGGTGTGTTTAGGAGGGTGATGTTTTACACTTAGTTTTAAGTACCCAAAAGGTAATTATCTGTGAAAAATTCCAGAAGAAAAATGGCACTGAGCTTAATATAACACAAAAGTGAAATTGCTCAATAGCTGAAAACAAGAAGATAGAGCCAAGGGAAGAATAAATCCTTGGATGAGCTTGTCCAACTTTACTCACTGGGAGTTTATCAGATCTAAAATCATCATATTCTGTTTCCCCAACCTGTCCCAAAAAAAGGACTTGTTACCCAAAATAAAACAGATATTACCTACAAGATTCTCTGTGTCTCAGCCCAAGACACTCTGTGCCTCAGACGTGTCTCAAAATGTTGCACATCTTGCTCTTCACCCAAGAATTTGGGAAAAGAAAATAAAACTTTTTAACTTATTAAGTTAGGCTAATATATTACACAGTAGAGTGGGATTTCTAGAACTATTTTCAGGGGGCAATATTAGCCCCCTTCACTGTCTTCCTGTAGTGTGAGGAGCTCTGCTTACAGAACGAGGACGGGCGCCCACTCTTTGCTGAGCCAGTACCCACGGGCTCAGATGATGGTTCATCATCAATCACTGTTTATCTAGAATAAAGTAGCACTTCCCCCAAAGACCATTAAACTTCAAACGCTTCCAGCCACAGCAAGTCAAATCACTTCTGACTAATGAGAATAAAAGCCTAACTGAATCGGAAGGAATATAGAATTATCGAGTAACTTCAAGGACATGGGGTTTTAAGACGTTCAAGTGACAACTATAATGAGAAGCAGGTCAATCAGTGGCTGCCTGGTGGAGAGCTTCTCCCTGCAGGATGAAAGGACGGACATGAAAGTGCCCTAAGAAAGCTCCACGCTTAGCAAAACAGCCTCTGCTCGGCGTTTATAAAACAAGTTTTACAAATTTAAATTTTAACCATTTTATTATGTTTATACACATACACAACGTATAATTAATCAATTCACACGGCGAAATGTTCAAATAGCACCAGAGGGTACACTTAACTCCCTAGTTTCTTTCTGCCCTAACCACCCAGGCACCCTTCCCTGGGGCAACCCCTGTTACCAGCCCCTTGTGTGCCCTTCCAAAGAGACTCTGTTTACGCATGAATATATATGTAGCTCTCCCATCTGTTTGCCTGGTTGGTTGGTTCCAAAAATAGTACAAAAATAATATATTCCTTTTTTTTTCCTTTTCACTGTTCTTTTTTTTTTTTTTTTTTTAAGATTTATTTAGTTTTTATTTTAATTCCTCCTCCCTCCTCCAGATGGTTCTCTTGTCTGTCTGCTCATTGTTTGCTCACCTTCTCCAGGAGGCACTGGGAACCGAACCCAGGACCTCCCACATGGGAGGTGAGTACCCAATAGACTGAGCCACATCCGCTCCCACGGCTGCTGTGTCTGCTGGTTTGTGGCACCTGCTTATATAGGCATCTGCTCGTTGCGGTGGGTGTGGCATCTAGCTCGTTCTGGCGGGTGCAGCATCTGCTAGTCTTCTTTAGGAGGCACCGGGACCCAAACCCGGTACCTCCCATGTGTTAGGCGGGCGCCCAACTGGTTGAGCCACATCTGCTTCCCACTTGTCATCATTTTTAATAAGTTTGGTTGTATAAATAGGTTTAAAAAAAAGTCTTCCAATTTTGGAGACACTTTTGTTTACCTAAAATATTCCATTTTGCAAGCAGCCCATTTCCAGTCTTGGGCAGTCCAGTACTGCCCCCTTTCACAGGGCAATCACCGCACAAGGCCCAAAGTGGCACATCCTTTGGGAAACTAACTCAATGCCTGGCTCTGCACTGAGAGCATGATCTCATTTGTTTTCTGCCCAAGCTCAAACTCCCAACACTGAGCATCGCCCATCCTCCACAGCTTCCATCCCAGACCCCCTGCAGAAGGGGAGGGGCTCAGAGGGCCTTGCCATACACCATCAATAAAGTACACTCTACCCCCTCATCACAGCTCATGGTTCTGTCCTCACATCCACAATGATTACTATCCCCATTTCACAGACAAGGCCGCTGAGTCTCAGACTCTAACTTGGCTCAAATGGCACGAGTGGGAAGTCAGGAGCTTTGCTTTTAAATTGTTTTGTGTGTGTGTGGTAACATATATACAACATAAAATTTGCCATTTTAGCCATTTTTAAGTATACAATATTAATTACATTTACAATGTTGTGCTACCATCACCAGCAACCAATACCAAAATTTCTTCATACCCCAAACAGAAACTCTCTACCCAATAAGCAATAACTCACCATTCTTCTCTGCCCCCAGCCCTTGGCAATCTCTAATCTACTTTCTGTCTCTATGAATTTGCTTATTCTGGATATTTCATATAAATGGAATTATACAATATGTGGCCTTTCATGTGGGTTATTTTATTCAGCACAATGTTTTCAGGGTTCATCCATGTTGTCGTGTGTATCAGAACTTCATTCCTTTTAAAGACCAAATAACGTTCCATTGTATGTATATACCACGTTTTCTTTATCCACTCATTGATTGACGGACACTTGGGTTGTTTCAACCTATTGGCCACTGTGAGTAATGCTGCTATAAACACTGGTGTACAAGTAGGAAGGTTGGTTTTGAACCCAGTACTGCGCCACCCCACAGCCCACACTACCTGCCTTTAATCCTGTAGCCTCACAGAAAGTAAGACCAGAGGCACAACGGACTGTACCAGAGTTTTCAGATGCACTAGGAATTTGAATGCTTGAGCCGTCTATAAAACTGCTTTGGGAAAAGTCATTACAATTATGTCTTAGGGGTGGTTCCTGGCTACTACTCCAGACTGGCCCACCTTAAAGCAGAACTTAGCTCAACCCCCAAGTTAACTGTCAACAGAGATATTCTAGCAGAGCTGGGGGGAGCCCATTATTACAAAAAGAATCGGTACCTGTGCAGTTCTAACTGTCCCTTAATTTTAACAACCACCCTATAGAGTTGACATCAATATTTTGCTCAGAAGTAGAAACTGAGGATCAGAGAGCTTAAGTTACTTGAGGTCATGAGACTACTTAGTGGCTCATGATTGTCAGGGGCACAGCCAGAGACCAGTTCCTTCGATTCAAATTCCTTGTTACATCCTCTGTACCAGATGCCCATTTGTTCGAAAAAATTTTGCTTATGTCAAAAAAAAAGATGGGATAATAGGAGCTAAATATAATGAACAAACACATGGAGTTAACATCTAAAATATAGGTCACCAGAAGGTAGAATGAGGACAGAAATGCTTAATTTGTATAGAATTTGTAAAAAGTTTGATTGTAAATGTTTGGAAATGGATAGAGGTGATGGGAGCACATTATAATGAGCATAACAGGGCTGATATGTGGGAGTGATTGTGGTTGAAAGGGAAAGTTTAGGTTGTCTAGGTCATTAGAACGAAAGCTAGAGGATGAAATACGGGCCCAAATAACATAATGAACCCTGTCGTGGACAATGCTTATGGTCAGTAGGACAATTATAAGCCAGGAATTAGTATAAACATACGTCACTTTTACAAGGTGTTAATAATAGGGTGGTACATGGATAAAAAAAAAAAATACACCTAAAGCAAACTATGGACTCTGGCTGGGGAAGGATAGAGGGAGTGAGAGGTGACTGTTAAGGGGTAAGGAGAGTAATGAGAATGTTCTAAAATTGATTGTGGTGATGAATGCACAACTCTGTGGTTATACTAAAAGCCACTGGCTGTATACTTTGGATGGTTATTGTGACTATATCTCAATAAAACTGTTTTGAAAATATATCTCAGCAGTGTTTTGAAATTCTCATACATCTTTTTAAAATTCAGTACCAAGTATTTGATGATGTTTGTGCTATTGTAAACAGTATTAATTTTTTAAAACCATGGACCACAGTAGATTTATTGATATTGTAGTTAATATCTTGTATTAACTGAAAAACCAGTAACATCGATAGAGAGATGGTAGTTGTCAGGGGATCAGAAGGGTGAGGTAGGAATGAACAGGTGGAACACAGGGCATTTTCAGGGCAGTATGATGGTGAGGCTAATGTGTTAACTCGGCCAGGAAATGGTGCCCAGTTGTCTGGTCAGGCAATCACTGGGCTAATTATTATACAAGGGCATTTCCTGGACTTTAATCATCAGTGAGTTGATTGCATAGATGGCTGATTACATCTACAATCAACTAAGAAGATTGCCATCAGTAATGAGTGACGTCTCATCCAATCAGTTGAAGGCCTTAAAAGGGGAAGTGATTTCAGCATTCACAGAGAACTCCCATCTCCACGCCAGGCAGCCAGCATCTCCTGGGAACTCATCGAAGCTCTTCATCAGAGCCCCTGGTCTGCAGCCCGCCCTGCGGAATTTGGACTTGTGCATCTCCACAGTCACATGAGACAATTTGATAAAACCTCATACTATTTACAGATATCTCCTGCCGGTTCTATTTCCCTAGAGAACCCTGACTAAACAGGCTGTGAAATTGTTCGATATGATGCTGCAATGACAGACACAAGGCATTATACATTTGTCAAAGCATATAAAGCTGCACAGCACAAAGTACAACCACAATGCAAAATACAGACTTTGGTTAGTAGCAATGCTTCAATATTGGTCCATCCATTGTAACAAATGTACCACACTGATGCAAGATGTTAACAGAGGGAACTATGTGTGTGGGTGTGGGGGGTTATATGGGAACACCCTATATTTTCAGTGTAAGTTTTCTGTAAATCTAAACTTCTCTAAAAATAAAGTTTAGTGTTACCAAAAAAGGTAAAATAGTTCTACAAGGTTTGTTATAATCAACATAATCCTCCTGGTCTTCCCCCAACATTTTCTTCCTCTTAAGAAGCAACCATTTACCCTTATTTAGCTGATTATTTTCATATTTATCTCCATGTCTCTAACTAAACCGTATTTATTTTTCATTTTCCAAACTTTTACAATTACAATATAGAAATGGAATTATAGATCGATCTTGCTCTATCTTGCTAAATTCCCTTATTAGTTCTTTTATTATTTTTTTTAATATCTTTGAATTTCCTTTGTAAACAATCATGTCATCTGCAAATAAAGGCAGTTTTATTTCTTCCTTTCCAAAGGGGTGGGGGAAACATGGGAAAAGTCAAAAGACAATCCACAGAATGGGAAAAAATACTTGTAAATCATGTATCTGAAAAGAGTATAGTATCCAGAATATATAATCCTTACAACTCAGCAATAAAAAGACCAACAACCCAATTTGAAAATGGGCAAAGGATCTGAACAGACATTTCTCCAAAGCAGATATACAAATGGTCAATAAGCCCATGAAAAGATGTTCAACATCATTAGACCTTAGGAAAATGCAAATCAAAATCCCAATGAGATACAACTTCACACCCAAGAGGATGGCTATAGTAAAAAAGACAGAGTCACAAGTAATGGCAAGGACGTGGAGAAACTGGAATCCTCAAACTTTGCTAGTAGAAATGTAAACTGGGAATTGGAGCAGTCACTTTAGAAAAGAGTCTGGCGGATCCTCCAAAAGTTAAACATAGAGTGAATATGCAACCCAGTAATTTCACCCCTGGGTATTAAACCCAAAAGAACTGAAAAAACATATTTACACAAATACTTATACACAAATGTTATAGCAGCAGCACTCACAGCAGCCTTAAGAAATGGGAAGAAAACTTCTCCACCCTTTCCATTCCTGTGCACTCACGAAGCAGGTGGGAACGGTGGCCTGGCGACTGCACTCGAGGCAGAGCTACCCACAGAGCATGCTCTCCCAGGGCAGAGGAGATTTGGAACCAAGCAGGGCCACCCAGTGTGCCAGTCCAGCCATCACACTTAAGCCTTTCTCTTTTCCACTGTCCAGTGCTCCATCGTACCCCTGATGGGACCCCCGACATCAGTGGGGTGTATCAGCAGGAGCTGTGAGTTCGGGAGTATATCATCAGTGTCAGCTGTCACTGGGAGGTCATGTAAACATAGCAGGGCCTTAATGGACATTAGCTTCTGCACCCGTGGGACAAGGGAGAGAAAAGAGCTGGCCCACCACCTACCCTTGGCGCTGTCGAGCCTCGGCTGCCACAAATAAGCCCCACACAAATTCATATGCAACAGTTATTCCAGGTAATGGGGAGAAAAGAAAAACAGCCTTGTGCTATGGGCAGCCTCCTGCATGAATGTTTATATATACACACCCCAAAATTCAGCAGCCTTTGCTGCTGATTCAAGACTTCCTAAGTCTATAATGAATTAGACAATCATATTCCTCCATGGCCAATGGACTTTATCCTGAAATTGCATTTTAATTTAGAATTATTTAGCAAGGACAATGAGCCCCAACCCCACACCATTCTGATTTTTTTTTTTTTTTTTTTTTTTGAGGACTGAACAATAGCTTTTATTTATGGTTCCTAGCAAATCTATTCAGTGTGAGGCTTTAATGATAAATGGATTAAATTCTTCGTGCTGTGTTACAGCTCCATTATACAAAAGTCAGTGCTTTGCTATTAAAATATTATGTGTTTGAGTTTGAGAATCATACAGATTAATGAATGGAGACCATTCTGATTTAACAACAGTGTTTTCAAACCCTTCAACCAGACAAAGAGTCCCTGGAACCTACTCTCTTCCTAAGGGAACATGGTTTCTCTGATCGCACAGCCAAGTGTGGTAGGTGCAAAGAGGAGGCAGTTCTGGAGCTCTCTGGACCCAGAGAAAAGCTTTCAAATGAGTGATCATTGTAAGGTGCTTCAAATGCCCAAATATCTCTATTTCCTTAATTAATTTTCCCCCAGATGAAAAAAGTATTCTATATCTTCCTTGTTGTTAAATAGACAAAACATGAGTAAAGACTTCCCAATTTCCCATCTGGATTTAAATATGAGCAAGACAAAGAATAAGGGGTGAGAAATGACCAAGAAGGAAGGGCAATAGCTGAATGGAAGATAAAACACAATGGAGAAATAAAATAAAATAAAACACATGGAGACCCTAAAAATGTTGTAGGAAACAAGCTCCCAACCACATACTCACATGATCATTTTTAAAAGGCGAAACAACCTAAAAACAAAGACTGGGCCCACGGCCACAGCCTGGTCGTATAGTCCATCCTCACAGAGATGTAAACTGCTCATGAACACAAGCATATGTGGTTTTCACGCATATGTATGTACAGGAAAAAGACTGGGAAAGGTGGACCGCCAATAGGCATCACAAGATCTCTTTGTATTTATCTACATGGAAAAAGTGGCTGGAAGGATGTACTCCAAGTGAGGCGTAGGATTTCTAGCTATATGCCTGCCTAGATAAAGGCTGGAAGGACGGACACCCAAATGGTATCATCAGAGATTATGCCTGGGGATGGGATTGAGGGTGATGTTTTGGTTGCTTTTTCTTTATACTTTCCTATGTTCTAAACATTACATACTGCTATGGGTAACTTGGATAATTTTTTTAAAAGTGATATTTCCATTATTGAAAATAGGTCATTTACAAGCTGTCAGTAGTAAATTCACAATAAAAGTATGTTTGTGAAAAGACAGGAGAAAAGAAAAGAAAAGGGAGAGAGAGGGAAGGAGGGAAGGAGGGAAGGAAAAAAACAACAAAAAAGAAAACAAAGAGTACATTTGTGGTTGGGGGAGAAGTTTGGAGGGATGGTGTGTTGGGGCTGCTGCTCAGAAATAAGCGAGATGAGCCGGAAAGGGGATCTCGGAGCTCGAGCTCATCATTGTCTACTTGGGTGAAAATCTCCACTTTAAGGGGACATGATGATCACCCCCACATCATCTGTTTATCCTTTAAAGCTGAAACATCAGGGGAGAATATACTAATGCCAAATTAGCCAAAAAAGCAGACACCACACTCCTACACATAGTTTCCAAGTCAGCCCAAAAAGCGAATCCACCTTCCATGTCTGGATGAAAGAAAAATCAAAGAAATGTTGAAAATAGAGTGAGTTCCCACAAAGTTTGGCTTTAAAAATTCTACACGTGTTGCCAGAATTAAAGCCAATGAAACTAAAATCTTTAAAATCTGAATGTCTTTCCATTGCTTCTTATAATCTCTTAACTATCGTCTTCTTTGTCCCACTTTCCATAAAATAACTTGAAAAGAGCATTGTTCATAAATTTCTCCAACCGCCCCCCTCCCCATATTGACTTCCATTGATTTTGAAATGACCCTAAGTTCTCTGCTGTGAGCACATGAAAACACCAGGGGCCTATGTGAAAACAGACAGCTAACCACAAAGGGATTAAAACAACACAGACTTGTTTCCTTTGAGGGGGTTGTGGATGCACCAAGGGCAGCAAAGAAGCTGGACTTCCCTGCAGCCACCTTACTGGAAAGGGGTGCATGCCGCTGAGCCCCCCGCCACTCCAAGTGCCTCATGAGCACCTGCATTATCTTGCTTGAGCTACAGGACAACCTTATGAGCTAGATTTTGTTACCATTTCAAAGATGGGAAAGCAGGATCGGAAAGAATGAAAGCGACCTGAGTGGGCATGCTCAAAACATGTGTGGCACAGCAGGAATTTAAATACAAGTCTTCTCTCTCTTAACACCACAAGAGTCTTCTAACCCAGAATGGCATGAAGTAGAACACGGTCACACCCAATCAGATGGCACTTAATTCAAAGTTTACGGGGACCTGACAAAAGTGCTCACCTGTGCGATAAGCTTATACCCCCAAAAATGGAAGCGAAAGGCTAACATTACTTTCAAACTAAATCAGTAAAGAAAATTCTGGCATCAGAAACAATTGATGAGATTGAAGAAGGGATCCCCTGATTATAATTACAAATGTCATATTACAGCGCTGTCCCCACGATGTTCTAAGCTACAGGGATCATTGGAGGGAGGTATGGAGGGACCATAATGAAAGTTTCTGACCAGCTCCTGCCAAGAAATTAGGATTGGGTGGGGGTGGGCGCCAAGTAAGCAACTTGGGCTCTAGTCCCAGCACAGTAACTTATTAGCTGTGTGATTGTGAGCCAATCATTAAGTTCAGTTGGCCTCAATTTCCTAATTAATAAAAATGGAAATAGTACCTAGCTCACAGAACTGCTCTGAAGAGTAATGCAATCATGAATGAGCGTCATATGAGCATAAGGAATTAATTATCTTTTCTTCTGCCAAGAGTCAGTAGTCCCCTTGTCCTCCTCATTGCTTGTCACAGTTCCCACAACCGACTGTTCCCCATCCTAAGGATTTCCTAGCACCACCCATTTGATAAAACAGCAAAGCATGCCCAGCCACATTTTTGAATCATTCAAGTTCATATACACGTAATGTCTCATGATCATGGTTCCTTACTGTTCTCTCAACACTTTTCCAATCCATACAGTCCTCTCTACTGCTCTGATTTTTATACTGCATTGAAAATAGGATATTTTGTTTGCTTGTCTGTGTTTCCAGGGCAGGCTGATATTCTAGCCTTCCTAGCAGACCAGCCAATACCCTGACAACTCCACCACAAATAACATTAGAGGCCATAGTGTGACACTAAGGAGCATCGGAAAAGGGGGGATTCTCTGTTTGGCAGTTTCTGTCCATCCAGAAACAGAAAATGTCCTAAAACAGAGCCCCCCCCCCAATCCATGGAGGGAAGAAGAACAAAGAGCAACAGGAAAAAAAAACAGGAGATCCAGGATCAAGTCTTCCCTCCTAGTTGGTGCTTCCTCAAGGATAAATCAAAGGTGGATGGACTAGAATTCTAGAACTGAAATATTTATGTATTTTTAAATATTTCTAAATATTTTGCAATCTGAAACTTAGGGTCATCCAAATTTTAATTCTGCAAGTAAGGCTATTAAGAACACCCAAAAACTACCCTACCATGCACTCATTAAAATGGCTAAAATTAAAAAGACTGACAATATTGAGTGTTGGCATGGACATCGAGAAACTGAACTCTCACACATTCCTAGTGGGAATGCAAAATGGTACAACCACTTTGGAAACCACTTGGCAGTTTCTCAGAAAGTTAAACATAGACTCAGTGTTCAATCCAGCAATCCAACTTCTAGGCATTCACCAAAGAGAAAGGAAAATACACACAGAGGCCTGTCAAAAGTTTATGGCAACTTTATCCATAATATAGCCCCAAACTAGCAGAAACTCAAATGTCCATCAACTAGTGAATAGAAAAACAAATTGTGGGACATCCATACACTGCAATACTACTCAGCAATTAAAAACAAAAAAAGAATGAACTTCTGAAACACAACAGCATGGAAGAATCAAAAAGCATTATGTTAAGTGAAAGAAGCCAGACTCTAAGCACTGTATAATTCCACTTCTTTTAAATATTTTACTTATTTCTCCCCACCCCCTCATTGTCTGCACTTTCTGTGTCTGTTCATCTTCCTTGTTTCTTTAGGAGGCACCGGGAACTGAACCCGGGACCTCCGTTATGGGAGGGAGGCACCTAATCGCTTGAGTCACCTCTGTTCCCTGCTTTGTTGTATCTCTCATTATGTTTTCTTCTTGTGTCTCTTGTTGCATCATCTTGTTGCATCAGCTTGCCGTGCCTGCCCATCGCATCAGCTTGCTGTCTTGCTCATCTTCTTTAGGAAGCACCGGGAACCAAACTTGGGACCTGCCATGTGGTAGGCGGGCGCCCAATCATTTGAGCCACATCCGCTTCCCATCCACTTATTCTTGAAAAAGCAAAGCTATAGACAGATCAGCAGTTGCCAGAAGTTGGGGTGGGGGAAAGGATTGACCAACATGAGGTAATATTTTAGGATGGTGGAACTGTGATTGTGGTGGTAGTTACATAATGGTATACATTGGTCAAAACTCAGTGAGCTTTACATTTAAAAGGGTTGAATTTTATTGTATGTAAATTATGCCTCAATATGCTTGACTTCCTTAAAAAGGCAAAAAATAAATAAATACCCTATCATCTTCTAGAAAGAAAAGGAAGTATTTTAACCCTTTGAAAGCAAAGCAACATAATTTCTGAATAAAGAGCTAAAAGGTCTTTAGGAACAACTCCCTCCTTGTTTTTCTCTTTTCACGTCTGGCTTGACTGGGGAAAAGCTCATCAGGGACTGACTGAGGCAGGTCTGGCTTTTGGTCCACTGGTCTGGTTCTCATTAACGCCTTTTCCAGTTCTAGAATTCTAGGCATCGGGTGATCCTGCATTTCTCTCTAGGGTGAGTTTGACTGCTATCACCATCTCATCTGCCCAATATTTGTTCCAGCGAACAATTGATTTTAAATAAAAACTTTTTTTTTAAAAGATGAAACTCCAAGCATCCGAGGGAGAATAGTGAAGAACACAGGTGAAAAGAGGCTGCCTCTGTTCAGCAATTATTTCTAGCAACCATATTCACTTTAAGCCTAATTTCCTTTTCACTGTTAACCTCTGGCCAAGCAGTTTTGGACTTCAAAGTGTTTCTGCTAAATAATAAGGTCTCTTCACAATTTTAAAACTATTAGTTCCTCATCGTTATTTTTTAATGAGTGGTAGTAGCAAGCTCATGTCCAATTCTCAAATGAGAAATCCTATAGGCTTAACTTTTAAACCATTATTTATTTTGGTTCTAATGGTATTAGATTAATCAGTATTTCTGAAACTAAACAGAATATATCAGAAAATCAAATTCTCCTTCAGAATGCTCTCTCCTCCTCTTTTTTTTTTTACTGCTATTTGAATGCCTCTCTCTCTTCTCTCCAGTAATTCATCAAAATACCATGTACTCGGGGTGGGTTCCCCTACCTCACTTCCAACTCTCAAAATAAATTCCAGATGAATCAATGATTTAAACATAATAAACTATAAACTCACTGGGAAAAACCATTATGAAAAAGTGTTTTCATAATTTTGTAACAGAGAAGCCCTTTCTAAACATGACACAAAATCAAAGGCCAAAAATGAAAATATTCATAAATTTGACTACAAAATATTAAATATTCTGCATAGCAAAAAGGTACGCAAAGTCAAAATAAAAATGACCTAGTAGGAGAAAATATCTACAGTACAAATGGCAGGCAAAGGTGAGAGAGTCTTCATATACACGGAGCTACTGCAAATCAAGGAGAAAAACAACTCCAGAAGACTGGGGAAAGAATATAAAATGGCAGGCAGTTAACATCAAAGAAATACAAGTGGCCAAGAAACATGTGAAGACATTCTCACCCCTAGTAATAATTTTAGAAATAAAAATGATGGGGTTCCCTTTTTTACTTGTGAGACTAACAAAAACACAATGGTAATAATATCCTATCCATGGTTGTTAGTGAAGGGGAAAAACACACCCTCACACACAATACTGGTGAGAATACAGATTAGGGCAATTTTTTAAGAAGACAATTTAGCAACGTCTATGAAAATGTAGAGGACACAGATCCTATGACTCAGCAACTCCACTGGTATAAATTCATCCTATAAATATACATCTACAGGTACAAAAAGACACATATGCAGCATTACATATAAAAACAACTCCAAAATCCTACATGTCTGTCTGAGTTTGCCAAAGTTTGGCTGCTAAGGCAAAGTACCAAAAATCTGTTGGCTTTTATAAAGGGGATTTTTTTGGGGAGTAGAAGCTTACACAGTTCCAAGGCCATGAAAAGTCCAATCGGAGGCACCATCAGAGACGCCTTCTCACCACAGTCAGCTACTGGTGATCCTAGCGTGTTGCCACGTGGGGAAGCAAGATGGCCACCGGTCTCTGCCCAGGTTTCTGCCTTCCCCCTTCCTCTTGGGCTGCTCCGTGGGCCCAGCCTCTTGACGCTTCATGCTTAAGTGATCCTGTGGTCCTCTCTCTCTCCTGGCAAAAGGCTTGTTTCTTTCCAGGCCTCCTCTATCAGTCTCAGCTGTTCTGGTCTCTTCCCAAGCTCAGCTGTAAGCTATCAGGCAAATGGCTCATCTCTCCCTGGGGCCTCAGCGGTTTGAGCCTCTTCTTTCTGTCACATGGCAGGATCAAAAATGGCAGAGCTCTCTCTTCCTGTGTCTGAGTGAGTCTTTCTCTGTGTTTCGGTTTATATTAGACTCAGCCAGGGAGCAGAGACTCATCCTGAGTCAGGCCTCACTGACTTAGTCCAATCCAAAGCCCTAAAAGGATCTTATCAAGTAATCTAATCAGAAGTCCCTCAGGTGAATTTATTGCAATTAAAGGGTATCATACCCAGAAGAATAGATTAGTTTACAAACACAATCTTTCTCTTTTTGGGATTCATAAAATAATCTCAAACTGCCACAATATCCATCAGCACCGACATCATTCCTTAAAACACTATCCAGACATCCAAAAAGAATGAAGTAGATCCATGTGTCAGATATGGAAAGATCTCCTAAATACATTAATAAGTGAAAAACGGCAGAAGAGTGTATACCCTATGTCCTAATTGTGTAAAAAAAAATAGATGGAGATACAGAAGATATATGCACATACCAATACATACCAGTACATGGCTAAAATGACCATGAGGCTGTACAATAAATAATGAACCGCAATTATCTCTCATGAATGTAACCGGTATAGGAGGAGACATTCCTTTTCATTTTATTCCCTCAGTTCTGCTTTATAAAAAGATACACATAAAAGAAAAAAAAAGAAAACTGCCCTGCATGGGTGTCTACAAAATACTGATGAAATGCCTGGAAATGCTTCTGTAATTCCTGGAAAATAAAGGAGGCCAGATGGGAAAAGCTTTAGAAGTAGGGCCTATTACTGTTACCTAAGATTGAGCTTTGGGGCAGGGGCATTTCAGGTGAGAGCAGCTGTACTGAGCAAGGCAAGGAAAAGAAGACATCTCTTTTAAAAAAATCATGGTAAAGAAATTATTTCAGAGTTGCATTCAGAGGCACAGCAGGTATAAGTAAGCAAGACATGGCCCATGGTCCTGAGCAGCAAAGCAGGCAAGTTCTAGTGTCTGAAATCTTCAGAAATTTGAAGTGAGGATCTTTCTACCAGATGCATGGGATACGGGAAAAAAAGACAGCAAATGGATCTGATAACTGAATTTGAACTAGTGGTATAAAAGCAGTGACCCTTTGAACCTTAATTTTAAAAACTATTTCTTGCCCTAGATACACTTATTTTGTAATTATTTCCTTTGTTTTAATGACAGAAAGTCCTCCACAATAAGCCAGGAAAATACCCATGTCGTATCTCCCGCACTTCTAACACAAGCTCTCATATCAAATCCTGAGGAGAAAATAATTCATATTTGGATGCCAAATTACCCGGGAACATTTTTCCACACTTAAATGCAGTAGCTCCTAGCACAGTACATAATCAATTTGAGGTCTAGGCTGTATTTAAGGATCAGTGACAACACATAATCTTCATGAAATGTAAATCTGACTTTTTCACAACAGACCGATTAACAGAAGCCTAAACTGAGAACGCAGAAAGCAAGAGAATTAACTTTCCAGAACCAGTTCACATTGAATGCCTATGAATTCTTCCTACAAGTGAATCCAACTGCTTTTCTCCTGGCTTTAAACTGAAATGCTGTAGGACAAGCATGCGTGCCATTACAGTGGATAATTTAAAAGATAACATGAAAAACAATTTTCCCCAGAGAAAGAGATCATCGTGGTTGGAAAAGTACCCATCAGGCTATTCGAATGTCTCCTTTCTTCCCCGTTGTTGCTCACCTTAGAACTCGTTTCCATGTGGTATTTGGCACAAGCTCGAAGCTGAGTCACCCAATACTGTTTCTCTTTTGCATCAGAAGCTAAAATAGAGAAAGAAACACTTGTAGAGATTGTTCCAAAACACATCCACCCTATTTCTACACCCACCTAAGCGGGTGGGAGGCCCGGGGAGAGAGTGTCAGAGGGAGGAGGCAGATCACAATATTCTCAAGAGGCTTATACTTAGACCAAAAAAACAAATTACACTAAATCTTAAAAGAAAATTCCCACTTGAACCACATTAAAAATATATTCTGAAATGTCTTATGAGAAAGATTGTTTTTTTAAACTTCCTCAGAAAAAGTCATTTCTACTCCCTATATTACATAGGCAGCAGGACAGGGAAAACATGATTATTTTTAAATGCCTCTACCACGTGTGGCTAATTGGAGTATCAAAGTACAGTTTTTCAGGGCTTTTTGTTATCCACAAGAGTTATATGTGGAGTTATTAGCATCAGCAAAATGAGTGTTCAGTTGAATTACCATGTTAAATATGTATTTTCAAAGATTCAGAGTGTGGTTGGACAGAACAAGATACCAAGTGCTGCATTAAAGAGCCTCAAATTCCCTCCAGGTCAACGGCATTCTCATTTTCTCCCACCTACACCCCATCTCTGAAGTGATATATATTACAATTATTTTATTAAAAATACCATGGCACATAATGTGTTCTACCAAAACCTAAACCATCAATTCAGCTATTAACTAAGTGTTGACTATGTAGAAAAAGGAATGATCCCCCTCAAAGTTAACATCGTTTACAGAAATAGGCTAAGTGTTTGTAAATAAAAGCCTGGCTTCAGCTTGAGCCTTCAGGTGAAGAAATCTATAGTTAAAAAATAGGAGGGAAGTGGATGTGGCTCAACCAGTTGGGCATCCGTCTACCACACGGGAGGTCCCAGGCTTGAGCTCCAGTGCCTCCTAAAGAAAACGAGCAGACGCCACAACCTGCCACAAGGAGCAGACACCTAAAACGAGCAGATGCCACAAGCCAGCAGACACCACAGCCCATAGGGAGCGGATGTGGCTCAGGCTGCTGGGCACTCGCCTCCCATGTGGGAGGTCCCAGGTTCGGTTCCCAGTGCCTCCTAGAGAACGAGAGCGAACAATGAGCAGACAGAGGAGAGAACCATCTTGGGGGGAGGGAGGGGAATAAAAAAAAAAAGGTAATAAATAAATCTTTGAAAAAAAATAGGAAATTCTTCTACTTAGCCCCATTTAGGTTATGGAGATTGTCCTTCCAAATCCAACATAACTTGTCCATGAGGAGGCCTACGGCACAAAAATGATAAGCATGGATGGACCACAGTTAGTGGTAACAGTCTGATCATGTTCTTTCATAATATGTTTTAATGAATGTTCCACAACAACGTAAGGTGTTGTGTTTGGGAATTCTGCACACTATGCATGATTGTTCTCTAATAAAAAAGTGAAATAAAAATGGTAAGCATAGAATGTGACTAGATGGACTCTACTTTCAAAGACAGATAAAGGCTTCTGCAGAAAGCAGGGCCTTTGTCCTTAGGCTCAGTACTATCCAAGGCTCACAGCTGAAAATGCTCGCAAAAGCTGGGTCTTTCCTGACATCACGATCCAACTCCACTCAAGGCAGTACTCTGCGCAGCCAGGCACATGTGAGATGTGAAATGAGAAAATCGACCCCTTGTTGGATGGGCCGCGGACTAGCCATAAAATAGGCAGAAATCCATCCTGCATCTTTTGTAGTTAATAAGTTTAAGCTAAATTTGGCCCTTGTGATTATTTCATGCAGATAATAAAACTTTAATGTTTGCTCTTAAAATTGTTTGAAAAAAAAAACAAAACCTGGTGTTTAATAAGCCAGAGAATAATAACAACTCAAAGACAAAATGAGATGGCCCAATTGTCAAAATAGTTGGATTTTTCTTTTGTATGGGTTCCCCCAGACGGAGGGGTGGGAGGGTAGGGGGGAGAAGTGCCACTAAGTTTTTCATCGGCTATTGTTTCTGCTCTGACAATTTATTAAGCAATAAACAGCAAAGTGAAGCCTAGAACCATATAAATCCAGCTAGCTGGAAAGCGCACTGCATGAATCTCAAAAGAGAACATGAATCTCATCACGTTTTCCAAAACTGAAAAACTTTCTGCTTCGACTACATGCATTTCTCTTTCAAAGGTTTTGGGATTATTTTATGGTCAGAAATATGATTTGCATATAGACAATTAAAAAAGCATTAGCTTAGTCTATCTCTTGGGTAGTAAAGCTTGGTGGTAGAACAGTAAAAATTGAACTGAGAAATGAGGAAGTGAGGCCGATCATGGTCAGTTCCTGGATGTCAAAGAAAGATAAAGTACTTTGTACCCTTAACTCAGGCAAAGAAAAATGTTCTAGAAGAGGGCAGAGTTCTCAGCCAACCCCCATACTTATGCAATCCCCCTTTCCTCAGACCTTAACAGATAATATCGATCACGTGTATGTGCATTTGGATTTTTGTTTGTTATTGTTTGGTTTTGTTATTTTATTACAAGAAAGTGTTAGAAGAATCACAGCAATGCAACCATAACAGAACCGTGGTAGAATGGTCTAGCCAGAAAATTATACTGCTATAATCAAACCTGCCATTTCTGAAAACCCATGTGAGGGATCTGCCTTGGCGGTGGCAGGAGCTACGGTTATGGCTAAATGCTAGACTCCCTCAAGAAGCATCCTCACTGTTGAGGAGGCTGAGCAGAAGTCAGTTTTTGAGAAGCAGAGAGAAGAGGGAAAAGTGTACCATGGAAAATGAACTCAACATCAGTCGGCCTCTCAGCAGGCTTAAATACTATAATGGATTGAAAGAAACATAAGTGAAAACAATTCTAGAGCAAATAGGACACTTTGCTAAGAGATGGTTCCAGAGAGACTCTGGAAGGAGCACTATGACCTTTAAAAAGCTCATCTTATCCTATAGCAGGGCCCCCGAGGGCACTATACTAAAGATTCCTACTATAAGGTCAAAAAAAATTTATACTGAGCTAATAAAAAACATCTTCAAACGTCCTAAGGCTCAGCAGGCTTTGAAATCACTCACCTTTCCTTTGTCCTTAATTCCTCAGTTAATTAGGGCAATTCCTAATGTCACTCCAAGGATAAGAGGGGCAGCCACTGTCTGTCACCACAGAGCCCTCCAAACACAGCAATTTGTTAAAGGTATTTAAGAAAGAGAGAGAGAGAGAGAGAGAGAGAGAGAGAGCGCGCACCCATGCACCATCACCATGGTAACTCTGAGTGTAGCCCACGGGGACGGTCTGAAAAGTTGCGCAGAGCAGAGCGTACCTCTCAGCTTATATGTCTCTCCATTAGCAGAGTACACGACGAGCATGTGGGGAGCTTCGTCGCTCAGGGACACGATGGCTCCCGATAAAGACAGAGCTCCTCGAGGCTTCTGGTGTTTGCTTTGCTCATTCACAAAATACTGCAGGATGCCGGCCTCAAAATCCAGTACAAAGTACCTGTGCAGAGAGACCACAAGTGCATTACTTTTCTCCTCCAGCCCACTCCCCACAGCAAAGCGGAAAAGAAAAGCGGTCCTTCAAGTCAAGTCCCCAAATTCCTGAAGCTGGAACTCAGAAGTCCCTCCCAGATAGGAAGCCTTGAGAATGGAGAAGAACACTTGACCGTTAAATCAGACTGCAGTTTGTAACGTGCCATCACGGGCCAGGGCTGGGTCCAGGCAGGACTTGGTGCGATGCCCATCACTTCCCCAGGCGCCCACAGTTACCACATTAAACCTCAGCATGGCAAAAGGATTGCAGGTGCCTTTTGACACAGCCTCTCGTAACATGCTCTATATGACTCACAGGAACAGCTGGAACTCCCGGGGCCTCTAAGAGAGGTTGTTTTACACCCAGCTAGCAGCAAGCTGGGCCTCGAAATTGCCTGGGTGCCGTGAGGAGCCCGAGCACCTGCCCGCCTCAGAGCCTCCAATCAGCTCTCCATTTCCAGGCATCATACTGCCAGAGAACTGGACGTGCTTATGCAGCCACCTGGACGCAGTCCACTGGGCCCTTCTGTAGATACTTTTTCACACAATTAAAGAGGCAAGAATTCCCTCTGTGCTCTGGAAGGTTAAAATGCCTCTGAACTCTGCATCCAGGGTAAAAGAAGGGAAAAAGGAAGTGCAAGTCAAGTTGCCTTTCTCCACTAGGATGGAGATGTCTTCATCCAATATTTGAATTCTTCCCATGGCCTAGAAACTCAGCACAACCCCGGCTGACTTCTCCAGCTTTCATACTTTCTATTCCACCCACACTGGCCTTTTCTCTCCTCTTTCATACTCATCAAGTTACCTCCCACCACAGGACCTTTGCACATACTTTTCTAACTCTGGAGCAACTACGCAAAGTGTTGCTTACAAATGTCGATGGTTTGCAAACTGTTACCAGTTCACAACAACCTTCTGAAACTGTTCTTGCGATCTGGCTTTGCTTCAACTTCCAACGGCTTCATTAAATAGCTCAGACATTGTCAAACATGTGTGGCATGCACAAGCTATGTACCAGTCATGAATCAACCACAATGCAGTTGAAAAACAAAAAGCAGATGCTTTACCACAGGCAATGTGAGAAATGCTTGCCTGGAATACTAGTCCCTCTCCTGGAACACTGTTCCCTCCCTCTCTTGCCTAGTTGACTTCTCAGTCTTCAGGAACAGCTTCAGCACCACCTCCTCGAGAAAGTCTCTCCTGAATCAGCTCAAATATTTCTCCTACACGTTTTCATAGCACCTCGAACTTCTCTTCCATGGCATCAGCCCCAGTAGGAGAATCCACATTTGTGTGATTATCCGATTCAATATCTATTTTCCCCATTGCTCCTTGGAGGCAGCACCATGTTTTCTCCGCAGTACCCAGAGAGAGTCTGATGCTTCATTGAGCCTCAGTTAACATCTGTTAAATGAATGAAGGAAAAAGTGTGGAAACAACTACTGAGCTCCACAGTTCACCAAAGCACCTGCGTCCCTACAGGGAACTCCCACAGCACTGCAAAACATTTCACACTTTTGAGGGGCACATGGCAATATTCCACATGAGTCAGATACCATCCACACTGCTAACTCAGGTAGTTCCCAAAATTCCAACATCAGAGTGCACTACATCCCTGTTTTTACACTGAGGAGAGTGAGTGATTATTTGGGTGGATGGAGCCTGGACTTGGAGCCAGATGAAGATGGGCTTGGACTCAGGTGAGACTGAGGGGTATCACCCCAGAGAAGCTGATCTACAAAATGGGGATGATAATGTCCACCTAGTAAGTTGTTGGGAGAAGGAATTAGGTCGGAGGTTTGCAAACGTTCTTGATCCGTGGGAAACCTAGGTTAAAAGGAGAATCTAGCAGCTCCATTTATTAAGTAGTTAGGTCCAAATACCTTATTAAAAATGTATGTCCTAACTGCTCATTCGCCTTTGGAAAAAATAATTCACATATATTGGAAGAAAAAATAATTTTCTTTCTTCCTTAAATGACCACAATTGCTTATTAATGGGATGCGTGCACCTGTGGGCACTGTACAGCTTCTCAAACTTCAGAATCATATTGGACACTGCTTCCCTCTTCTCCTCTTCCATGCTGATGTTTGCTTTTTATTGAAGCAGGAATAAGCCAGACACAAAAAGGCATAATATATGATCTCACTGATATGAAATAATTAAGTTATATGCAAATTCATAGTCAGAAATTAGAATACAGGTTACCAGGGGCCAGGGTTGGGGTAGGGAATGGGAAGTTAATGCTTAATTGGTACAGAGCTTTCTGTTGGGGTGATGGAAAAGTTTTGGTAAGGGATGGTGGTGAAGACTGCAAACATCATAAATGTAATTACATCACTGAATTGTATATTTAAATGAAGTAAAAATAGGAAATTTTAGGTTATCTAGATGTTACCAAAATTAAAGAGAAAACACAAAACAACACAAACAGTGAAATGCAATCTAAACTACGGACTATAGTTAATAGTATAATTAGAACAATAATTTTTTCATCAATTGTAACAAAAGTATCACAATAATGCAAACTGTTTATTGGGAAAACTGTCGGGGGAGAGGGGGCAGGGGAACTCTGTACTTTCTGCGTGATTTTTTGTAAACTTACAACTGCTCTATAAAAAGGGGGGAAAACTGTGTCACACACCAGGCTATACGAAGTCTGATCCCCAGCTCAGCAGTATCCGCACCGCCCAGGAGCTTGGTAAAAATGTCAGCTCTTGAGACCCGCCCGAGGCCTGCTGAGCCAGGGAGGGGCCCAGGAGGCTGAAGTTTAATAAGCCCTCCAGGTGATTCTGATGCAGCCTAAATTTGAGAAGCACTGGTCCAAACTCTTAGCTTATCACCAAATCTTTTTCCTCCCCTTCCAGGGACACAGCCAGAAGGTATTTCCAGCTCTCCTCTTAGTTAAGCCAGTTGAGCTTTAGCCAATAGAACATGTGCAGAAATAATGCGGTCCTGGTCCGTAAAAATAACTATCTCCCCCCAGCCCTGGAATGGAAACCACCTGCAGGGCAACTTGAGAGCCCTACAGATGATGGCAAAGACACAAGAGGAAGCAGCCCGAGTCCCTGGAATCTTCCAAGGAACAGCCATATGAGACTGCCACATGAAAAGCAGGAAACTTCAGTCCACTACGACTGAAATCTGTTAAAGAAGCTGGCCTCACCCTAATTTTTTTAAGATTGTTTTCTTAGTTCTATTTTCATATCTTTCTACTTGAAATTTGCTCCCAGTACTTCCTACAAGAGAAGAGCATAATTTCCGATTTGCACATGGTCAAATTATTGAAGTGCCGACCCTGGTTTCTCGGCAGGAGTAAGTGCTGTCAGCTTGACCTATATTTCATGTCACCAAAACTAGAGCAATGCAGACGCTGCTCCCGGCAAGTCGGAGGACTAGCAGTAATAGTCCTTACGACTGACTGCAAGGAAGGAACTTCAGCTCAAAATCTGGCACGTTGTATCCCCCCACACACAGGCAGAGAGGCTATATCCTCATGGAGAAGCACATCGTGTTTTACACAGGGGAAAAAGAAAAGGAAGAGGATAAAATGTGAACCGGTTTCATGGAAAAGACATAAGCAACTTGCCCTCAACTTGCTCAATTTCTCCATCCACCCTCTGTGGATGGCTGGCCCGGAGAAAGGGCTTCCCATCTTCCTCTTTTCCTGCCTCTACCAGCTTATCAACTGGGGACCAGTCAACCATCCTCTCTCCTGAAGGCAGTTTCCCAAATGGCATCATCCTGTTCCAACAAGTAACTACGTATTTGCAAAGGACATTATTCTGAAGCTGGGACAAAGAAATGAATGCTGCTTTATTTTTTCAGTAAGGATGACAATAACCAACCGATGTCACATTATGCAGGATATGGGAACACGTTAATGATTTTGCACATTCCGTATCTCAAACTGACATCTTGATTCTAATCTCCTACCTCGAAAAAAAACACACACCATCTTTCCATTGCTTCCTAAAATAGTTGAAATGCAAATGCACAGGCTTGAATCGTGCACTAAGAAAGGTCATCAATAATTTACTCCTTTACTAGAGACAGTTAAGAATTCCATATTTGGAGGGGGGCGATGGGAGAATAGCGGATTAAAAATTGCAACAGACTACAA
Organism: Tolypeutes matacus; assembly: GCA_026826555.1. Classification (NCBI taxonomy): domain Eukaryota; kingdom Metazoa; phylum Chordata; class Mammalia; order Cingulata; family Chlamyphoridae; genus Tolypeutes; species Tolypeutes matacus. Next base: position 15,883,692 of record JAKSZT010054202.1, read on the forward strand.
ATAAAGTGTTCTTTCAGGATGGCCTTGGAAAGTTAGCTCGTGCCATATACACTAGTAGCTGTCACCTCCCCTGGGGGGAAGAAATTAAATTCCGTTTCCTACAGGGTGATGGCTCTGTCAGGTACTGCTATTTGGAGCCTGCAGCTATATCGGAAAGTAACAGCTTTCATTCTAAATAGGACAGTTAACCATATTTCCGGACTAGGCTTCATTAAACCCAGTGAAATTGCTAGATAAAATCCTGAAACATTCTTAAAGGTCTTTGCTTCCAGAGATAGGATTAAAACAAACCTAATTTCTAGTTTAAGAAAAAAATGGTGTCTTTTAGTCGTAGAATGCAACTTTGATGTGTGGGTGAACTTAATTATATACAGAGATAGCACGTTTTATTTGCTAGTTTGACAACCCAAAGCGTGCTGGAGAGGGAAAGGAGAGAACTAGGTGGGGAATCAAACAAAGCCCCGAAGAAAGCACCTTACTGCTCATCAGGCCGGCATTTGGTGGCGCCCTTGACCAACTCCAAAGCTGAGCACCAGGGCAGGTGGCAGGCGCCTTCCTGGGGGGGGCTGTGGACAAGCCACTGTCTTTTACATCCTTTGAGCAAACCCCATCACCTTAGAAAGAAACACAAGTGCTCACATACACATTTGTACACATCTGCACACTCATGCACTCACATGAGTTCATACACATCCGCACACTCATGCACTGTGCTTTCCAAGCCTCGCGTCTCTGAGCAGTCGTTTTGTCTGCACCTGTACACCTTTAATTGCCTGACATAGGGAAGCGGATGTGGCTCGAGCAGTTGGGCACCCGCCTACCACACAGGAGGTCCCGGGTTCAGTTCCCGGTGCCTCCTAAAGAAGATGAGCAAGACAGTGAGCTGCCTCAATGGGCCGGTGTGGCGAGCTGACGCAACGAGGAGACGCAACGAGGAAACGCAATGAGAGACGCAACAAGCAAGGAGCAGGTGTGGCTCAAGTGACTGAGCACCTCCCTCCCACATGGGAGGGCACAGGTTCGGTTCCCGGTGCCTCCTAAAAAGACGATGAGGAGACACAGAAAGCACACAATGAACAGACACAAAGAGTCGAACAACGGAGGGAGGGGAGAGAAATAAATAAAAATAAATCTTAAAAAAAAAAAAATATGCTCTTGCCTGACATAGTTTGAGTTTCAACTTTTGGATTTAAAGCAGGGAAAAAAATACCACAACAATGCCTTTTTACTTTGAGAGGGGGGCCAAACAGGATCTAGGAGCTCCAGAACAGCTATCTACCAAACTCCAGGCAGGAAGAGAAGTATGATGGAAGAGGATGGTGGGTGGTGAGGTGGGTGCAGAGAAGCTCGTTAATGCTACGGGCAGAAGTTACAATCCCAAACTATAAGAAAATTGCAAATCAAAAAATGGGATGAAAAAAATCCTTCTTTGAAGAGGAACTCTCCGGGACAGGCTGGTCCTGCCAAAAAGTGAAACCATTTCATCTAAATTTAAAAGTATAAATTTTAAAACAAGAGTAAAGGGCCTGGGAAGGGGAGGCTGTCGCCCCTTGGTGACTCGTAACTGTCGTTACTGTTCATTTCCAAGAAGGTTTCAGGACCTCCTCGTGTTCCAAATGGGGACCAGACTCAGGTGGTCCTTCCTGTTGGGAAATGCCTCCCCTTCCCCAGGCTCTCCGGCCTCTGAGAAGCACCTGCTCTAAACTGCTGGGCTGCATCCTATAAAACCTAGGTCGGGTCCCCCAATCCATCAGGCATGGCTGGAGTCCAGGCTGCCAGACCCCGCCTTGTCCTGATCAAGGACAACAGTGACCTGTTCTTCGACCTCTCGCACCCTTCTCTAGCTGGGTTATTTACTGCCCGGCTCTTCCAGAAGAAGAGCCCACCAACACACCCAAATGGAGAGAGAGAGTCCCTCTCACAAACGCTTGGATTTCCCCCAGGCCGGCCCGCCCCCTCCTCCACGCTCCCATGCCACTAAGGGATCTCACCAGTGCGACCATGGAGCTGGAAAAAACATGGTTCTTCCCAGAATCCTGAAAACGGATTCTTGAGGTTTCAGCAGCCTTCTGATTCCCTTCTGCCCACAAACACTTAAAACATTACCCTTTCTGAGATCACAAATCAGCATGTCTCTAAATCTTGCAATCTACTGCTTACAGAAAATGAAAACACAGGAAAATTCAGCAAAGTGAAGCATACTCAAGTATGTGAAGGGGAAAAACAACAGAGTGCATTTTCCTAAATTTACCTTACGTCTTCAAAGTTAATATAACTTATTTTTCATTGAGTCAATTCTTCCCATCTCTGGCAACCAACTAATTAAAGTTTTCCCAAAAGTTAGCTCCTTGGTAACTTTGGTAATAGAAGAGGGACTATCTACATAACCCCAGGTGGGATCTGCAATTCCTTGAACTTTATGGTCTTGTTACCTTAGAAGAGTTCACACTCAAAACCCCTAGAGTCTCAATCTGGCTCGGGAGAAGAGGATAAACTTCCAGAATCTCTCCCAAGTTAATCACGTTCATCAAATCTCCTGGAGAAGAGATGCTGGGCGTTATAGACAAACTTTACAGCGGGGTTCAAAGCTCGGCACTTGCAGGCAGCCTCAGTCCTAGCCAAGCCTTAAAGTCCGGAATCTCCCTGCTCTTGGAAATAGTGCCAATGGCTGGAGACATGAAGTGGCCTCTTCCATCCCTCCAGTACCTACAGCTCCACCAGTGCCCAGGGATTCCCCACCCACCACCATCATCCCCCAAACAACCAACACAATCCCAGAGACACTCGTTTGTCCGAGAGCCCTAAGGTCCATCACAAAGCAGCGGACAAATACATTCAAGTACACAGGAATCGCATTAAGCCAATCCATTAAACGTGGCCAGGCACGCAATGGGACAAGTTCAATTCAAATATATCAAGAAAACTTGATGTAATATGGTCAGTCTATAACATAAGCATCACGCTTGTCTTTTTTGACTCTTAAAGACACAAACAGAACCATTAATAAAAATCCCTGCTAACGCTGATTGAGCACTTTCTATGGGACACATGGTATGTGCTCTGCACATATTAACTAGTTTACATTTCACAGCTGTCCTAGGAAAGAGGTGTGATTATGACCCTCTTCACTGAAGTGCAGAAAGGTTAATAACTTGCCCAAGACCTACAGAGAAGAAGGGATAGGGCCTAGATTTTAACCCAGGCAATCTCTATTTAGAGTCCACGGCTATAAGCCACTAAAATGCTATATATTGATTACAATGTAAATTTCAACGAAGAGAACAGATGCAAAACTGTATACCCTCAAAACACAAAGGAACAAAAATACATAAATCAAAAACTGGTAGAAATGTAAGAGCACAAACAAAACACAATCATAATGGGAGATTTTAGAATCCCCCTATTGCCCAGAATTTAATAGATATGTAGAAAGCAAATACAAATATACAGCTTCAAAACAATATAATCACAAGCTTTATTTTAAATTTTCCAAATAATTATTTTCCAATGAAGAATATGACTTCTTCATAAGAATAAGAATATGAAGAATTTGCCAAAACACTAAGAAGAAAAAAAATCAAACACCAAAAACAAGAAATGTTATAGGTCACATTTTTCAACTCTATCTCATAGCAAAATAGATGCCGGGGATGCTAAAGACTTAAATTTATAAAAATAATTAAATAAATCAGAGAAAATACAGATCAATATTAAACTGCTGGGATGGGAGGGCATGCCAGGAAAGACAAAACCATAAAGAAGAGTATCGACGCATTTCTAAATAAAAGATAAAAACATCTCTAAAGCAAAAAATCAATAAATAAAATTAAAAGGCAATGGGAGGGGGGCAGATGTGGCTCAAATGGCTGGGTGTCTGTCTCCCATATGAGGGACCTGGGTTTGATGCCCGGGACCTCCCGGTAAAAAAAAATTTTAAAAATATAAAAAGACAATGGGAGCAGGTGTGGCTCAAGCAGTTGAGTGCCCACCTCCCACATGGGAGGTCCCGGCTTTGGATCTGGTGCCTCCTAGAGAAAAACAGACAATGAACAAAAAAGCAAAAAACCAAAACACACAAACAAAACAAAACAACAAGCAGACAATGAGCAAAAACAACAAGCAGACAACCAAAATATACTAAAAAACATAGAATTGTACACTTAAAAATATGTGAATTACAAGGTTTATGAACTATATGTCAATAAAATTATTTTTTTTAAAAAGACAATATACTGGGGAGCAGATGTGGCTCAAGAGGTTGAGTGCCTGCTTCCCACATGGGAGGTCCCACGTTCAGTGCCCAGTGCCTCCTAAAAAAAAAAAAAAAAATATCATGATGAATTGTCCAAACATTCGCAGTTTCCACCAGAATTTCACTTGTGTTGGCACACCAGCTTCCTCGGATGTCTGAGTGACCAAGGTTTCATGGAGTAGCCAAGATCCTGTTTTCTGTTATCCTAACTCACCTAACCCAAGCTCTTAATGTAAGGTTGTATTGAATATATGTCCTAGGAAAGGTTCCAGATGTGTGGGGAAAAAAAACTAATAAAACATTTCCTAAAAAAATAAAATAAAATAAAGTAAACAACAAGCAAACAAATGAAAAAAACCAACTCAGGGGAGCCAATGTGGCTCAGTGGTTGAGCGCCGGCTTCTCACATTCAAGGTTCTGGGTTCAATCCCTGGCCTCAGTACCTCAAAAAAACAAACAAAACAAAATACAAACAAACAAATAAAAAAAAAAACCAATATACATACCAATAAAGTATAGTCTTAAAAAAGAATATTGACAAATTTTGCCTTCTAGAAAGGGTGTTTCTGCAAGTTTGGTCCAGCTACTTCCTGCTTCTGAATCATTTGGGAGTTTATTAAAAATGTGAATTCCTGAGTCCCAAACCTTACCTACAGAAGAAGAATCTTTGTGAAGAAGGCCATGAAATCAGAAATGTGGATTTCCAAAAGTTTCCCAAGTGATTCTGAAACACATCAAAGCATAAGAGCCACTGCAAAATCAGAGTCAAAACTAGACCTCTCAGTGTCACCCATGGCCCTGCTCTTTCTACAGTCTGTCAGGCTTGCCCCCAACTATTCATTCAACAGATAGGTGAGCATCCACGTGCCCAAACAACCAAGCAGAATATATTATTTAAATGCTAGCCAACATCATCTTGCCTAGCTCTGAAAGAGCCAAAGCCAGCTCCTAAATCATGACAGCCCAGGAGGTAGATTTCTTGATTCTGTCACACTTTGGGAGTATTTGGGGGAAACACTTAAAGAAAAGTTACAAAATCATCTGGCTTAGGGTCCCTGCATAATCGGATCATGGGCTGTCATTAGGAAGGTGCTCACTTGAGCAGGAGCCCCAGGGACCAGGTCTAATGAAGCACCTGAAGATTTAGAGCCACCTGAGCGGCTACTGCTCCGGGGACCGCCTGATAAAGCGTGACCATAAGTCAGAGTGAGCTTTGCGCACGAGATTTGATGCACTGCGCTCAGGTTTGATCTATGATGATACGATCTGCTTTTAAAGACGAGGCGGTTTAACGCTGAAAGCAAGGAACTGAGACCGGTCTAACAATGATGAATACAGGCTTTTCAGACTATTGCCCGATCCTCTTCTGAACGACTATTAATTCTTGGGTTTCCAGGGCCTTCGGGTGAGAATGTCACACCGTTTTAAGTAAAATTCAAAATATCAAGAGGAGTCTTAACTCACAACTGGCATTTTCATTCTTGCCATCAGCAATGCCAGGAACTTGCCTGGGATCCTTGGGACAGGCTGAGTGTCAATTCAAGTCTCTGTTTTGTACTAGCAGCTTGAGCCTGCACATCAAGGCACACCAAAAGCTCTGGGGAAAGATGGATGGGCCTCCGGGCCTACCATCCAAGAAAAGAGGTGGGGAGCCGGCCTACAGGGACAGCAGCAGTGCCCCATGCATCCTACTGGGTCGAGCCCTGAATTCCACTGACCCTAGATTCAAAGTGGCCTCTTTTTCCCTAGGGGAAACAAAGCACAGAGGAAAGGTGTGACTTGAGGATCATGGTCTAGTCCAGTGGTTCTCAAACTACAGCTACATCAGAATCAACTGGGGAAGCGGATGTGGCTCAGGTGACTGAGCTTCCGCCTCCCACAGGGGAGGTCCATGGTTTGGTTCCAGTGCCTCCTAAAGAAGACAGCAAGCTGACATGACAAGCAGGCGTGGCAAGCTGATACAATAAGATGATGCAACAACAAGAGACACAAGAAGAAACATAATGAGAGATACAACAAAGCAGGGAACAGAGGTTCCTGGTACCTCCTAAAGAAAACAAGCAAGACAGCAAGTTGACACAAGAAGATGATGCAACAAGAGACACAAGAAGAAAAAACATAATGCAAGACACAACAAAGCAGGGAGCAGAGGTGGCTCAGGCAATTAGGGATCTCCCTTCCACATCAGAGGTCCCAGGTTGAATTCCCGGTGCCTCCTAAAGACACAGCATACAGCAAGTGCAAACAACGAGGGGGTGGGGAGAAATAAATAAATAACTCTTAAAAAAAAAAAAAAAAGCAGCTGGAGGCTTGTTCAAACACAGCTTCCTGGGCCCCTCTCCTAGAGTTTTTAATAGAGCATTTCTGGGTTTCAGCCTGAGAATCTGCATTTCTAACAAGCCCCCAGGTGAGGCTGATGTATCCAGTGAGGGACCACACTTTGGAAACCACTTCTCATTTTTTGTGACCTTGGACAAAGTACTTATCCACTCTGAGCCTTAAATTCCATAGTTGCAAAAGTAGAAAGTTGGCTAACTCTCTTTTGCAGACTATTCCACCATCTCAGTGCCTAAAAGTCTGGCTGGTTATAAACCAAGAACTTCCTAAAGTACACATCACATTTCTAAATGTAGACAGTGGATCGGATCTGATGCTCACATTGCATTGTATCAGCAGTTCAGTACAATGCCAACAAGACAGAACTCAAACTGAGAGCCTGTATTTGTTCTTTTTGGAGATACTATGGAAATATTTGTTGGCAGAGACTCACACTCAGTTCTCAGAGCGATCAGCTTTACACAGGTTCCATGATATGAAGAAAGCATTCTGGACACATTTACTCAATTTATGGTTAAAGAGAAGAGAATCTACATAGCCTGGTCATTTTTTGAGCATTAGTTCTAGTTCTAAAACAATTTTATTTGCAAAAATCATGCATTTCCTTAAAAAAAAATTTTTTTTCCAGAGTACTTACTATGTGTCAAGCATTGTACTAAGTGTTAAGGATGGGGGATGGTGTAGGGAAACAAGGTCCCTGCTCTAATGGGGGTGCGGGATGGGGGTGGGGAGGCGGGAGCAACAGACAATCAAGTATTCACTAAAACAATGCAAAGTTCTAGCTGTGATAAGTGTTTCCGGGTAGAAGTCAGTAAATTAGGAGGATATGACCAAGCCAGGGAGGTCAGGGAGTGATTCCCTGATAACAAAGGAACCAAGATCTGAAGGATGAGGAAGCATTGACTGGGTGAAGAGAGGAGAGACTTTTCCAGGAAGAGGAAGCAGCATAAACAGCCTATGCAAAGGCCCTGTGGATGGGAGGGGGTAGAGAGGATAAAAAGAAAAAGAAAAAAACGGAAAACAACCCATTGTGTTTACAGCAGAGAGAAGAAGGGAACACTGTATTGTTGGATGAAGCTAAAGACATCAGGAAGGGCAATCCATGCAGGGCCTGCTAGGCATAGAGAGAGTCTAATCTTTATTCCATCATCAACTAGACTCTACTGGAGGGTTTCAGGCAGAGGCAGGGATAAGACCAGATCCACATTTTGAGAGAGAACTCTTTAGCTCCACTGTGGGAAAAGTTCTGAAGAGAAGCCAAGATGGAAGCAGAGAGCAGATATAAGGCTGCTACAGAGATTCACTTTCAGCATCATGGAGTGAGAAGGCTAACAAAGTCTATCCCCCAAAATCAACTATAATACAGTAATCCAAACAGTGTGGCTCTAACACAAATTGAGAGTTCAGAAATAAACCCACACATCTATGGCCAATTGATTTTTGACAAAGAGGCCAAGTCCGCTCAATGGGGAAAGAAAATTCTCTTCAATAAATGGTGCTGGGAAAACTGGATATCTACACGCAAAGGAATGAAGGTGAATACCCTAAACCTATTCAAAATTTAACTCAAAATGGATCAACAGCATAAATAAAAGAGCTACAACTATAAAACTCTAAGAAGAAAACACAGGGAAATAGCTTCAGAATTTTGTATTACTAGGCAATGGATTCTTACCAAAAGCATGACCAAAAAAAGAAAAAAAAAATAGATAAATTGGACTTCATCAACATTTAAAGCTTTTGTGTATCTAAGGACATTATCAAGAAAGTGAAAAGACAACCAAAGGAAGGGGAAAATATTTAGAATCCCTATACCTGATAAGAGTTTAATATCCAGAATAAAGTACTCACACAACTCAGCAACAAAAAGATGAAAACCCCAATTTATAAATGGGCAAAGGATTTGAACAGACATTTCTCCAAAGAAGATACACAAGTTGGCCAATAAGCACATAAAAAGATGTTCATCATCATTAGCCATTAGAGAAATGCAAATCAAAACTACAATGACATACTATTACACACACACATATACATGCATACCTACTATAGGAATATTAGCCTTAGAAAGGAACGAAGTTCTGATACATACCACTACATGGATGAACCTTGAAGAAGTCCTATTGAGTGAAATAAGTCAGACACAAAGGTAGAGATATTGCATATATGAAATTTCCTATTGATATATGAAATAGCTAGGCTATGCAAACACATAGAGACAGAAAGTAGAGCACAGGTTACCAGGGGCAGGAGAAAGAGAATTGTGAGTTAATGTATAATGAGTATATGGTTTCTGCTGGGGTAATGCGAAAGTTCTAGTAACACTGTGAGTGTGACTAAGCCCACTGAATGGTATAATTGGGAATAACTGAAATGAGAAAGTTTATGTAGTATATATGTTGACACAATAAAAAAGAGCAACTAAAGAGACATAAAGGAAGAGCAATTAAATGGACTGGATCTAATAATAAAGGAGAAAAGGCTCAAAAGGACATTACTGGAACACATGACTGAACACCCAGCTACACAGATACAGGGACAAGGCTTAGGACACCAGACTTAAATACGAAAACAAGGGGGAAACAACTTAATGAAGATATCAGTGGCCACACATTGTATGCGAGACAGATTTTACAGAGTAGGTCCAGGAAAGATACTAAACAACAAACAATCAAACAAAATACAGCAACAATCAATCACACAACTCTCAGGAAAAATTTAGAATCCAGAATACAGTGTATTATTAAAAATCTACAATATTCAACACAGTACTATGAGATACATGTAGAACAAGAAACAAAGTGTGACCCATACTCAAGGGAAAAAAAAAATCAATAGAAACAGGGCTCTAAGTGGTCCCAAATGTTGGAGCATGCAAAAACCTCAAAGAAGATATTGTAAGTATATGCAAATAACAAAAGGAACAATTTAAAAGAAAGAGAAAAAAAGTATGAACATAATGCCTCAACTAATAGAGAATCTCGATAAAATGATAGAAATTATAAGAAACATTTGGAAATTCTAGAGCTGAAAAGTACAGTAAATAAAATTAACATTTTATGAGAAGGACTTAACAAATTTGAATGGCAGAAGAAAGAATCCATAAATATGAAGACATATCAATAAAATTATTCATATCTGAAAAATAGGGAGAATAAATATTGAAAAATAATACACAGAGCCTTAGAGATTTGTGGGACAACATCAAGCATACCAAAACACATGTAATGGAAATTCCTGGAGAAAAGAGAGAAAAAGGAGTATGAAAATATTTGAAGAAATAAAGGCCAAAACAGTGAAATTTGGTGGAAAACATTAATATACAGATCCAGGAAATTCAACGAACCGCAAGTAGGATACACAAAGAGATCCACACCTAGACAAATAGTACTCAAAAGACTGAGAGAAAAAATTGAAAGCAGCAAGAGAACAAGGATTCATCACATATAAGGGCACCTCAATACAATAAGAGCTTTGTACTGTCAGAGGGCAGTGAGGTGACATATTCAAAATGCTGAAAGAAAAAAACCTGACAATCAAGAATTCTATATCCAGAAAAAGTAGCCTTTTATAATAAATGCAAAATAAAGACATTTCCAGATAGGGATAACTGAGAGAATTTATTGCTAGCAGACCTGCCTTAAAAAAGAAATACTAGGGAAAAGATATGGCTCAAGCAGTTGAGTGCCTGCTTCCACATGGGAGGTCCCGGGCTCGATCCTTGGTGCCTCCTAAAAACAAAAACAAACAAGCAAACAAACAAACAAAAAAAAAACAACTCAGGGGAGCCAACGTGGCTCAGTGGTTGAGCCCTGGCTTCCCGCATACAAGGTCCTGGGTTCAATCCCCAGTCCTAGTACCTAAAAATATATATATATATATATATACTAAAGGAATTCCTTCAGGCTGAAATGAAGTGAACCACATAGTAGAAAAAATGAACATCAGAAATGGTAAAGACATGGGTAAATATAAAGGACTCTATAACTATATTTTTATCATGTCTTCTTTCATATTCTTTAATAGAAATAAGTTTGTATGAAGCCATAATTGTAACACTGTATTAAGTGTATAACACTGAGACAGAGACAAAGATAGAGAGAGATGACAGCACAAATAACGGGGGGGGGGGGGGGAGAAAAAAAGAAGAGAAAATATAGTGGAGCTAAGTTTCAATATTTTATGGGAATAAGGCTAGCATTATTCTGAAGTAGACTGTGTTAATTAAAGATGCATACTGCAATTCCTAGAGTACTCACTAAGAAAATAAGCATAAAATATAGTTTAAAAAATTAACAGAGAAATTAGGATGGTACACTAAGGAATATTTAACACAAAATAAAGCAGTAAAGAAGGACTACAGGAACAAAAGACCTAAAACAAATAGAAAACAAATAGAAAAACGTCAAACATAAATCCAACTATATCTATAATTACATTAAATGTGAAAGAGAAACACCCCAGTCAAAAGACAGAGATTGTCAGAATGGACAAGAAAGATACACTCCATATGCTTAGATTCAAAGACACAAATAAATTGAAAGTAAAACCATGGAAAAAAGATAAATCACTGAAAACAGTAACCATAAGAAAGCTGAAGTGACTGCACTAATATTACTCAAAATAGACTTTAAGAGAAGAGTCATTCCTAGGGAGGAAATTTTAATAATAAAAGGGTATATACATCAGCAGATAAAACAATTATAAATGAATACACAACTAAACACAGAGCCCAAAAATACATGAAACAAAACTGATGGAATTTAAAGGAGAAATAGACAACTCAACAATAATAGTTGTAGATTTCAATATATCATTCTCAATAATTAGCAGAACATTTGAAAGATAGTAAGCAAGGATATAGAAGACTTGAACAACACGATCAACCAACTTGACCTAATAGGCATTAAAGGAACACTCCTCTGAACAACTGCAGAACACCAATTCTTTTCAAGTATACATGGGACATTCTCCAGGGTAGTTCACATACCATGCCACAAACAGTTCTCAATAAACCTAAAAAGAATGAAATCATACAAAGTATATTCTCTAACCATGACAGAATTAAATCGGAAATCCACAACTAAGAGAAATCTGAGAAAAATCCCAAATATTTGGAAATTAAATAACACCCCTAAATAACATATGACTCAAAGAAGTCTAAAGGGAAGTTAGAAATAAAAGACTATGAAAACACTACATATCAAAATTTACAGGATGCAGCTAAAGCAATAGTTAGAGGGAAATTTATAACTTTTAAGGCTATCAAAGGAGTCTCAAATCAATAACCTAAACTTTTATAAAGTAAAAGTAAAACCCAAGCAATCAGAAGGATGGAAACAATAAAGATTAGTCCCAAAAATCAATGAAACAGAAAATTAGAGAAAAATCAGTGAAACTAAAGTTGGTTCTTTTAAAATATCAACAAAATTAACAAATTCTTAGCTAGACTGACCAAGAAAAGCTAGAGAAAAGATAAAAATTACCAATATTAAGAATGAAATAGGAGACATAATTCCTGACCCTGTAGAAATTAAAATAGTTATAAGAATATTCTGTAAAACTTTGTGCCAAAAATTAGACAATTTAGATTAAATGCAAAACTTCCTATGAAGAGAAAGATTACTAAAAGTAACTCAAGAAGAAATAGAAACTCTGAATGGAACTATAAAAAATTGAAGTAGTAGTTTAAGATCTTCCCCTCCATATACACACACAAAAAAGCCAGGCCCAAGGCTTTTATCAAATAGTTTAAAAATAAATAATAGCAGTCTTTCACAAACACTTTCAGAAAACAGAGGAATACATAATACTTCCAAATTCATCCTCTGAGGCCACTATTATCCTGATACCAAAACCAGACAAAGACATCACTAGAAAAGAAAACTACAGACCAATATCCTTCAAACACAAATGCAAAAATCTTCAAACTTTTATATTTTATTGGACTCAGTTTGATAAAAGTTTGAATATCATGACAAAAGACACAAAAAGCACTTGAAAAAATCCAACACCAATTCATGATAAAATTTTTTTTTTTAAAGCTTGTCAATAAACTAGGAATGGAATGGAACTTCCTCAACCTAATATAGGGCATGCATTTTAAAAACCTACAGTTAACATCATTCTTTACAGTGAAAGACTGAATTCTTCCCCCCTAAGATAGAGAAAAAGACAGACGTCTATCCTCACCACTTCTTTTGAAAGTTGTAGTGGAGTTACTAGCAAATAAAAGAAAGGAAATATCCAGATTAGAAAGGAATAAGAAAAACTGTCTTTATTCACAGGTGACATGATGTTAAATGTAAAAAAAGACTAAGGAATCCACATACACCTGTGCATGCACACAAAGCACTTGCTAGAACTACTAAATGAAGATACCAAGCTCACAGGAAACAAAAGCAATGCACATACATCAACTGTATGTCTCCATACTAGCAATAAGCACTCCCAAAATAAAATTAAGAAAACAATTCCAATCACTATAGGGTGAAAAAATTAAAATACACAGGCATACACTTAAAAGAAGTACAAGATTTGTATACTCAAAGTTACAAAATATTGCTGAGAAAATTAAAAAAGATCTAAATAAATGGAGAGACAGCCCATGTTCATGGACTTGATATTGTTAAGATGGCAATTCTTCCCAAATGACCTATAGAGTCAACACAATCCCTAAGAAATACTTTTTACAGCAATTGACAAAATGACCCTAAAATTTATGTGGAACTGCAAAAGACCTAGAATAGCTAAATCAATTGTTGAAAAAGAAGAATTGAGGTAGAGGACTTACACTAACCAATTTTTAAACTCACTATAAACCTACAATTATCAAGATAGTGTGGTACTGGCATAAGGATAGACATATAGATCAATAGAACAGAAATAAGAATCCACAAATAAATCCTTATATTTATGGTCAACTGATTTTCAACAAAGGGGCCAAGGCAGTGCATGGAAGAAGGAAAAGTCTTTTTGTTGTGGTGGTTCTTTTGGTAAATATGGCAGGGGAGAGTCACTGGTACAGGGTGTTGGTGGTGGTGGGATGTGTGGGGAAAGGTACACCTGGGGCATGCTTCTATGGAATATGAATGTGCTCATCTTGTCATAGGGTGTTATCTCAGTGGGTGGAGACCCACACAATAAACAACAAAATACTAAACTATCATCCCACGGAGCCCTGCTACATTCTCAAATAGAGGGACAAGGATCTCGAGTACATAGGCAGTGTCTAATAAAAGAAATCAGACCAATATGCCAAGCCCTCAATATTAACGTGTGTACTTATGAACCTTATTCTTGTAAAATTGAAACTTAGTAAAATAATAACTATTGCCTATGAGTTACCTCCTAAAAAACCTTCTTGATATTCAAATGTGGCATCTCTCTAAGACAAACTCAGTAAATAAATGCACTGCCTGCCCCTCAGTGTAGGACATGACTCCCAGGGATGAGCCTCCAAGGCACCAACCACCAACCAGTGATGCATGTGGAAAAAGATCTTGACCAAAAGGGAGTAATACTAAATACAAAAGAGTTTTTATAGCTATGAGATTTCTAAATAAGTCGGGAGGTCAATCCAGAGGTTACACTTATACATGTCTCAGGCAGATCTCACTATCTGCCACAGCAAACAAAGCCTCAAATAGGGATGTTCCTGAGGGCCCTAGAGTCATCTGGACACTACAGACAGGGCACACAATCTCTTGAAATTGTACCCTGCCGGTGGACCTTACCTTGGAATGTATGACAACCTATTTTCCCATTGTAACAGAGTTAGACTCATTTATAATTTCCCTACACATGATTCTTCTACCCCTTTTATTTGGGCCTATAATTAGCACTATACTCATTAAATAAATGTCTCAGAGTCTTACATCTTTGATTTGTGCATACGCCAGTTGAGCCCTGAATCTCAGCAGAGTTGTGGCAAACACCTACTCTCCAGATCATCGGACTCACCCAGGACAACGAACAAAATGATGATGACAGACAACTCCGATCCCCCAAAACAGAGAGCATCTACAAATGCAAGCAAAACAGTTCCTTCCATCTGCCCCATAAGATCTAAGCCCCCTCTCAATCTGAAGCAGAGCAGGCATCACCATCCCAAAATCCTCAAGGTTGGGGAATGAACAAACATAAGGGGGGAATGCACCGATGGACAAAGTAAACTTATTAATATTGTAGTAATGGAAGAACATGTAACATTGCTATAAAGATAGTGTTTACCAGAGGTTCTGAGGGGAGGGGGAGGGAATAATAGGTGGAACATAGGGCATTTTTAGGGCATGTACCACACCAATGCACAAGGTGTTAATAACAGGGTGACATATGGGAAAAATACACCTGATGCAAACTATGGATGATAGTTAATAGCACTATTTTAATAATCTTTCATCAATTGTAACAAAGGTAACTACTGTAAAAAAAAAATAATAATACAATTACAAAAGTGCTATCATTAACTGTCATATGTTCTGCACCAGTGCAAGGTGGTGGTGGTGGTGGTATGGTATATAGGAATCCTGATTTTTATGCCCGATTGTTCTGTAAACCAACAACTTCTCTAATAAAAAAAAAATTTTTTTTTTTTTTTGTAAAGAAAGGAGTGATCATCTATGTCAAATGCTAATGAAATATCAGTAAGATAAGAACTGAATCATGTCCTATTTGTGACTACATACTGAGCTATCTGTGTGTATTTCTAGATTCAAGGTTTCCCATGACCCTACTTCATTGTCAAGCAGATCAGTTTTTGTTGATGCAGCAAGTCCAAGAGACAGGAAAAGAACTTCTCTTATCTTTCAAACATTTATTGCCTCAGTCCACCAGCTGTTTCCCAATATACATACTCCATTTTTTATTTTGGAGTAGTAGAAAGATATTGCTTTGAACTAGAACCTTCAACCTCAGCTCTGTCACTGATTAACTCATGGTCTGAAACCAAGTGTGGCAGACACAGCTGACTGCCCACCAAATAACCATTTTCTCTTCCCTCTTAAAATTAAGAGAACTCCAGTTTTTTAGCTGGACACAACACACATCACCAGAATAAATTTCTCAACCTTACTTTCTGCTAGCTGTGGTCATTTGACTAGTACTAACTAATGAGGAACAGTGATATACCAGACTTCTTCCCTCTCTCTACCTGCTTTTGGAAGATGGGTGTGATGGCTGGAATTCCAGCAGTCCTCTTGACTAGGAGGCCATGGCTGCACCCTAAGGGTGGTGAAGCAGAAAGCTGCAAGGAGCTTGGGTCTCTGATATTTGTGGCATCCTCAAACCAACCCTGAAAAAATCATCTCCAAATTTCTTTTGTGTGACAGGAAAATAAAGACTACACATTAGAATCACCTGGAGACTTTTTTTTTTTTTTTTTACAAATTCCACTCCCCAGCCTGCACTTAAACCAAATTAACTCAGAATCTCTAAGGCAAGGATTCTTATCCACGGACCCCACTGCCAGACAGGTGAAAGCCATGGACCCCTTACCAAGCCCACACTATCCTGTGTATTATTTAATAAATATATCACCCCCGCACCAACACTTCCCCACAAGAATAATGTCTTTTTGAATTTCAAGTTCAGAGAGCCCTTGTTAAGAGCCCCTGCTCTAAGGTGAGTGTCATAGTTTGTTAGGGCTGCTCTAACAAAGTATCACAAACTGGGTGGTTTAAGACAACAGTAATCTATTGGCTCACAGTTCTGAAGGCTAGAAGGCCAAAAGAAGGTGCCAGCAGGGTCATGCTCTAAGATTCTGGTAGTGGCTGCAGCAACTCATGATATTCTTTGGGTTGTGGCATAACTCACTCTCTGCTCCATCATACAGCTCTCTTCTCTGTGTCCAAATTTCTCTGCTTATAAAGACACCAGTCTGAGAAGCGGATGTGGGTCAAGCAATCGGGCTCCCGTCTATCATACAGGAGGTCCAGGGTTCAATTCCCGGGGCCTCCTGGTGAAGGTGAACTGGCCCGCGTGGAGTGCTGGCCCACGCAGAGAGCTAGCACAGCAAGATGATGTAACAAAAAGAGACACAGAGGAGAGACAAAAAGAGATGCAGCAGACCAGGGCACTGAGGTGGTGCAAGAGATTGAGTGCCTCTCTTCACTCTGGAAGGTCCGAGGATCAGTTCCTGGTGCCACCTGGGGAGAAGACAGACACAGAATAACACACAGCAAAGGGACACAGAGAGCAGACAATGGGGGCAGGGGGAGAAACAAATAAATATTTTTTAAAAAATTAAAAATAAAGACACCAGTCATATTGGATTAGGACCCACTCTAATCAGTTTGGCCTCATCTTCACTAATATCTTCAAAAACCTACTGACAAATAAGTTCACAGCCACATGCTGGGGGTCAGAACTTGAACATGTCCTTTTGGGGAACACAATTCAATCTGTAACAGTGAGAACCAGGCGTTGGTATGTTGTCAAAGCTCCCCAGGTGATTGCAACTGCAGCCAGGTTTGTGAACTGGTGGTTGACTTCACCTTATGCAGCTGTTATTCACAGCTGAATGCAATTCCTGAGTCACCGTCATCTGACTCATCTCCCTTGCCAGTCTGAAAATCTTTAAAACGGGATTATAATTCTCACTACTCCCACAAATATTTAACAACCCTACATGCCAGATGCTGAGGATACACTGGTAAGCGAGTCACAGTAGCTGCCTTCAAGAAGTTCAAAATCAGAAACAGTGTGGGCCATCTCCATGCCAAAATCCTCAAGATTGAGGAACGAACAAACATAAGGGGGGGGAGTACAACTGTGGACTAAAGCAGACTTATTATTATTCTAGCAATGGAAGAACTTGTATCATGGATACAAAGGCAGTGGCCACCAGAGGTTCTGAGGGGAGGGAGAGGGAAGAATGAGTGTAACATGGGGCATTTGGGGGACATTGGAATTGTTCTGCATAATAATGAAATGACAGATACAAGCTGTTATACATTTTGTCAAAACCTATAAAATTGTGTGGTGCAAACTGTAAACCAAATGTAAACTATAGACTGTAGTTAGTGGCAATGCTTCAATATGTGTTCATCGATTGTAACAAATGTACCACACTAATGAAGGATGTTGTTAATGGGGGAAATTGGGGAAGTGGGTAATATGGGAATCTCATATTTTTGATGTAACATTTATGTAAAATAAAGCTCCTTTAAAAAGAAATTTTAAAAAAGAAGCTTATAAATATGTTATCTGAAAAACGACATGAATTTCTTCTATGAGCAAAAAAAGCACCAAACTATATAACTACTACAATTATTTGGGGGGACCCTAATGTAGAAACTAGATGCAGCAGCACGGATAAGGAGAAATCACATCACCATATTAAACGAAAGTTATAGCCTATTACAAATCTAACTCCTGGTTTTGGCAAAGCACTCAGTAATTGATTGCTGGGAACAACTTAACATTACTGCTATATCCCCATTACCACAGAGAGAGAGCACATGAGCATTAGAAATTATGCTTAGTATAATCTACATTTCTAATTTATGACCATCAGGAACAAGGGCACTTTAATTTCAAGAAGCTCAAACTCCAAGAACTGTATATGACCAATGAATGAGGCACTCAGCACTGATCATCAGGCTTTCAAAACAGACTCCCTTTAGATCCTCACATGATTGACTGCCAACATACTAAAAACACTTTATAGAGGGTGAGAGTTCCTGCATCATTTTTCAGGCTTCACAGGAAACCAATAGTTACTCTCCAAAAGACAATTTAGGAAAATACCCATTTGGGGATCAAATGCTCCAGGTTCTAAGCACAAAGCCCCCCAATTCTAGATGATCTAATCAAATGAAAACTTTCATTTTCTGCAAAGGATAGCAAATATATGAATTTTGGATCCCTGTTTCCAGTTCTGGGCCAGGCGGAGAACCAGCCCACCTTCTGGCTCCCTCCTAGGAATCCAATGCCGGAGATACCACGGAAGGGAAAGGGATTGAGAGAAAAGTGGAGAGCAGAGGAGGTTGGGTTCCTGAGGGCAGGGACAGTCTGAAGCCAGAGCTGATTAGGGGCCACAGAGGAGGGGTGGATTCAAGGAGAGGCCTCCAGCTGGGTGACCATCACAGGCCGATAAGCAGAAGCCCCAGCTTCAAGGACTGTCATGAGATCAGGGCAGCACTGGAGCCTGGTGGGTCCCCATTAGGAACAAGTACGATGGGGAGCCAGCCCCCACCTTGGCCACCTACCCCTCCTTAACACCTCTCCGTAGGCCCACAGCCAAGCAGAGTTTACAAAAACTGGGGTCAGAGTCATCTGGAAGAAACTTAGGGGCAAGTAGAATACAGGGACAGAAGGGTCCCAGTCTATACTTTGTCCTGAGCTTGCTTCCCCCACCAAGGAATCTCATCCTCCGAGGACAAGCGAGTGCCTGAGCTTCTGTCACACCACCCCCGGTGAGCTGAGCACACAAGGTGATAAAAGATACACACCAAAGGAAAAAGTTACCATATTCTGGAGAAATGTAAATGCTATGAAAGGGAGAGAAAAAGAATGGAATAAGTTGAGGCAGGTTAGTTTAGGAAAAGGGGAGATGAGTCTAAGGCCTGGCAGAAAAACATGGCCGCAAAACATGTGGCCGTGAAACCCTGCCCGGAAACCCCCTGAGGGAAAGACCACCTCCAAGAAGGCTTCCGGAAAGACCCCGCGAGACCGGGCCATGAGAACCTCATTTGGAACGAGATTGGAATGAGAACTCCTTCCGGGTCAAGGGAAAGCCCCGGATACCTGCAAGGGCCCTCACCATTGGGCCCTCTGGGGAACTGACAGGTGGGGTAACCAATCAGAACAGCAAACAGCTGGGGCCCCTCCCCCAACATCACGAAAGGGAGGAGTAAATGATAGCTTAATAAAGTTAGCCCCACAAGCCCAAAACACTGTCTAGAGGAGCCTGTACCTACATGTGGGAGTGCATAATTCTGTTCTTTTCTCCCCTTTCTTAAATTCTTCAATGAAACATAGCCAAGAACCCAGAGGAATCCATCATCCCCCGACTTCCCCTGGCTTCAAATTTATACTACAAGAGGCAGAACTGATGTAAAATAAAGAACGAAAATGTAAACAAAACAAATACCTCAAGTAGCTTCAGTGAACTATGGAAGACTATTGGAATTGTGGAGTAGAAAGAAGTACTTAGAACCACCAAATGAAAATATTGGGTTGGAAAACTAATAGTACTAGAAAAACCCAGCATAGCTTAAATATTAAAGCATTGTACTATACCTTACAATGTTAGAAAATTTCAATGTAACTCTTGCTCACCTGTCAGGAGGCACACAGAGCTAGAGCTTTAACATTAACCAGATTTAACTCCACCAAAAATGTGCTTCCTCATCTTTGCTCACATCCATGGTTATCTGTAAGTTCACATGCATACCACTCTCCTCCATCCTTATCACCCCAAGATAACTAGACCCTAGGTACCATGCATATGTTAAGATTTTAGCAAAAATGAAATTTTCTGCACCTTCCTTAAGAATGTCACCCTGATAATTAAACTTTCTCTGTTTCAACCGATATAAAATCTGAGAGGAAGACCCTTAACGGGGAGGTTGATTTGAGATTGTAAATCTCCAGTCTCCTGCCAGTGACTACACCCTCTTTTCCTCCCTAGCCTAGTTCAGTGTGTCTGTCCATTCTGCCGCAAGGACTGAACAAGCCCAGCCCAGGGCCACCCCAGCCCCTCTTCAAGAGTTTTGATAAAAGGAACTCAGAGGTAGAAGAGGAGAAGGTGGCAGAAGAATGAATTGGTGAGCTGGAAGAGTAATCAAGGCACTCAGAGTGCATTAGGACAGGATTTCCTTAAATGGGAAAAAAACATAATAGAAATGTCAACATCCATCTCACAGGAGTCACAGAGGGAGAGAAAAGAATAAAAAGAGAAGAGGACATAGTTAAAGAAATAAGGACCAGGAATTCTTCACAATTAAAGAAAGATCCGACACTTCAGATTTAACTCAGCATGCCAAATAGATTGGTTAAGAGAAAGCCACACCGACACCCATTTTAGTAAAATTTAAGATGAAAGAAAATAAAAAAAAAAAAAAAAATCTAAACGCTTCCAGAGAGAAAAAGCAGAAAACCTATAAAGAGAAAAAGTTAGATTGACATCAGAATTTCCAATAGCAACCCTGGATGTAAGAGGACAAAGGAATGAAATTTTTGAAATGTAAAGGAAAAGATCTTAGAATCCTTAGTTTGGTATTCAGCTGAACTATTAAATGTGAAGGTGAAAAAAGATATTCTCAAGTCATTCACTTCTGGCATTATGGGCAATGAGGGGCTCTCAGGAATCTTCCTGCTTATCTAGACTCTGGATAGTACACAAGAAATCACAGAAGTTTTCAAGAAACACAGCCACATATGTGTGTTCATATGGTGCCAGGGCAGTGGTCAGTTGGGAGCAGCAGGGTTGGATTTCTGGAGAGCACATGATGACAGCAGTATGCTACACTGGGAAGTGAGTCTTAGACCAAGCTTCTCCCAGGCTTTGGAAAAGCTGACTCGGCTATCCCCTCTAAGCCAAGACCCAAAAGGGGATCTGAAGTTGTCTCAGATCAGTGGCACCCCATCTACTGTCAGAAGCAAAAGTAAATCCTCTCTGAAGAAAGCTTTCCTAATGTATATCTTTGGGCTTCCCAAAGAATAAGTTCAAATGACAGGCTCATAATCAAAGATCACCAAGCACAAGAGAAGGTATGGCAGGATGACTGAGGATTAGCAGAAACATCAAAAAGTGCATTCAGACCACCGAGAATGGTAGATAATGAAACTGTCTCATACAGAATACAGAACAGTTGGGTATGAAATATTTAACAAAATAAAAGATGCAATCACAAAGATGTACAGGTAACAGATTATCAGGAAAAAACAGGCAGATTTGAAAACAAAATGCAACCTCTAGAAATTAAAATTGTATTTTTTTAAATTAAATGATGCTTTACTTTGGATGGGTAGAGAAGCAGATTGGAAAGTGTTGAAAAGATAATGAGCAAACAAAGATATAAAGAAATTACCCAAAGTGCAGTAAAGACAGAAAAGATGTGGGAGAGACATTAGATCAGGAGGTCAAACACTGATCTAATCAGACTCAACAGAAGAGAGAGAATGAAAGACAATATTTAAAGAAACAATGGCTATGAATTTTCCAAAATGGATTCCAGTGTATCACAAGCCTAATAACTAAAAAGACATTCACATCTAAACACATCGTAGTGAAACTGCAAACACCAATAGGAAAAAGGAAGATCTTGAAAGAGGCAAGAGAAAGGTCACACCCTCTACAAAGCAATGACAACCGTAACATATTTCTCCGTAAAAACAATAGTGGCCAGAAGATGGGAAAAAATAGCTGTCAATTTAAAATTGTGTGCCTAGCAAAGTTATCTTTAAGAATGAGGATGACAGAAACATACACATACAGATACACAAAAACACAGTTTACCACCAAGAGACTTGCATTTTAGGAGTTTTTAAATTTCTTGAGGAAAAAAAAAAAATTAGCCAAGAAGGAAACCTGATATGCAAAAATATATGATGAATAAATAAAATAATAGAGGTAAATCCAAATATTAACTGCATAAAATAAAGATGTTAACTTGTAAGTTTTATTAAGGACATAACTAAAATAATGAACGATAGCATGCAAAACAGGAAATCAATGAATTATTTAACACGCTTGGGAGGAGGATTAAGATAGATAACTTTAAACTTTTTAAAGCTCAATGTGGATACTAAAATTTCAAGGGAAACCACTAAAATAATGCAGTGTGTAAATCCCAAACAGGAGGAAAAAATGGAATATAAACACAGGAATAAGAAATTCAATTTATTTTTTTTTTAAAGATTGATAAAAGAAACATAGAAAACACGGGACAAATATAAATCACTGGCTACAATAGCAAAAAACACATCCATGCACCTCTTAAAATATATGTATATATATATATATAAATAACATTTTTGTAAGCAAATACACATATATGCATATATATTTATATATCATTTTACAAATGTTTGTATGTATTGTGAGAATTTTGATTTTTACCCATAATAAAAAAAAAATAAAAAAAAAACACATCCAAATACATTGATAATCACAGTAAATATAAATTAACTAAATTTGCCAATTAAACAACAGATATTGCAAATTAAATGGATTTTAAAAATAAAAATCTAAATATATCCCTAAAGCAGAAGAACAAGAAAGTAAGAGGACAGAAAAAGAAATACCAGGTACATGGTAACCGAAGAAAGTTGGTGAAAATATAATATTAGGAAAAATAGATTTTAAGACAAAAACAAGAAATAAAGGAAGAAAAAATCTTATGTTCATATAAATAAATGCAGAAAAAGATAGGAAAAAGTTCAATATCCAATTACAATAATGAAAAAACCCCTTAGCAAAATAGAAGGAAACTACCTTAACTGATACATGGTATCTAAACACGTGCATACACATGCACATATATACCACACCAATCCTAAATCTGAAATCTGAAAATGTTTAAAACTTTTCCATTAATATCATCAAAACAAGAATGTCCACAATCATTACTCCTATTCAATAACTGTAGGCAGACCTAGTATAGTATAGGACTAACATAGTAATAAAAGAAAAATAAAAACTCCCAAGAATTGGGAAGAGTATGAATGTCTACATAAAACACAGAAAATGTTCTACAGAAAATAACAAAAGGATTTTAGCACTCCACTAGACTATTCACCAAAAAACTTAGAAAATGGACCTTTTAAACAACAAATCATTCATAGCATTTTGCCTTCTTGTTCTGCAGCTCTACCCCGGGTGCCTTGACTATGTCTACCATGAGTGATATTTCACTAACAAGTTTACCTACTCAACCCCTAACCTCCTGTCATAAAAGATCAATTGTTTCCAAGATCACTACTCACATCTCCCTACCTCTCAAGCTGATCCTCCAGAGAGAAATGACTTATCTTAGGGACAAGAACCACTGCAGTCAGTTGCTTTAAATAGCAATTATTTTCTTTCTAATGCACTATGAGAGGTTTTGATACATATTTTGTAATTTTGCCATTTCACTGATTCTATAAAATTTATTAATTTTTTATTTGATTATTTTGAGTGTTAACAGGCATTGTGAAGGATCATTTTCTCTCTTTCTCTAATTGCATCTCATTTCTTTTCTTGACTTATTGCATTGGCCAGAATGTCCCTTCTATGAATCTCAGATTCTGTTCCACAGGGAATAGTGAGGGAGGGGCCAGCTCAATGATGGAGGATTTATTAGTTCTTGCACTTTTCTGGCATTGTCTGAAACCAGTTCCATGCCCTCTTTCTCCACCTTCCCCTAGTCCAAAATCACATGAAATACAAGAAGCCACAGAAAGAAGCATTCACACAGCTCACTATACTCTTTCATTCAACAGATACATTACGCACCTGACGCAGGCTAGTTTAGGGAATGGGAAGATGAGTCTAAAACCTGGCAGGAAAACATAGCCGTGAAACAGGTGGCCATGGAACCCCACCTGGAAACCCCCTGAGGGAAAGACCCCACCAGAAGGCTGCTGGAAGAACCCCACAAGAACCCAGCCATGAGAACTCCATTTGTAATGAGATTTCATCCAGGGTCAAGAGAAAGCTTCAGATATCCTTCAGGGGCCTCATCATTGGGCCCCCTGGGGAAGTGACGGGTAGGGTAACCAATCAGAACAGCAAACAGCTGGGACCCCTCTCCCAAACATTAGCAAGGACAGGAATAATTGATAGCTTAAAAGGTAACCACACAAGCCGAATCTCTCTCTCTGCCTGGAGCAACCCAGACCTACACCTTGGGATGTATAATGTTATTTTCTCCCATTTCTGTTCTCTTCTCCCATTTTCCTCAATAAACTTCTGGCCTAACTAAACCGGAATGTTCTTAAATTCTAGAGGAATCTGGCTTCATACTTAATAAGTATCAGGCATTATTCTAGGAGCCAGGGATATGGCAGTGGGGAAAACCAAAAGAGACAAAAAATAAGTCCTACCATTATCTCATGGACCCTCTACAGAAGATGGCAGGAGGTAGTGAAAATAATCATTACTAATAATTGCCTAACCCTATGACATAGATATTATTGTTATGACCATTTTTTTAAAGACTTATTTTTATTTATTTCTCCCCTCACCCCCATCGTTGTTTGCACTTGCTGTCTGCTCGTCCTCTTTTTAGGAGGCACCGGAAACTGAACCCGGGACCTCACATGTCGGAGGGAGGCGCTCAATCGCTTGAGCCACCTCCGCTCCCATTGTTGTGCCTCTCATTGTGTTTCCTCTTTGTGTCTCTTCATTGCGTCATCTTGTTGCATCAGTTCACTGTGCCCGCCCATCACATCAGCTTGCTATCTTGCTTGTCTTCTTTAGGAGGCACCGGGAACCGAACCCGAGACCTCCCATGTGGTACGTGGGCGCCCAACTGCTTGAGCCACATCCACTTCCCATGACCATTTTTTAAAGACGAGAAACTGAGGCCCATAAAGGGCCTCTTACTTGCCCAGGGTCTCACAGCCAGTGAGCATCAGAAATCTGAGCCCAAAGTTGTGTTTCTCACCACTACACCATTCTGCTTCTCTCAGAAATTTAAGAAAATACTAAATCTTCCACCTCAGAACAAGGGGCATCAACTTTAAGGATTTTTTTTTTTTTTAAGGCAGGGGCGTGGTGGTAGGAAACACTGGTTAGGAAATGTCACATATTCAGACCAGAAGTCAAAGGTGAGATCTCTGCTAAAACCATTTAACCAAGGCAGTCCAGGAATAATTTCTCCTCAAAAGATTCTGAGGGCAGCTTAAATCTAGAAGGGAAGGACAGGAGATAAAAGGGGAGAGTCCAAACCACTGCCAGAGGAATTCTCGCTAGGGCTGAGGGGTTTTACCTCAGGACCCAGCACATAATCTACCTCTTCCTGCCTTGTGGGTGGCTGGCTGGCTCACCCTCTCCTGGTTCTGCCATACCCACTTTAATCCGCCTTCTCACACCCAGCATTAGCTTTATTGCTTGATTACCTTTCCCCAGCATGGGATCCCAAGCTTCCCAGACTGGCACAAAACCAAAACACTCAGCAGGAGTATAATAGCCACGCAGTCACAGAATCTTAGAGCTCTTCTCAAGCATTTGGGGAAAGAAGACGAGAAGAGGCTGGCCATTTAGGCCCAAGCACAAGTGCAAGAGCAAGTCAAAATGATATATGGAGGGAAGCGGCTGTGGCTCAATCAGTAGGGCTCCCGTTTGCCATATGGGAGGCCCCGGGTTCGGTTCCCAGGGCCTCCTGGTGAAGGCAAAAGCCCGCCCGCGTGGCGTGGTTAGCTGACCCAGCGAGCACAAGCAGCAAGGGGGGGATAAATGAATGAATAAATAAATAAAATCTTTAAAAAAAAAAAAAAATGATATATGGACAATCAGATCATGTTGCCACAGAGGGTTCTAGAGAAATACATACATTTTCAAAATGAAATCTGCTCACGAGCTGGCTCTATCTGGCATTTAATTAAACTAACCTTAAAGGGCCAAGCATTCCAATAATGCCCCCCCCCAAACAAGATTAAAATCTCAACTGTTCCTCCAACACATGCCCCAAGGCCTCTGGACAACATGATCCACGCTGACCAAGACATCAAGTCAAAAAAACAACCCTCTTGAGGTCGCTCAGGTCCCGCCAGGTGACACTGGGCATATGGTTTGCTCTCTCAGGAACACACAATCCCAAACCGAGGACAGCGTGGGCAGACGTTTCAGCAACAAACCTTGACTCTTCGCAAACTCACAGAGGCAACCAGAATCAAAATCATTCCAATCTGTGTCTAAATTTGTCAAAAAATTTGTGCCTATGGAAAACAGCTGACACTTTGCCACTGAGCTCTAATAAAGGTGGAATTCCCCCAATTTTGAGGGGATAGGAGTGTATCAGTGAATGGACAGAATTCTCAATTTTAAGGTTTTCTCCAAAGAATTTTCCTTAAACCAGAGGCAGCTACAAAAATCTGTCTGTAGGCTGCCACCTGATCACAAAACAAATACCTAAGCAACCAGGAACAGGGTAAATGAAAGTATTTACCTCATAGGACTTTTATGAGGATTAAATAAACCACTATTTGTAAAGTACTTTAGAAACAGTGGCTGGCACATAGCAAGCCACAAGGTAAGTGTTGATCAAATGTTATAAGTTTAAGAAATACTAACTGATCCCCCTTAAATCAAAATCCTATTCTTGCCTACACAGACAGCTTGTTTTTTTTCAGAGACATGTGTTTGTGACAGTATTCTACACACTCAAGTTACTTCCTACTGTAAAACGGTTCCTCAAATGACATGGTGACATTAAACTTATCCACAGGTCACAGACCACGTGGCCTTCCACAAAGAACATAACTTTACCACTTGAGACGACAAACCTGATGATTACTCATCTCAATGATAAGGTTAGGTCAAACAAGAACAAAAAGGAGGATAGAGTTCAGAAAATATCAACTGAATTCCAAAGATCAACAATTATATTTTCCAAGTCTGGTTTGAAATCTCCTTTATATCATCTCTAGAAAAAATATTTATGATTTCTTAGCAAGACAGTCAAACATTCCCTGCCAAAAAAATCTATCATTTGATTAACTGTTCTAACTACTCCCATCACCTTAAAGAAGGGAATAACAGGAGAAAAGAAAATAATGAAAAGATTTGTGTTCTCCCATAGATGGGAAAATTCTAGCCTGGTTTATGAGCACCAATACCCACTGTGCATCCTCATTAATCCACTCTCCCATGGAAGGAACGTGAGTTTGGGGGGTGTCCCCCTAAGCTGTTTTAGAGTTCACAAAGGGCACTGAAGTCAGTGACCTCAAAAGGTGTAGATATCTACGGGTATCCCTTTAGCTTGCTCTGTAGAATCTGGGCTGTGCCAATTTGCCAAACAAGAACAAAATTTAACAAACCACAATAAGGGAACCAAAGAGCTAATCCTTTTTCACTTCTTCCTATTTTACATACTCTCCCCAAAACCATCTTTTTTTTTTTTTTTCTTTCATAAAATATATATGAGCCAATCACTCTTGCCATGCCAAGTAATAATTGACCCCTCTTTCTTCAAACTCTCACCAGCAGAATGATGGAACAGAAAAAGTGGGAAGTCATTTGGTTTCCCCTTATTGTTATCATCAGTTACATGACTATCTCTGCCAACTAAACTGGGAAACTCCTTTGTGGCCATGTCACTCAATTATGCATCTTTCTAGGCTTGGCACAGAATCGTATTGTAGAGAAAGGAGTGTAATGCATGTTCTCTAATGGTAAAAGATCAGTAAACAGAAACTCATCCCTTCATAATTATTGTCCTCATTTATCATCATCATCACCACCACCAGCATATAAAGCTCTTTAAAGCCAACAGTATTCTCCATAACCATGCATATTTGTGGTACTCTGTGAGACTCCAGCACTAAGGTGGGAAAGCTTAAAATCGTCAATCCTGCATCTTACCCAGTTGCTGATCAGAGACCAGCCAGTTAGCCAAATAATCACTATCAGTCATTCAGCTTATTCATCACTCTAGGGGCCACCCTGACCCTCTAGCTCTCCTTCCCCACTGGCCATGCCTCTTCACTGAGCAGGAGGAAATGGTGAGAAACAAATCTGCCGCACATGGTTGACCATTAACAGATCTGATTCAAGTTTCAGGGTAAAAAGAGCCTGCATCTAATGGCTAAAATGATGTTTTCACTTCAACAGTGGCTAATGGAGAACTCAAGTAAAACTTGATTTTGAAAATCCATCACTAAAGTCATCCAGGACAGCGTGCCTGCCATACCCACTTGTGTAGAATATTTTATGTTGAGAGAATTTTTATGGCTCTGGGAAGTGGAATATTTCTCCAGCCCTGTGTAGAAGCAGTGAAATTACATTCCTCTGCCTCTGAATTGATGTCGTACTTTACTGAAAGGCATCCATTAGGTCACAGGTCAATGTCATATGTCAGGTGCAATGCAAAGCACCCCCAAAAGGTCTGGGACCAGGGAATAAAAGCAATGTTTTTAAATATCTGCTGTATGCTAAGGTCCCATAATATCCAAAAAGAGTACTTCTAATCTCAACAGCAGTTCACAAACTACCCACACACTCATCTGACTATCTCGTGTGATCTGCTCATAACTAGGGCAGATCTTTACTCCATTTTATAGGGTAAAAGTAAGGCTGGTAAATTTAACCTACTTCCCACTGTCTCACAGCTAGTCTGTAGAAGGACCAGGGCCAGGACCAGATAACTGACTCTTGGTTTAGAGTTTACTTCATTAAATTACTATGTTCTCTAACTTGCTCTTCCTATTTACTGTCAGTGCCTGTTCTGTTTGCTGCGGAAAGAGCAGTGAACAAAACAGATCAAAATTCCTGCCCTTATAAAGCTGACATTCCAATGGGGGGGGGGGGGGGGCTGAGGGTACAAACACATAAACAAATGGGTTAAGTGTCAATAAGTGCTTTAGAAAAAGAGTGTGAGAAACAGCTGCTGAAGGGCGTCAGAGACAACCTGTCTGTAAGGTAAATTTGAGCAGAGACCTGAAGGAAGTATGAGGATGAAGCATGCCAGCTGAAGGAAACTGTGATCCTGGCATTAACTGCAGGATCTAAGCTATGGGCAGGCTTGGTGTGTTGGAGAACAGCGGGAGCAGAGCAGAGGTCATGGCACATGACCTTGGAGAGGTAACGTGGAGCCAGATCATGCAGGGCCTTAAAGATGGTGGAAAGGACTGGGGGTCCTCTTCAAATGAGAGCAGAGGCCCCAGAGGGCTCTGAGCAAACAGGTGCCACCAGAAGATCATTCTAGAATGATGCCCAAATAGGTGGGAAGGAGAAGCAAGGAGGTCCATTGAGAGCTTACTGCAATAATCCATGCAGAGATTTACGCCTAGACATAATTCACAACAATGGCAGATATGTCAAGTTACAAGGCTTTACTTTTTAAATTTCCCAGCACAAGGAAAAGAGCCACCCTTTCTCTTCCATCCGCAGCCTGGCAACCTGATCCGCTACTAGCCGATTCCGAGGTAAGGTGGCCAGGCTGGGATGATGTGGTTTTACGTGAGACATGGATTTACCACGTAAATGGGTCTGCTGGTATCAGCTGAGGTTCACTGGTTGAGGCTGAGGCTAAAGAAACAACTGGAAGCTCAGGTCTGAAATTTCAGGAAGAAAAGCCTTTGACTTTGGTTTCCTATTACGTGGGAATGTTGGCTCCCCTTTAAACATTCTGCATTTCTTTGGGTTATGGTGATCAATTCCCTGATATAATGCTCCACTTCCACAGGCCAGGATATTTTTTAAATACCTGGGGGATATTGATCTCCTGTAGATGATGGCAGAACTTTCAGGCAAGGAGATGGAAAGAGGAGAGAAGCGGCTCCCCTGGGGTACTGCAGGTAGCATGGCTTTACTTGGCCTTCACTTAACCAGCGACTGTAACCCACGGGAAGCCTTGAAATCACTTCAGCACCAGCCTTCTTCAGAGCGGGGAGCCTGGGTTAGGGCCCTCTTAGAGATGTAACTTGGGGTCAGTAGAGAGAAATACCATTTAGCTTAGAAAGGATGCCTGCCTTAAAAAATAAGATCTTGAGCTAGCATTCATCAAGATTCTTAATGACTGTGTTAATTCCTTTTCCTTTCTGCACACTGAGCTACAGGAAATCCAGCTAGAGATTAATGAAAAACACAAGTCATTTGCTAGCTCACTTCACCCTCTGGGGTTGTTCACCTTGGCTCCCGGGTGGTCTCCCAGAGCTGCTTTTCCTATAACCAAGCCCCTTTCTACTGGAACTATAAAGGCAATAAATCATTTCATCACCAATTCCTACAGTTTCTAAATAGCACTCTCCACCGAAAGAAATATATTGGCATTCAACCAGAATACCAGCTTGATTTGGTTTCTAGTCTTCCGCACTGTGCTTTGTGGGGCTGTTTTGTTTTTTTTTTTTTTCTTTTCTTTTTTAAGACACCTGGAGATTAGTCCTGGGAACGAGAACTAGCATAATAGGAAATAAAAGATTCCATTAATTCTATGACTCTTGTGGCTAATAGAAAGTGCTAGTGCAGCTCAAGGTTTTAAAAAAAGCAGGGGGAAGGATAACTTTTCCTCACTAAATGGCCTCCTCTCCGCAAATTATTTCATTAGCTAAAAAATGCAAATTAACATTTCTCCAGCGACTCAGGATTCAGCAGAGCCTCTTTGGCATCACCACAATTTCCCTTCCCTCCGGGATCCAAGGATCCCACTGTGACTTACATAAAATCCCTCAGTGTCCACCTTAGCTTTTCTTCCCCCGAGCATTCTCCACGTCCCAGGTGAAACAAATGCTATTTTTCAGCTGATGACCCTCACATCAATCTACTTGAATTGCCCTGGCTCTGAGTGGCAACTCTGAAACCAGCCACCTAATGGCTTCTTTAATTTTTATTTTTTAATTCTGTGAAGCTGAAGACATTCATCAGGAGCATCAGGAAGCTAGCTGCCCTGGGGGAAGTGAAAGGCAGCTGCCTCCAACCTGGCCCTCTGTCCTTTAAACTCCAAGGACATAGGCTTCCCTAAGGAGCAATGAGCTTGCAGAATTCAGAGGCAAGGAATCCAGAGATTCTTTTTGTGTTGTTATTTCTTGGTAAATGGAACGTCCTGTGAATCAAAGGTGGCACTGAAATACTGCTCAGGCTTCCATTACAACATTTAATGAAGAGCCATCACTTCCTTCAGCTGAATCCATAAATCACCCAAGCCTTCCAAATATTTATAGCACGCTTAAATTACCTTCCTAATAAACCACTTCATGAATTAAAGGACCCCTCCTAACTTTATTCAAATCATTATATAACCCAGTAGGCCTTCTTCTCCAAGCATGGTCCAGAATAAAATATCCTCCTTCACCACAGGTCTGCCACATCTGGGCTATTATTTTGATTCTTTTTTCATCACAAAGATAAGGTGTTTCAGGACACCATATTAAATGTGATGCCCACACAGGACTCAGCTCTGGCCAGCCCCTTGCCTGAGGTGGAACTGAAAGGGCACACCAAGCTGGGGATAGTCGGGGCTCAGGACTGAGGCCCTAGAAAAGGAGTTGACAAACTTCTTCTGGAAAGGCCCAGACAGTAAATATTTTAGGTTCCGTGTGTCACCCGGTCTCTGCCAGTTACTCAAGTCTACAGACACTGTAGGAAAGTAGCCATAGACAAAAATAAACGAAAGGGTGTGGCTGTGTGCCAATAAAACTTTATTTACGAAAATGGGTTGGGGGCTGGATTTGGCAAATAATCTCAAAGCTATTGTTGCAGAAGACATGGGAGGTTTCTGAGCCTTTTAATCACCTTTCCCAGGGCAGCAAGCGCAAGCCTTATGGTGAAATTTCCATAGACTCTTGGGGGAATGACAAACTCCATTTGGCTTGCGGTAATACTGCAAAGAGACCTCAAGCAGGGACTACACAAAGGTCAGAGAATCTCCTTTTGTAAATATAGCTGTGTAACAGGAATAGTTGACTTTGGTTGGCAGGTCTTGCTTACAAACAACACTATCAATTAATCAGTACAGGAGCAGGCCCTATTGGGGAATTTTTCTCCCACCTTCCAGGCAAGCAAGCCTTGACTTAAACATGACAAAATTTAAGGAAGAGTTGGTTATTGAGAAGTTCCAAATGGCAGAAACAAGCAGTGTTTGCTAAATTATATTTTCTAAAGTTGAAGGAACCCCAGAAAGCTCTGGCACTCTTATAGGCCAAAGGTCAAGTTCATCATATACATTTTCTTTGTTGAAGCCTTTAAGTATGTTGAGCACGTCTCTCCTTGGAGGCTAGAGTTTCTTAGCCCACAAAACACTGTTTTACTACAACACAACCTCTCAATAAAGTTGTCGTAAAATGACATAATTTCAGTGTGAAAGGGATCTGGGCAGATACATTACCTAGCATTTCTCAATGTTTTTCTTCCCCGAAGGGTGTGATAGATGCTGCAAGATCCACTCCCATGGTTTGCTTATTCTGTTTCCTTCTCTGCTACTCAAAGTATTTCAGAAGGTGAAGAAGAATGGCATTCCCATATGAATAACTTTGGATCTTGCCTAGTTCCCCCCTCCCCCCATGGCTCCCTTGTCTGCTTGTTGTTTTTGCTCGTTGTCTGTTTCTTCTTTAGGAGGAACCGGGAACCAAACCCGGGGCCTCCCATGTGGGAGGTGGGCACCCAACTGCTTGAGCCACATCCACTCCCTGCTTGTTTTGTTTTTGTTTGCTGTCTGCTTGTTGTTCGCTCATTGTCTGCTTGTTGTTTTTGCTCATTGGCTGCTTGTTGTTTTTGCTCATTTTCTGCTCATTGTTTGTCTTCTTTAGGGGGCAATGGGAACTGAACTCAGGACCTCCCATGTGGGAGGTAGGCTCCCAACTGTCTGAGTCACATCCACTCCCTAGTTGTTGTTTTAAGTTAAGCATTAATAAATTTAAATACCTTATTATTTGTCTTCACTTAACACACACACATATAGCATGAGTGCGAACTAATGTATCATTCAATTTAACTAGAACTTCTACAACTAACATATGGGGTTGATAAATCCTAGGCTCTGTGCTTTTAATTCATACCAAGTGGATGATGGGATCTTAACAATAGCCATAGAATCTACACAGGTTTTGAAAACTGAATCAGAAGGTGGAAATGGGCTCATGAATACTTGTTTTATAAGTCCCAATAAATAAAAATGAAGAACAAAATCACAGTTCAACTTCTCTGTGCACATATTAATTCAAACTACCTTATACCACAGTCTAGCTTAGAAAAACTGACTAGACAAGGTGAATATAACACAGTACGTATACATAAATCTCTCAAATAAATCTTTATTGAGAAGCATGTATTAGTACCCAGCTGTGCAATAAGTAATTATGCCTCTGATTCTGTCATATCCCTACCCACCAAAATCTAGAAGAATGACAGGATTCCCATTTTCTTGGAAAACCAAGAACTAAGCAGAGATTTATGACAGATTCTTCAATTTTAAAGCCAGTCCTAAACCAAGCTCAGCTGTCTCCCTAGAATAGCATTTCCCAAAGTGCTCTGTGTGTTCACCATTGTCACTGAATGAAAAGGATGCCATGTCAGCTAAGTTTGAAAATCCCCGGGTTAAACTGAGCCAGGCATCAATTTCTCTACTGTGTGACTCAGAGTCTGTAAAATGCCTGTATGCTTTGTGGAGCTCCACTGGCATACAGCAGCAGGCAGTGTTTCCCAAACTTATTAACAATAACACTCCTTTTGGCAGCCTATCTCATAGGAGTAGCGTTCCATAGAACCCACTTTGGGACATGTCACAGCAAAACCATATCCAAGATGGAACTCTGATTTTCTAATAGATGGGATTATCTGAGACTGAGGTTCTGGTCTTTGGTATGAAATTTTTCTAGTTTTCTAGAATGAGGCAATCTAAATAGAAAGATTATTAGGATACACTTGGCCCACTACAGCTGCACAGTCCAATACAGTAGCCACTGAGCTACATGTGGCTACTTAAACTGATTAAATTAAATAAAATTTAAAATCCAGTTCCTCAGTCATGCTTGCCACTTTTCAAGCGCTCAACGGCGTTACCAGCTACTGTATTAGACAGTGCAGCCATAGACCATTTCCATGATTACAGAAGGTTCTATTGGGCACCACTGTGACAGAATATAAACTCCCTGTGTTGAAGGATATGTTTCTTGTGCTTTCTACCATATCCCTATTGTCCTGCATCCAGGACAATGTTTGGAACACAGCAGGTACTCAATAAATAGCTGTAAAAGAGAAAAGAAAATTTTACAGTAAACAAGCCTCACCCCCTGCTCCGTAGTTTCCTGGAGTTGACCTAACTCCCACCTCCTCCCTCAACTCCTCTCCTCAAATTCTCTGGTGACCAACCAATGAGCACTCAATATTCCCTCAGCATGGACCCAGCATTGTTGCCAGGGGGTCAATAATTAATGCAAAATAAGTATTTATTTATTCTCATTGACATTGATCAAGTTCTGTCAAAAAGGGCTAAAATACAAACATGGACCCACTGATATTGGGTTCAGCTCAGAGGCTTTACATTCTAGAACAATTCAAAATTAAGTCAACATGCAAAAACCAACATGCATATTTTATATGGCGCCCGGCTCACTTATTTCCCAATTCTAGAAGTAACCATCCAGAGTGGGCATCACCATCCCAGAATCCTCAGGATTGGGGAATGTATGATGGATTAGAGTAGACTTACTATTACTCTACTGTAGACTTATTGTTATTTTATCAATAGAAGAACTTTTATCATTGATGTGGAGGTAGTGGCCACCGGAAGTTCTGAGGGGAGGGAGAGGGAAAATAGGTGAAATATGGGGGCATTTTCAGGACATTGGAATTGTCCTGAATGACGTTGCAGTGACATATACAGGCCATTATGTATCTTGTCGTAACTTATAAAATTACGCAGGAGAGTGTAAACTATAATGTAAACTATAATCCACACTTAGTGGCAATGCTCTGATACATGTTCATCAATTGTAGCAAATGTACCACACTAATGAAGGATGTTGTTAATGTGGGAAAGTGTGGGAGGGGGAGGGAGTGGGCATATGGGAACACCCTACATTTTTTATGTATCGTTTATGTAATCTAAGTATCTTTAAAAAATTAAAAAGGGAAAAAAAATAATGAAAGTAACCATAAGAAGTTCCTTCTCAGTTTGCTTTTCTGATTGAGTGGATTTAGCAACTGTAAAGTGAGCGGGGAGCCCACATGCTGCCTCTAAAAACAGAGGGGTCAAGTCTAACAGGTTTGTTTCCAGCAGTGAGATGCCTTTGTTCTCAGGAGCAGAGCTGAAGTAACTTATCCTCCAACTCCTTTATGCCTCAAACCTCCCCCTGAATTGACTCACAGTCTTTTACCTCCACTCTCCAAAATAATCATTTTCCACAGTCCCCACCACTCATCACTGAGGGTATTAATCAGTGTAATAAAAATGCAAATACTTCTTCCACTGAACGCTCTTTAAGAATGAAGTGGACACTTTCACAATCACCTTTTTCCCCCTAATATAAAAGCTCTATAAATCGTGATGATTTACTTCTTAGGTACCTGTTAATCTTCCTTGCTCCTTCCAATTAACGAAACCAAAATCAGTGGGTTTTCATGTTCTTACCAAAAAATTCAATTGTGCCGATTCATCTACCTGACCCTTGTCTGAAAATGGCAACTTCTCTCTCCTTTTGCATCTTTAACTGTTTAATAACTATTTATATCATATGCTTCACTGCTATTAAGAAATCGCTGACTAAATGATATGTGTTGTTAAATATATCTTTCGCGCTAATATTTAGATTTCAGTACATCCTCTTTTAAGCCTCTCCTAAAGCATTTTTTCTAAATAATGGAAGACTGTGTCCCCTTGCATTAATTTACTTCATTTGGGCACATCAATAATGTGACTCCAGGATGGAGGTCAACAGGGCACTGGAGAATAACAGAGGACAAAGATGGTGCCGCTGCAGCCTGGGTGACAAGTTCAGCATCCCATTGGTACATATTTGGCCTCATCAGGGTAGTTACGGGATACAGTTATAGCATTTATGTGAGGTGAGGCCAAAAGGCCTTGGAAAGGAATTAAAATTCAAGAGCCTAACTCCAGCTGGAAATTTAACCAGATGAGGAAGTAATTCAGTGAAGTCCTATTAATGAGGCAATTTTTATTTTGTGAAAAATGAAAAAAATAAATCCTTGCTTATTGAATGTACAGAAAAAAAGAAATTTAAGAGCCCCTGCAAATTTACAGAATGGGTAGTTTAGGACATCTGGCTGCAGAAAAGGGCAACATATGCAATGGGATAGCTCCCAAATGAAAGTCATAAACTCTTATCCACTAGGAAGCTTTGTTATAATCAGGCTTACAGTTGTTTAGATTTGAATCACCTTGGAAGGTACAACCAGATCCAACATGCTGATAAGAATCAACCAATCAATGTGTCAAAACCTTGACCCTGGGAAGTGGATGTGGCTCAAGTGGTTGGGCTCCCATTTACCATATGGGAAGCCCCAGGTTCGATTCCCGGGGCCTCCTGGTGAAGGTGAGCAGGCCAGAGCTGATGGCCCGTGCGGTGCAATGAGCTGGCGCAGCAAGATAACGCAACAAAAAGGAGACAAGCAGACACAGAAAAACACACAGCAAATGGACACAGCGAGCACAAGCAGCAAGGGGGGGTGGATAAATAAATAAATAAATAAAATAAATCTTAAAAAAAAAACACCTATGACCCTGACTGCACTAAGGCAACTCTTTTTCTTTACACATCCAATAGGATTACTGTTCTACTAAATGAATACATCTGATTTATTTCATTTCAAGAGCTTCTGATGTACTGAGGATGACTACTTCTCAGATTTGTTATTCTGCCTTAGTTAAGTTGCTTGAGAGAAACAGGTATTTTACATTTATGAGTATATTTTTAATGTTAAGGGATTCTGATTAAGTTTGTAAATGGTGTTAAATGACTTCGGAACTTCAATCTGTTAAATTTAGAATTTAAGTGAATTTTAATCAATAAATAAGTAAAACCATTTTTAAGATGAAAACTATTATTATTGCAGATAAATAATATCTGCAAGTTATGCTAAAGCTTAAGAAACACTAGGTTTTTAATTTATAATTTCAGTAAATTAAATAGTAATTGAAAAATTACAAGTGTAAATGTTACTTTCCTAGCATAAAATCCCCCCTCAGTTATTAAAAAAACACACTGACAACTCACTTAAATTGTAGCCTATTATTTTTAGAGCTTCTCTTTTTGGTTTTAAAAAAACCGTAACATTCCTCAATCTTGAGATTAGTAGCAATGCTCCAATACCAATTGTAACAAATGAAAGATGATGTTAATGTGGGAAACTGTGGGAGGGGGAGGGGATAGGGTATATGGGAATCCCCCCATATTTTTTATGTAACATGTATGTAATCTAAAGCTTCTTTAGAATTTTTTAATTAAAAAAAAATAGTAACAATATCAAAGTTAAAAGGCAACAAGATAAATCCACTGAAAAATGAAACTCTTAGACATATGCTGAAATGCTCTTTCATCTACAGCATTTTGATTTTTTTTTTTTTTTTAAGATTTATTTATTTATTTCTCCCCCTTCTCCCTCATTGTTTTGCACTCGCTGTCTGCTTTCTGTCCATTCGCTGTGTGTTCTTCTGTGTCTGCTTGTCTTCTCTTTAGATGGCACCGGGAACCGATCCTGGGACCTTCCAGAATGGAGAGAGGCACTGAATCTCTTGTGCCACCTCAGCTCCCTGGTCTGCTGCGTCTCCTATTGTCTCTCTTCTGTGTCTCTTTTTGTTGCGTCATCTTGCTGTGCCAGCTCTCCTTGTGGGCCAGCACTCCACGTGGGCCAGCTCACCGTGCGGGCCAGCTTGCTTTTCACCAGGAGGCCCCAAGAATCAAACCCAGGACCTCCTATATGGTAGACAGGAGCCCAATCACTTGAGCCACATCCACTTCCCTAATCATCTTGAATGGAAAACCATCTGGGAAAGGAAATGGGTTAAATGAGATGGTAAGGTGGTCACCATTGGCACCACTGCTGATTAAAGAGGAACAAGATGAAAGTACAAACAAGGCACTGGCCCAGCTGCCTCCAGCTGGGTGGCCAAACCTATAGGACCAAGGAAGCAGAGACAAAATGTGTAGCAGACCACACCAGGCCATGGAACAGGGGTGTGAAGGTTAAATTCATGTGTCAACTTGGCCAAGTTGTGGTATCCATTTGTTTGGTCAAGCAAGCACTGCTCTGGTTGTTACTGTGAGGACATTTCAAGGACTTTAATCATCAGTAAATTGATTGCATCTATGGCTGATTACATCTACAATCAACTGAGGAGTTGCCTTCAGCAATAATCTACATAGTTGAGGGCATTAAAAGGAGAAGTGATGATTTCAGCAGTCAGAAGATAATTTCCATCTTTACTTCAGCTGCCAGCTTCTCCTGGGGAATTCATCAAAAACCTTGCTGAATCCTTCAATATACAATTAGTAAGCAATGAAAAAATAAAAATTAAAAAAAACCTTAATCTGAGTTCTCAGCTTGTGGCCTGCCTTATGGAATTTGGAGTGAATTGTTCAGTCCCACAATCATGGGAGACCATTTTTATAAAATCTCATAATATGAACAGATAATCTGTCAGTTCTGTTTCCCTAGAGAACCCTGAGTAATTCAGCTTTGGTGCTAGGAGTGGTTCTTGAGAAATAGAATCTTAAGGATGAGATTTCAGCATTGATTCTGGGGTTTATGGAATTGGTTCTCTTATCTGATTAGATTCAAAGGCACTAATGGCTCTATTTCCAATAATCCAGATGGCACTGATACTTCATGGCATGTGTTGGCAATGGAGATACACAAAATATCACCACTGCATATGGCTACTCAAATGATTATAAGAGGCAAGGCTCTGGGTGAGAGCGTTTTGGATACCTTAACAGAGTTTTGTGCAGTTAAAAGGTATAATGTTGGCTGGTTGTTCCTAAAAAGGCTGAATACAGTTATAAAAGAAAGGGATGAGCTGAAGGCTTCAAATTTGCAACTTAAGTGCTGCATGAAGGACATGAAAGTTTCTCTGTGCTCTGAAAATCTTATTTCATGTAGCCGCAGACTTAAGATTTCTGAAAACCAGACCCAGAATCTAATTGTGCAAGAGGCTGAATTTCAACATGAACTAAATTTCCAACCCTACAAGGTGTCTGCTCTTAAAGTGAGGGCACTGATTGGAAAGGAATGAGGTCCTGAAAATTGGAATGGGACATATACACGTTGATAACAATGGGAACAGTGAAACCTAGATTCTTCTGAATCTAGGTTTGATAAACCTGTAATGGTCTACCCCCTGAGGAGTCAGTCACCCAATCTCAATCTGCACCAGGAATCAGCCATCCAACCTCCACCTGAGATTAAACCTGCTGTGCCTGATAAACCTATAACCACCTCCTCTGAGGAAAGAGTCCTCCCTCCTCTGTCTGAAGAGATTAATCCTCTTTCACCAAATGAAACCATAATGGAATGCCCTGAGGTAATTGGATTGCAAGACACTTCTAATTCTTCTCATGACCATCCCTACCACCCCTCTTTTCTTCCAGACCCATAATTAGACTGAAGTCCCAACAGGCCCCAAAAGGTGAGGTACAAAGTGTGACCCATGAGTCTCCAAAAGAACTGCATGAGTTTTCCAATTTATATAGACAGAAATCAGGGGAATGTGTAGGGAAAGGATATTAAAGGTGTAGAATAATGGTGGAAGAAATATAAAGTTGGATTAGGCTCAATGTATTGATATGGGCCCACCAAGCAGAGATTCTGGATTCAATGTTTTAGTGTTAGGGGTTAGAAATGGCTCTAATAGTTTGGGTGGTTGGCTGAAACATGGGCCAAAAGATGGCCAATATTACCTGAGGTCAAAATGCAAGAACTGCTCTGGTATAATGTAGATGAAGGGATCTAAAGGCTGAGAGAGACTGGATTTATCAAGTAAGACCAGCTCACCAACCCCAGGAATGTCCAGAGGACACACCTTTCAGCAGGACTGTGAGAAAAAAAATGTGTGCAACTAACTCCATCTTCCCAGAACAGCTCTGTGGTTTCTCTTCTTTGTAGGTCATATATTACTATGGCAACTGTTATCACTGAACTGGGATCCTTAAACACAATGGGGAAGATTAGGTCCTGGGTTGGCAGAAGCCAAGTGGCAGCACTTAATCACCAAAGACAAGGTGGGTGTGGCTACTACACAGACTCAAAACAGCAATCAAAACAGTCTGACATGCAAAGACCTATGGCATTGGCTAGTAGATCATCGGGGTACCTAGAAGTAAAATAGATGGACAGTCTTCTAAATTCCTACTTGATCTGTATAAGGAGAAGGTTTCAAGCGAACAAAATCTAACTTGAATTACAAAAACAGAGAGTCACAGCCCCTTAATCATTTCCAAGACATGAAACAATTTACAGACCCAGAGCCCCTTGAAAGAAGAGAGGGAAGGCCAAGACC
This sequence comes from Tolypeutes matacus, assembly GCA_026826555.1. Classification (NCBI taxonomy): domain Eukaryota; kingdom Metazoa; phylum Chordata; class Mammalia; order Cingulata; family Chlamyphoridae; genus Tolypeutes; species Tolypeutes matacus. The sequence continues at coordinate 15,924,381 of JAKSZT010054202.1, forward strand.
CTTTGGGGAAGGATCCTGTTACACTGCCCAAAATTTATACTGTTAATCTTCCTCCCAGCCTTCCCCAAAGAGACCTACAGCTTTTTACAAGGGTAACTGTGCACTGGGGAAAAGGAAATGATCAGGCATTTTGGGGATTATTAGACATTGGCGGAGAAGTGACATTAATTCTAGGAGACCCAAAACATCACTGTGGTCCACCAGTCTGAGAAGGAGCTTATGGAGGTCAGATATTGAGTGAAGATTTAGTTCAGGTCTGTCTCACAGGAGTCCAGTAGGCCTCTAGGCCCTTTCTGTGGTTATTTCCCCAGTTCCAGAATGCATAATTGGAATAGATATACTCAGCAACTGGCAGAATCCCCACATTGGTTCCCTTACTTGTGGAGTGAGAGCTATTACAGTAGGAAAGGCCAAGCAGAAGCCACTAGAACTGCCCCTACTTAGAGACATAGTATATGAAAAGAAATACTGAGTTCCTGGAGGGATTGAAGAGATTAATGCCACCATCAAGGATGTGAAGGATGCAGGGGTGGAGATTCCCACCACATCCCCATTCAACTCTCCTATTTGGCCTGTGCAGAAAACAGATGGATCTTGTAGGATGACAGTGGATTACTGTGAACTTGACCAGGTGGTGACTCCAGTTGCAGCTGCTGTTCCAGATGTGGTATCATTGCTTGAGCAAATCAACACATCCCCTGGTACCTGGTATACAGCTGTTGATCTTGCAAATACTGTTAGTAAGGACCACCAGAAGCAGTTTGCTTTCAGCTGGCAAGGCCAGCAATACACCCTCACTGTCCTACCTCAGGGATATATGGGCTCTCCAACCCTATATATTATAATCTGTCTGCAGAGAACTTGATCATCTCCCTCTCCCACAAGACATCATATTGGTCCATTATATTGATGATATCATGTTGATTGGACCTAGTGAGCAAGTTGTAGCAACTATTCTAGACTTATTAGTAAGGCATTTGTGTGTCAGAGGATGGGAGATAAATACAACAAAAATACAGAGGCCTTCCATCTGAGTGAAATTTCTAGGTATGCAGTGGTGTGGGACATGTCGAGATATCCCTTCTAAGGTAAAGGATAAGCTGTGGAATCTTGCCCCTCCTATGACCAAAAAAAGGGGGGGGGGGGCACAATGCCTAGTTGGCAACTTTGTATTTTGGAGATAGCATGTTCCTCATTTGGGTGCTACTCCTGTCCATTTACCAAGTGACCAGAAAAGCTGCTAGTTTTGAGTGGGGCCCAGAAAAAGGAGGCCCTGCAACAGTCCAGGCTGCTGTGCAAGCTACACAGCTACTTGGGCCATATGATCCGGCAGATCCAATGGTGCTGGGAGTTTCTGTGGCAAATAGAGATGGAGCCGTTGGCAGGCTCCGATAGGAGAATCACAATGCAGACCCTTAGGATTTTGGAGCAAAGCCTTGCCATCCTCTGCAGATAACTACTCTCTTTTTGAGAAACAGCATTTGGCCTGCTACAGGGCCTTAGTAGAGATGGAATGCTTAACTGTGGGCCACCAAGTTACCATGAGACCTGAGTTCCTATCATGAACTGGCTGTTGGCTGATCCACAAAGTCATAAAGTTAGGCATGCACAGCAGCACTCCATCATAAAATGGAAGTGGTATATGTGAGATAGGGCTTGAGCAGGTCCTAAAGGCACAAGTAAGTTACATGAGAAAGTGGCCCAAATGCCCATGGTCACCATTCCTCCCACATTACCTTCTCCCTTCCTACCCACAGCTATCACTCCCTGGGGCGTTCCTTACAATCAGTTGACTGAGAAGAGAAAACTAGGACCTGATTTACAGATGGTTCTGCACATATGCAGGTACCACCCAAAAGTAGACAGCTGCAGCACTACAGCCCCTTTCTGGGATGTCCTTGAAGGACAGTGGTGAGGGCAAATCCTCCCAGTGGGCAGAACTTCAGCAGTACACCTGGTTGTTCATTTTGCTTGGAAGGAGAAATAGCCAGAGATGCATTTGTACACTGATTCATGGGCTGTTGCCAATGATATGGCTGGATGGTCAGGGACCTGGAAGGAACATGATTGGAAAATTGGTGACAAAGAGAGGTCTGGGGAAGAGGTATGTAGATAGACCTTTCTGAGTAGGCAAAAAACATGAGGATATTGTGTTCTACATGAATACTCACCAGAGGGTGAATTCAGCAGAGGAAGATTTTAATAATTAAGTAGATAAGATGACCTACTCTGTGGCTAGCACTTAAACTTTCCCCAGCGACTCCTGTCATTGCCCAATGGGCTCATGAACATAGTGGCCATGGTGGTAGGGATCGAGGCTATGCATGGGCTCAGAAACATGGGATTCCATTCACCAAGGCCAACCTGGCTAGAGCCAATGCTGAGTGTCCAATATGCTAGCAGCAGAGGTCCACACTCAGCCCCTGATATGGCACCATCCTCCAAGGTGATGAACCTGGTGGCAGGTTGATTACCTTGGACCGCTTCTGACATGGACAGGGCAGTGACTTATTCTAATTGGAGTAGACATATACTCTGAATATGGGTTTGCCATCCCTGCATGCAATGCTTCTGCTAAAACTACCATTCATGGAATTACGGAATGCCTTATCCACTATCGTGGTATTCCACACAGCATTGCTTCTGATCAAGGAACCCACTTTACAGCAAATAATGTGCAGGAATGGGCACATGCTCATGGAATTCTCTAGTCTTACCATGTTCCCCACCATCCTGAAGCAGCTAGATTTATAGAGCAGTGGAATAGCCTTTTGAAGACTCAATTTCAGTGCCAACTAGGTGGCAATGCTTTGCATAGCTGGGGCAGTGGTCTCCAGGAGGCTGTGTATGTTTTAAATCAGCCTCCACTCTATGGTGCTGTTTCTCCCATAGCCAGGATTCACGGGTTCAGGAATCAAGGGCTGCAAATGGGATGGCACCACTCACCATTACCCCTAGTGAGCCACTAGAAAAAAATTTGCTTCCTGTCCCTGCAACCTTAAACTCTGCTAGTCTACAGGCCTTAGTTCCAAAAGGAGGAGCGCTTCCACCAGGAGACACAACAACAATTCCATTGAACTTGAAATTAAGACAGCCACCTGGCCACTTTGGGGTTCTCATGCCCCTGAATCAACAGGCAAAGAAGGGAATTACTGTACTGGCTAGGGTGACTGATCCTCACTATCAAGGGGAAAGAGGTCTGCTACTATACCACGGAAGTAAAGAATACAGGAAATCCCCTAGGGAGTCTCTTAAAACTGCCAGCCCCTGTGATTAAAAGTCAATGGAAAACTGCAACAACCTAGTCCAAGGCAGGACTATCAATGGCCCAGACACTTCAGGAATGAAGGTTTGGGTCACCCCAACAGGCAAAGAACAACAGCCAGCTGAGGTGTTTGCTGAGAGTAAACAGAACACAGAATGGGTAGTGGAAGAAGGTAGTGATAAATATGAACTACAACCACATGACCAGTTACCGAAATGAGGACTGTAATGGTCATGAATATTTCTTCCATGTTTTGAGTATGTTTGTATATGTACATAAAGCAAATATCTTTGTTTTCTTCCCTATCTTATCCCCTTATCATAAGTTGTATTAGTTTCATATTGTAGTATCAAAGTTATAGAATAGCAAGTTTAAGAATGAATATTAAGGAAAAAAAAAGAGTGAACATTACCCAGGGACTTGCACCCTATTCTGGAGAGATTTAATGTATTTCTGGTTGTACGCAGGACAGTTGAGTATTGTTAGGTGAAAAATATGTTGGTTTCTTTTTTTTTTTTTTTTAATTTAGAGATCAAGTATGGTTTAAGGTGATGTGTATGGCTGCCAAGTTGACAATGGGTAGACACTGATGGCTAGGCTCATGTGTCAACTTGATCAGGTTATGGTGCCCAGTTATTTGGTCAAGCTGATTGTTACTCTGAGGACATTTCATGGACTTAATCTATGGCTGATTACCTGTACAATCACCTGATGAGACTGCCTTCAGCAATGAGAAAATCTCATCTAATCAGCTGAAGGCTTTAAAAGGAGAAGTGATGATTTCAGCAATCAGAAGAGAGAATTTTCATCACTACTTCAACTAGTCGGCTTCTCCTGGGGAATTCATCTAAAACCTTTATTGGAATTCCCTACTTACAACCTGCCGAATGGAATTTGGACTTGTGCATTCCCACAGTCATGTGAAGACAATTTTTATAAAATCCCATAATATTTATAGATATCTCCTGTCGGTTCTGTTTTCCTAGAGACCACTGACTCACACAGGGGCACACTAATGCCATTTCATAATATCATGTGGAATGCAGACTCACTGCTATAAGATCATCTAATTCTTCCAGAAAATTTTGAAGTGACTTTTTTACATACCCAGATTTTTCAGTGAAAGCATTTAATTTTTGAATCATGGCAACTAAGGATTAAAAACATTTGCATGGGCAAAACAAAATATGTGCATGAGCCACATCCAAGGCCCATTGTGGCTCCTGATCTACTTAACAAAGTCAAACTGTAGCATGAGATCGTCATAGCCTAGATCCTGCCTACCTACCACCCCAACCCACCCTCATCTCCAATCCCCAATCACACCCTAAGCCAAACATCCTGTAGCTCCTAGAAATATTCCATTCCCAAACTCCATGGCTTTCCTCATACTGCACCTTCTTCCCACATGCCCTGTCCTGCGACCTGGCAAGATCACTCCTTCATGGAGTGTCTTCCTGTCCCAAGGTAGATTCAACAACTTCCTCCCTTTGCTTCTTACCCAGACTTCTATCACAGCCCTTATAATGCCACAGTAATTATGTAATAAAGTCTGACACATCAAATATACTTAGAACAGCACTTGGCGGAAGAGAGACCAAACTAAACACAGTTGACTTCAATAGGACTCCACTGCAAATAACAGAAACCAATTCAAGCTTGCTTGAGCAAATAAAGGGGTAACTTATTGAAAGGGCTCAAGGCATCTCACAGAAGCCAAGGGAGGTGGCCAGGACTGGAAGCACAGAATGGAAATCCAAACAACAGAAAGGAAGTGTTCTGATTCTCACCTCTGTATCTCCAGAGATGAACATGGCTGCTCCAGCTCCTGAAGTGGTACCTTCTAGACTTCCAGGAACATTCCTACCATGGCTGGCTGGCTTTCCAATTCAACATTCCCAAGAGAGGATCTGCTTGGTTCTTCCTGTCCAAATCCTATCATTAGTGGGACAAACATGGTTACCAAGTGTCCATGGGAGGCAGTTCTCTGAGAACGAGAAATGGCTTCCAAAAAGTGTCCCCCAAACTGTTTGCTAAATAAATGGTGATCAATATCCTGGGCTAAGGAAAACAGTGAGGTACAACGACACAGGCAGGGCAGGTCAACCCATCCAACTGGGCTGCTCAGAGAGCCTGGAATAAATGTACTTTACTGGATGTAATGGCACAAATAGCACAAATTACAGCATGTGGAGGTATTGTCAAGGTCATGTATTTTAGCTAGTCTCATTATTCTCCTTTACTCCAAAGAGAAATCCAGCTTCCTGCACCTCCCAGAGGAGCAGAAAAATGATGGTGAGCTCTAAATGGTCAGCCATCTTCAATGGATACTCCCTTAAGTGACTCAAATATAAAGAATTTTAAAAAGTAGAAGGTGGGAAAGCAAAACTACAGAGACAGTAAAAGGGCCAGTAATTGCTACAAGCTCAGAGGACACTGAGCAGGGATAAATATATGACACACAGGGAATTTTTTAGGACAGTGAAACTATTCCATATGATATTATGATGGTGGATACTTGGTATTACACATTTGTCAAAACCCATAGACGTGTATAACACAAAGATGAAACTTAATGGTTTTAAAAAATCATTTAGGAAGGCAGTGGACCCCAGGATAGAATGTAGACTATGACAAGAGAATCCAACTGTGCTACAAATGTACAGGAAACCAATGTGGCTCAGTGGTTGGGCTCTGGCTTCCCACATAAGAGGTCCAGGTTTCAATCCCCGAACCCCGTACTTCAAAAAAAAAAATCCTGGATACTCTAAACATATACCTCCCATTATTTAGCAGGGAGCGGAAGTGGCTCAGGCAATTGGGTGCCTACCTCCCACATGGGAGGTCCCAGGTTTGGTTTCTGGTGTATCCTAAAAAGAAGACAAGCACACAACAAATAAACACAGAGAGCAGACAGCTAGCACAACCTACAAGGGGAGGGGAAGAATAAATAAATAAAATAAATCTTTATGGGAAGTGGATATGACTCAGGTGACTGAGCTCCCGCCTACCACATGGGAAGTCCATGGTTCAGTTCCCGGTGCCTCCTAAAGAAGACAACGAGCTGGCCTGATGGGCAGGCACAGCAAGCTGATAGAACAAGATGACACAACAAGAGACACAAGAAGAAAAACATAATGAGAGACACAGCTAAGCAGGGAACAGATGTTCCCAGTGCCTCCTAAAAAAAAACAAGCAAGACAGTGAGTTGACACGATGAGCAGGTGCGGCAAGCTGACAGAACAAGAGACAGAAGAAAAAACAATGAGAGACACAACAAAGTGGGGAACAGAGGTGGCTCAAGTGACTAAGTGCCTCCCTCCCACATCAGAGGTCCCAGGTTCAGTTCCTGGTGCCTCCTGAAGACACAGCACATAGCAAGTTCAAACAATGAGGAAGTGGGGAGAAATAAATTAATTAATTAAATAAAATAATTTTTTTAAAAAAATGTATGAGACAACCTCACTGAAGGGAGTAGGGGAAAAGGTGCAGATCTAAGTAACTTTGGCAGTAAATGGAGTCTAAGAGTAGTCAAAAGGAACTGCACAAATGCACCATACTCTAGTTGATAAAGTTATTTCTCTTGGGGATACAGGTTAGCAGTTCTGCTATACATATACACTGGAATTGGCTGGAATTGAACAATTAAGCAAATGGGTGGCAGAGATGGAAGCCAGGTTGGAGTGGGAATTTACAGATAAGCAAGAGGAGGAAGATAGAATGATCCATGTGGTAATGGATTAGAGTTGGAGACATCAGCATAAACTCATGTTTACTTTAATATAGATACAGATGGCTACACATAGAAATATTTATTGGTATGTGTATATAAACAGGTTAGTACACACACATATTTTGTGGCTCTGTCAGCTGAGAGAGCCTAAAAGAAACAACTCTCAGTAGCAACAAGCACCCCCAGCACCCAGATCTTGGTTTCTAATACCATTCTCCAATAAAAGGAACAATGGCCCCTTGGAGAAATGGCTGATTCTAGGATTGGGACAATAAATACACAAGATAGGCCTGCAGCATCTTGTAGGCCCAGAAAATAAGGAAGTGCTCAGTGAAGGAGGAGGAGAAAAGCAAACCCACCATGATAATGGTATGTCAAAGGGGCACAGAAGTTGAGTGAAAGTGCTCTCCATGGCCAAAGCATGAACAATTTGAGCAACAAAATCAAGTAGTATTGGATCATAAGCCAAAGTAAAATGCCCATAAGTCCATACAGTTATAAATTAATTAATAAGTTAATAAATGAGGGAGGAGAGACAACTATCCCATGCAGAAGAATTCCCAATAAATTATGTAGATACTCCACCCAAAGGAGCAGGGGGCTTAACTCCCCACTCCTTACTCTTGGGCTGAGCAGTGACTTCCTTCCAAATGTAAACTATGCAAAGGGGAGAAAAGAAGAATAACGTTACAGTGGAGAAACCTGACAAGTACTATTTTAGCCAGGTGTCCAAGTTTAACATCAACTGCTCTAAATCATGCAGCTATATACCCTCCACATAATGCAATAAAAAACGGCACTTTACCTCTGGAGTATGATTTAGGGAGAGGAAAATCACAATCTAACCATGAGAAAAAAAAATGACAAATTCCAACAGTGGAGCATCGTACAACATGCCTGACGTGTACTCCTCAAAATCATTAAGGTCATCAAAAACACTGAAAGTTTGAGGAAATGTCACAGCCAAGAGGAGATTCATGTGGAATCCAGAACAGTAAAAGGACATTAGGGGAAATAAAATGAAGGAAATCTGAGTAAATGATGGACTTTAGCTAATAATAATGTCTCCATATTTGTTCATTAATTGAAATGAATGTACCATACTAATGTAAGAGGTTAATAAGAGGGGAAATTGGAGGTGCGGAGGGGTGAGGAGAAGGATAAGGGAGTATATATGGGAGCTCACTGTACTATCTGATCAATTTGAACTGTCCTAAAAGTAAAATCTGTTAATTTTTCTTTTAAAGAGAAGGAAAGAGAAGAAAAGCAGGGCAATGATTTGTGGTTGTCAGTTTTCAGACAGTGCTAGGTGATCTGCTCCCTCAGCTGGCTTCTTGTGTGGCTCTGTCTTGCTGGGGTTGAATTCAGCACTGCACACACATCTGGCAAAACTCCTTAACTCTAGTGATGCATGGGAAAAATACGGTTAATGCAACTTATGGACTATAGTTAACAGCAATATTGTAATATTTTTGCATCAATGTCAAAGTACTATATCAATGCTAATAATTGGAGGTTATGGGATTTTTCTTTGGGACTATGGAAAACGTTCAAACATTTACTGGGGTGATGACTGCACAAGTCTGTGCTGAAAGTGACAGCCACTGAGAATACCCCTTGGATAGACTGTACAAAGCATGGAACTGTATAACACAATGAACTATGTTGTGGAAGACGACTGGGGTTCACAGCACAAATATAAGAGTGTTCTCTCATGAACTACAACAAATGTGCCATACTAATTAATACATGGTGTTAATAGTAGGGGATGTATGGGGGGAAATATACAACTGTACGCTATGGACCATAGTTAATGGTCTGATGATGTTCTTTCATAATCTGTAACAAATGTTCTAGAACAATGTAAGTGGAGAGGTGATGTATGAGAATTTTGCACATTATGCATGATTATTTTGTAAGCTCACAACTTCTCTAATAATAAAAAAAAAAAAAGTTAAAAAAAAAAAAAAAAGAAAACCCTTAACTCAATGATGTAGCCATTGGCATGCAGAAACACAAAACAGAAGCTATTTTTAAGTGATGCCAGAAATTTCCAGAAAGTTTTCATACAGCTGATGTAAGGGTTTCACAGGGCATAAAAATCACCTTGGGGCTTTTAAAAAAGAAGCAACTAAAGATGAAGGGGAACTCTCACCTGAACACTTTACAAAGAAAGAACAAGTAGCAAGGTCTCAGGCTATAAAAGACTAAAAAGCATTCTTCATTTATCTGAGTCCGTTTCCTAGGGTGACCACTCTCCTTTTATTGAAGAATCTCTGAGGGTGAGCAGCCAAATCCTATAAAAAGCTGAGCTTATACAGAAAGAGGAAAGGGGAAGCAAACCACAATTCTGGCTAATTAACAATGTCCCTGGCACCATCTCTAAAATTTGGGTTTCTACCCAAACACCAGTGCACCACTTGACACTTGTCAAGGAGCAAGCATAAGTTTGAAAGGCAATAAACAAACGTGGTCATTAAAATAAGAAACCAGAGAACTATGAAGAGGAAATGCACTAATCCAACCAAAAAAACTAACCCTTCCTTATAAGAAGTTTTAAAAGCTAAAAATATTCTCAAATATGCAAATTCATGTAAATAGCGCTCTGCTTTAAAAATATATATTGAAATTGTGAGATATGTTTGTTCTTTATGGCTTTGACTCTGGAGTTGAAAATGAAAAGTTGCCAGACATGCTGAAAGGTTGGCAGGAAGCGGTGTGGCAGGTAGGCAGGTACACAGCGACCCAGAGTGGAGAGAGAGCCTTGCCACACAGCCCGGCCGCCATGTTGGTTGGTGATGGCTGGGGAGCCGCTTCCTGTGAGTTTAGTAACAGAGTCCATAAGTAAATTTAATACTTCCTGAAAGACCGAAAAGCCAAGTCTTAAGAGTTTTATTCCACTATTAGGTAAAATCCTGGGAACATAATTTCTACTTTAAGACTGAAAACTCAAGCCCGACTTAGAAATAAATACATGTACTGAAAATACCACAGTTCAGTCCATTCCTAAAACTATCTTAACTAGATGTGGAAAATGCTCGAGTGATTTTAAGAGATAATGAATTTGGGTGAATCAGGGGTTGGTGAACCTTTTCTCTAAAGGGCCAGATAGTCATTTTAAGCATTGATGAATAACTGTTCCTGTGTTCCAATAAAATTTTAGTTACAAAAACAAGCAACAGGCTAGATTTGACCCACAGAATGTACTTTGCCAAACTGTGGACCAGATTCGTTCTTTTTAACTAAAACAGTAGTAATTCATTCAAATTTTAGTAAGAGCAAAATCTCATTCACTCACAAGTCAAGAAGAAAGTCAGTGTGAATCCCCTAGAACTCTTAAACTCATTTGAAATAACACAATTGTCAACAGTACCTGGATATAACCAAACAAAACCCAGCCATGGAGAACTTCTCTAGGGAGAAGCTCCATTTTCTCTATTTTCACACACCAGATGGATCAGACTGGAACTTTTAAGGGATCTGAAAAGCATATTTCCTCTTTTGCTCTCTTCTTAACACACTCCCTTGCCTGGAAGCCTTTGGTTGGCTCCTAGCATATGCAAAAACAAGTCTAACCTTCCTAGTGAGACCCTCCATAACTGGTCCTAACCTCATCTCCAGCCATCCTCCACACCCCTTCCTATCCCCAAACTACACTCTGATACCATCGAAAGGGGATTCATTGCCCCTCAAAACATCATCACCCACATACTTTCAAGTCTCCGGGCCCTTACCAGGGTGACAATATCATTTATTGTTCAAACCAGGACATTCCTGAGAGTGAAAAGAGTGCCATTAATAATTACACTAGGATAAGTGTAGCCCAAGGCAGACCATAATACAGAGTCATTTAGCCTTTATTCATGATGCCTTCTGTTCTGAAGCCCTTGCTAGTCTACTCTGGTGACCTCCTAATCATCCTTCAAGGCCCACGTCAAATGTCCCCTCCTCTTCTGTCCTTTTTTTTTTTTTTTCACCTCTTTGTGGCAGAAGTAACCACGTCCTCATCTTTCTGTGTGGTACAGCCTTTATCATATAGCATTATAGTTGACAGTTCTCTTGTGTAATTCCTTTGAAGACAGGGATGCTTCTTCTGGATACTTCTTCTGTACTCTTGGCCTTGCACTGGAGTTGACTTATAGTTTGTGCTCAAGAAATGATTGTTTATTTTCTTACAATAATATAAACTACATTTTTGCCCTCAAAGCCATTCTTTATTTGGCATAAATCAGTGGTTCTCTCAACCAGGAGAGATTTTTCAAACCCAGGGGCTATCTGAAAATACCTGGAGACATTTTTGGTTGTCACACTGGGGGGCAGGTACTACTGACGTCTGATGGACAGAGGTCAGGGATGCTGCTAAACAGCCTGCAATGCACAGGACAGGCCCCCCCACAGCAAAGAATTACCCAGCCCAAACTGTCAATAGTGCTGAAATTGAGAAACTTAATATTTCTGCTCACTTCCTATTGAAATCACCACAAATTCAGAATTACAGAAATAAAAAGTCATGAAAACTTTTAACACATATGCTATACACATATGTAGAATGCCAACATACTCATGAATTTGTGTGTGTGTGTGTGTGTTTTAATGTTTGTGTGTGTGTGTCAGTTTTATCTTTAATTCATCTATGAACTTGGTTAAAAATATTTTTTTTAAATTGTGCTAAATTACTCACTATCACAGCACCACCTTAAGTGACCAGAACCTACAAGTGCTGGATTTTAGGTTTTTGATACACTCTTCCTCTACCTTTAGGAAGAAGGGGAAGATCACTAAGACTGCATACTTTTTCACAAGTTCATTAAAAAAAAAAAAAAAAAAAAAAGCCGCCTCCAGGATGACCTATTGTTGCCGGATTTCCTCTAGGTTCTTGGCTAACTCATGAATTTTTAACACAGGACAAATAAAAATGGCCAACACTTATTGCAGAGATTCATGAATTTCTCTCTGAACTTGCCTTTGCAATCTTTCTGTAAACCTAAATCTGCTCATAAATTGGTCTGAAAAGGAGTGTGAACACCCAGGGCCACCCAGGGTGCTTGGAATATTTTTCTCATGTAAACCCTCATGTGGAGTTTATTCATCTAACATATGAATGTTATAGAACATACATAGGGGAAGCAGATGTGGCTCAGGCGGTTGAGTTCCCGCCTACCACATGGGAGGTCCCAGGTTTGGTTCCCAGTGTCTCCTAAAGAAGAAGAGAAAGACAGCAAGCTGACGCAAAAAGCAGGTATGGCAAGCTAACGCAACAAGATGACGCAACAAGAGACACGAGGAAAACCATAATGAGAGACACAACAAAGCAGGGAGCAGAGGCTCAAATGATCAGGCACCTCCTTCCCATATTGGAGGTCCCAGGTTCAGTTCCCAGTGCCTCATAAAGAAGACCAGCACACAACAAACAGACAGAGCAAAATGCAAACAATGAGGGAGTGGGGAGAAATAAAAAAAATAAATCTTAAAAAAAATATATAGGTAGCAGAAGAAGTAATAATACAAGTGAAAATTCCTTGACCATATACAAAAACAAAGTTGAAGTAAAAACTACAAATTCTGGACCCTTCCTGAGTCACTGACATTTAGGATCCAAATTAGATTAAAATTGTATTCATTACAAAAGTTGAATTTGAAACTTTCTCAACTACTATGAGAACCAAGCAGTATTCCATATATAAAAGGAACTTCAGAATATTTAAAGATATTTTCAACCAAGTAATCTTATAAAATGAATTTTTAAAGAAAATGTCGCCATCAACTACTTAACTGCTCCCATTACAACAAATCTTTTAAGCATCCATTAACACAGATCTGCTCTCTTCAGCCTTCCTTCTGTAAATGTTCCAGATAATTGAGTCTAAAAGATACCGCACATCACTCTGCATTCATTAACAGAACAAACCACGTCAAATTTACCTTGTCTGGATATCCACAGTCATCTAAAGTATTTTGAACATTGCATTATACTGATATAACCCCAAATGGTCATAGTTTTGGCAGTCCTATTTTCTGCTGTTATTTTTCAGTGCCACCCAGTTAAGTTGCAACCAGCATTCCTTGTTGCAATCAGTATATCTGCCTTTGGTGACATCCCTTCATCTCCAGCCTCTTCTAACTTAGCTCTTCTAAGAAATCTGATAGGCAGTCATTAACCAGAAGCACCTTATCTGAAACATAGGTAAAGATGCTGAGGGAATGAAAGATTGAGAAGTTCTCCGACAAATAACAGGTAATGAGCTTTGTAATCTGTGAATTCTCAAATCTATGTATGTTAATGCCTTGGAGTTTCTCCTCTCTCTCCCTACTGCCCCACCCTTATATTCAAAAAAAGGAGAGGTTGACATATAGGTAAAGATTAGAAGTTAAAAAGGCCCAAAAAGGATAGGTTCCATGGACCAAATGAGGAACGAAAAGGAAGAGAAAGTTAAAAGTAGGCACAACCACGAAAAATAAGGTCATTAACTCCCAAGGGTTGATATCAGGTTAGGTATTTACAATAATCACCTAAAGCACAAATATCTTTAAGAAAAATAACTGAGATTTGCAGATGTTATTTAAAACTCTACACCAAATGAGCACTTAGGCCCTTACAAAACTTTAATTCAGAGGTATTGATTTTTTAAAAACAGGCAACACATAACCAAAACATCCTGTCCATTTGGCAGCTCTCTTAAATGGCCGAAAAAAAGCCACTAATTGAGAGTTTCAGGAATGACTCATACATCAAGGTGACTTTTAAAAGTTTATCTGCATGCTTCCAGACAATAATTATCGTATGTGTGTCACCCCCCCACCAATATTCCAGTTGATTCAGAAGACACAGCGGCTATCATCTACCTCAGACCTGCACAATGAAGAATTCACAGGATGCACATTTAACCTTATCTGGACTAGAAGTTTAACTTGAAGATTCCAAAGGATGTTGACAAAGGAAGACAAAAATCACCATCCAAAGTCAATCCATTATCAGGTCTGTGTTTATTAAATATTGAAAACACTTGATAAAAGACATGAGTTGCATGACAGCACAGCAGAGACATCCACCTCTAAATTTTCTCATTCCCAGGCCTGTACTTGCTCCAGATCCAGCTAGAATTTTAAAATACATATTTTTTAGATGATAGCTCATACATTGCCATATACACTGAAAAGGCATCTGACAATACTCAACATCCATTCCATTCCTGGAAGGAAAAAAAAAAAAATGATAGCGATGGATACTTTCTTAACATCATAAAATATACCTCATCATGAAAACCAGCATCATGCTCAGAGAAATCATAGTCAGGAGCAAAATAAGAATGTTCTCTATCACCAGCATCTTTCAAAATGGATCTGAAGATTCCAGCCAATGCAATTACACAAGAAAAGAAATTTACTAATACAAACTTAGAAAATAACACTGAATTGGTTCATCAGTTATAACAAATAAACCAAACTATGCGAGATGTAAATAAAAGGGGAAACTCTTGGGGGGGGGGTCACCATGGGAATTCTATATACTTGTCTGTGCAATTTTTCTGTAAACCTAAACCTGCCCTGAAAATAAACTCTACTATTTAAAAAATTGGAAAATAACCAATTATAAACTATAGTTGAAGAAAAGACCTCATTCATGATGGATACAAAATTAGAAGACAAAATATCTCACAACAAACTTAAATGTTTGAGACATATGAAGAAAATCACACCACTTCAAGGCATCACTAAAAAGGATGAATAAAAGGAAGGCAAACTATGTTTTGGGAATAGATTTCATATCATAAAGATGTCAATTCTCACTGAGTTAATCTCTAAATCCAACACTCTTTCAACAGAATACTACAAAATCTTTTTTTTAGTGGGGAGAAGGGAGCATGGTACTAGAAAAGTAGATTCTAGAATTCATATAGAAAAACAAACAAGGAAGAACAGGCAGGAAAAATCTGAAAGTGAAGGTAATGAAAGGGAGACCAAACCTACAAAATATTCAAAGATATCATAAAACTACAACAATAAAAACAGCATACAACTGATACATGAACAGTGAGTCAGAACTATATAGAAGAGAAAGTCCAGAAATAGATCTAATTACATGTGAGAACTTAGAATATCATAAAAGTGGCATCTCAAATTTGATTTATTCAATAAATGGGATAACCATGGAGCCATCTTTAAAAAAAAAAAAAAAACTGAATCCATATCTCACACCTGATATCAGGACAGATTCTAAGTAAAATCAAAACTTTAAAGAAGAAAAAATAAAGTACACCAAAGATATCTCACATAGTTCCTTCTAATAAATCTGAAATGGACAGTGATTTTCTAACTGTAACATAAAGAATCTGATAAATCCAATTATACAGGTATTTACAATTCTGCATGAAAACAAAAACTACAAAAAGGTGACGATAGCACATCATGAATGCAATTAATAGCAATGAAATATATATATCTGAATATGATTAAAGGGGGAAATGTTAAATTGTAGATATGGAAACAAAAAAAAAAGCCATTTTTTAAAAAAATATATGGAATTGCACTACACAAACTGTGAACCGTAAGTTAAACTATGGACTTTAATTAATAGTAAAATTATGAAAATGTACTATCATCAATTGTAACATATGTTCCACACCAATGCAAGGTGGTGGTGGTGGTGGGGGGTGTACGGGAATCCTGTATTTTATGCATGATTCTTCTACAAACCCACAACTTCTCTAATAAAGAAAACAATTTTTAAAACACCAAAAGCAAAGTAAAAAAAAACAAACCACAAAATGTGAAAAATACTTGCAACTCATATCACAAAGGACTAATTTTTCCTAATCTATAAAGCTCCAACTAACTGACAAGAAAAGACCAATAATCCAATAGAAGAAAACAGTTAAAGGTTTAGAAAACAGTTTGGCAATTTCTTACAAAGCTAACCATAGTTTTACCATAAGATCTAGCAATTGCACTCCTAGGGTTTTACCCAAATGAGTTGAAAACTTATGTCCACACAAAAACCTGTACACAAATGTTTATATCTGCTTTATTTTTTTTTTAGCTTTATATAGTCTATGATATTCTGATTTTTTTCTTTTACTATTTTTAAAGAAGTTTTAGATTACATAAATATTACATTGAAAAGATAGGGGACTCCCATATACCTCATCCTTTCCCCCTCCCATACTTTCCCCCATTGACCACATCTTTCATTAGAGTGGTACATTTGTTACAATTGATGAACACATATTGAAGCATTGCTACTAACCATGATCTATATATATAGTTTACATTATGGTTTACACTTTGCACCGCACAATTTTATAGGTTTTGACAAAATGTATAATGGCCTGTTTCCATCATTGCAATGTCACACAAAACAATCCCAAAGTCCCCAAAATGCCCCTTGTTACACCTATTCTTCCCTCTCCCTCCCTTCTCTCAGAACCTCTGGTGACCACTGTCTTTATATCAATGTTACAAGTTCTTCCATTACTAGAATAATAATTCTACTTTAGTCCAAAGTTGCATTCCCCCCTTATGTTTGTTCATTCCTCAATCTTGAGGATCTGAGGATGGTGATGCCCACTCTGCTTCCAGTTGAGATGGGGCTTAGATCCCATGGGGCAGATGGGTGGAAGTGTCTTGCTTGCAGTTGTAGATACTCTGTTTTTGAGAATGGGCGTTGTCCATCATCATCCTTATGTTAGAGGTTCTGGGTGAGTCTGATGAATTGGACAGTAGGGGTTGGACAGCTTTATTCTTAATTGCTAAAAATTTGAAGCAAATTTCCATGTTCTTTGATAGATGAAAGAATAAACAAACCATGGTACATCCATACAATGGAATATTATTCAGTGAGAAAAAGAAACAATCAAGCCACAAGAAGACATGGAGGAACTTTAAATGCATATTGCTAAGTGAAAGCAGCAGTCTGAAAAGGCTCCGGTTCTAACTACATGGCATTCTGGAAAAGGAAAAACTATAGAGACAGTAAAAAGATCTGTGGTTGCCAAGAATTTAGAGGGAAGGATGAATAGGTGGAACACTGGGCATTTTTAGGGCAGTGAAATTATTCTGTATGATACTGTACTAGTGGATACATTATGCACTTATCAAAACCCCTAGAAATATATCACAACTTAGAGTAAATCATATATACTAAGACTTTAATTAATAATCATGTATCAATATTCGGTCAACAAGTAACAAATGTATCACACTAATTCAAGATGTTAATAATAGGAGAAACTGTTGGGAAGGGGGAAAGTACATGGGATCTCTGTACTTTCTGCTCAATTTTTCTGTAAACCTAAAACTGCTGTAAAAAATCAAGAATATTAATTTTTTAAATGGTCAAGGGATATAAAAATAATTAACAGATAAGATAAATAACTTTATATTTATATGGCTTTTTACACATGAAAAAAGGTTCAACTTCATTCCCAATAAGTTAAATGCAAACTAAAACTATACTGAGAAATCATTTTCACCTCTCAGATTCCAAACATTTAATGGCGCATCCTATTGAAATGCACTCAAAATTGCTGGTGGACATGGACAGCCTTCAAGATGGTCATTTAGGCCACACATATCACAGTAAAAAACACACATACCCTCTGACTCAGCTATTTCCATCCTCAATATTTATCCCTACAGAAAGAGTTTCATTTGTGGGAAATATGTACAGTTGATCCTCATTATTTGCAGAATCCGAATTCGCTTAATCACTAAAATGTGTTCTTAAGCCGCAGATCAATATTCATCGGCATGCACAGTGGCAAAAAATTTGAGTCACCCAACACACACGTTCCCAGCTCTAGTCCAACAAGGCGATGATCTGCCTTCTGCAGGTCTCAGCCAATAAACAAGTATCCTTTTGCAGTATATTTAATGCCATGTTTTTCAATTTTCAAAGCTTTATCTCGGTGATTTCACAGTTAAAAATGCCTCCCAATAAAAGTGCTGAAGTCCTGTCTACTCTTTCTAGTCACAAGATTTGTGATTTGTGGTTTGTGATTTGCCTTACAGAGAAACACGAGTGTTAGAGACACTTTGTTCAGACATGAGTTACCATGCTGTCGGCATGAGTTCAATGTTAATGAATTAACCTTTATTTAATGAACAGCAATTAGCTACCCCCTCCAATGGCCCCCAATGCAATTTATGATCAAACATGTTTAAATTTATACTCAGAGACTTTGTTTAAATGCTGCTCTAAAATGTTCTGAAAGCAATGATGCTGCTTCTAGATGGGTTAAATTGGGGACCGTCTCTAAAAGGCTGATGAAACCATTTCCTAGGGAATGATTATGTTTAAATGTAAATATGAAGCAAAAGACATCTGGTGTCTTTAAACTGAGAAACCCCTAAAACAAGGTTATTTATTGATGGAAATATTGTGACCAGAGGTCTGCAGAAACCTAACTCTGTGTTTGCCCTAGGACACATTAATTCAGTGTCCCAGGTAGGTGACTTCATAGAACATAACTACTGCAAATAACAATCAATTGCATGTACAAGAAATTGCAATGTATATTATTTGCAATAGCAAAATATTGATACCAAGCCAAATGGGCATTAATAGAAAAATGATAAATTATAGAACATACATCCACATGATGGAAAACTATGTAGCTATAGCAAACAGAAGAGGAAGACTTTTTTTTTTTTTTTAATTTTTTATTTATTTTTATTGTGGGTAAAAATCAAAATTCTCACAATACATACAAACATTTGCAAAATGATATATAAATATACATGCATATATGTGTATTTGCTTACAAAAAATGTTATTTATATATATATATATATATATACATATATTTTAAGAGGTGCTTAGATTACCCAAAATATTACACGGAACCCACTGGGATTCCCATGTTGCCCACCTCCCACCACCTCCCACACAAACATCTCCCACAAGTGTGGCCCACCACCCTCAATGAACTTACACATCCTGGAGCCTTGCCACCAACTTATCTACAGCTATGGAATGATCTTTCAAAAATACTGTTGCGTGGGAAAAAAAGCAATTGATATCAGGTCGAATAAAAAGATGGGAAAGGAATACACATACATATCTGCTTGTTCAGGTATTAAATGTCTCTGGAGGCATACACAACAAGTTGATAACATTGGTGACTATTTTTGTGTGTGTGTGTGTGTGACTATCTTTAGGGAGTAAAACTGTGGGAAAGTTAGGAAGGAAATAGTTCACGGCACATCCTTTTAGATTACAACTCCTGTGGATGCAGTTATCAAAAAATGAATTTAAATCTGTAGGGCTGAGAGGTTACCTCCTAGTTCCCCGGTAGCTTCTGTTGGGTGGGCAGCCTGAGTGGCCCTCCACGGTGCATCATCAGAGCCACCCTGTCCAGTAGGCATCCGGCAGACCCACCGAGCTGGTCCCGGAGGGCCGGGGAACCACCTAGATTCGTGACCCAGCACCGCAAGCGGGTCATGAGGTACCTGCCCTACTTCTGCCGCAGCCAGGTGGTGCGAGGCTTCTGGGGGCTCCAAGTAGCTGGGCATCCCCGTTGCTAACTTCATTGAACAAGCAGTAGATAATCTTCCAGGTGATATCTCCACTGGCATTTACTATGGTTGGGCCAGTGTTGGAGGTGGAGATGTGTAGAAGATGGTGGTGAGCAGAGGATGGGACCCATAGCACAAGAATGCAAAACAGTCCATGGAAGCTCACATTATGCAAACCTTCAAAGAGGACTTCTGTGGGGAAATCCTCAATGTGGCCATTGTTGGCTACCTCAGACCAGAAAAGAACTTTGACTCTTTACAGTCACTTATTTCGGCAATTCAAGGTGATATTGAGGAAGCTAAGAAATGATTAGAATTACCAGAACATTTGAAACGCAAAGAAGACATTTCTTTTCTGGGTTCCTAAAGCAAACCAAAAAAAAGAATGGCCACTGCTGAAAAATCATTCGCTGTTTTCTAATATTTCGCTGCTCAGTATTGTGTTAGCTATAGTTTTAAAATAATCATTTTCCTACAGCTGTGAATTAGTTTAAACAGTACAATGTAATTGCTATATTATGCTTCAACTGTTAAATTAAACCCATCATGCCGCAGTACTAAAAAGATACATTTAAAAATCAAGATTCCTTTTCATGTAATATTTTGATTTAAAACTCTTGCAAAGCTTTCTAAAATGTACACTAGAAAGATCTTAAGTTTCTTATGATGGAAATAAAATGTATAAAGGGCACATCACTAGTTTGAGATGAGATGATTCTCGTGATAAAATACCAGGGTGTATGTACTTGTAGAGCATGCAAAAGTGCATGCATTAAACAGAAGTTTGGTAGTTTATTATAACCCTAAGAGGAAAAATATTGTGCATTAATTTTTGCATTTATATATTTTATTACAGACATGAAGGCTTGTGAAATTCATTTCAGTCATCTCCTTTAAGAGGTAAAATCACCGTACTGTGTTCCATTTTTGTACAGACCTGCCTAATTCTAAATGGTCTTGACTGCCTTCTTCCATTTTTTGGTTTGTATTTGAGGACAAAGAAAAATGAGTGTTTTTTCAAATCTGTAGTTCTCATTTTTGTGCTGGATAACATGTTTCTCCTTTTTAAGAGGAGGTATTCTTGTTCAACATTTTTCTTGATCGGTTCTTTTTCCGTTTAAATGATTGTCAGTCAAGTTTTTTACTTTTATTTTTTCCATTTAGAATGGCTTACAACTGTACACTTACAAGAGATTGAATTTGTCTTTACCATTCCATCTTCTCACTATAGGAACAGTGACTATCATGCATAACTGCAGTGCACTTTAATTTTTTCTTTTGCAATGCACTTTTTTTTTTTTTTTTTTTTACCGGGAGGTCCCGGGGATCGAACCCAGGTCCCTCCATATGGCAGACGGACGCCCAACCATTTGAGCCACATCCGCCCCCTGCAATGCACTTTTAATTAAAAAAAAAAAAAAAAAAAAAAATTCTTTAGGTTTCTTCAAGATTTAATTGAAGATATAGCATTTTATATATACCAGTTTCTTAAAGAACACAAAAGGCTTGGGATTCCCGTCCCCTGAAAATATTTGAGCCAATTAAATTATGAAAGAACTAGAAAGTTATTTACTTTTCATGTAATTATGTTCCTCAGAAAATCTGAACTCTGTAGTGTATGTGTAATACCAGTCTAAAGAGTGCCTGTAGCCTGGAGGGAAAGCATAAAATAATCAAGTTCTAGTTAAATAATCTTCATCTCATGCATTTTCCTTCCCATTAACTAAGATTTTTGGCCATTTGAGTCTTTTTGTTTATACTGGCAGAAATTTGAAGTTGATATTTGGGAAATTAAGGTTACAAATTGCTTTGGGCCCTTGAAATAGTATATTGCATTATTGTTTACTTTAGCACCAGATTGCAGGAAAGGAAGGGTAATATATAAAAGGTAATTTTAAAGATGAAAACAACTAACTATAAATCAGTTTTCCCTAATCTGCATAAATGGATTAGAATAAAGTACATAGAAAAAGTCTAAAAGTCGCATGGGATTAGGGGGAAACATGGATAAATTCGTTTGGTTGTATTTTACTTTTGGTGTATGACTTTACGGTAGACAAAGCAGTCTGTGGCATTTTTTTCATTTCTTTACAAAAGTATTTAGGAAATGTAATTTAATGTTAGAAATAAAATGCTTGAACAAAAGATGCCTCAATTATGAAGCAAAATTAAACATGCAAAGTGTAAAAACAGATTTGTGTTCATTTGGTTGGAATAGCTTGCTGCTAATTACGCCCATTATCAAAGTATATGAAAGTTCTTTGATATTTTCTTGTTGCCTTGTGTTTTTTAAAGAGCCTCTGCTTTTGAAGATCTAGTAGTGAGCTGTTTAGAGGTTTGGTCATAGTATCCACATTTTCAAAAGTTTTATATGAAATATTTATGTATTTTAAGACATTACAGTAGTACAATTTTGATTAGCCTGAATGCTTCAAGGCCTTGAAATAAATTTTGACTATGTGGGGGGGGGGGAATGAATTCAAGTTAAAAATTCTTAAAACCTTAGCTGCATTTTAAACATTTCCAACCCCAACCTTCAACCACTTATTCAGTTCTGACAATTCCTTCTCCAAAACTTCTCTTTTGTCTACCCATCCCCTCCCCCGCCCTGTGGCCAAAATCCAACTTCAATTCCTTGGGCAATTGTCAGGAGGCTCCGCACTGGACTCTGGGTTACCTTCTCCTCAGACTTCTACCCATAAGCCACCACTGGACTTCATCTCCCTTGAGGATTAGCTTTGCCTGGATTTGATGAATCTCTTCTCCACGTATCAGCAGATTCTAGACAATTTATTTCACTGTTCTGGGTTTCTATTTCCCCATGATTTTAAACCTTATCTTCCCAAACCCACAGAATACCCATCAAGGTTTTGTATCACATAGAATAAAAATAAACCCAATCTACTGTATTTTTATATTTCTCACTTTTTTTCCTACCTAAATAAGACTAAAAGATATTATATACTCCCAGTATGAAAAAGATGCTATTAAACATCACTTTAAAAATGTGTTTCAGTCCTTCTTTCTCTCTTTGGTGTCAACAAAAAGTAAAGGACCAAATGTTTAACAGCTTTCATGAAAACAAGTATGTACATTTTTAAAATAGTCATAACATTAAGATTTTTATCTAGGAAAGCAAAAAAATTCTTATTACAGTATTGTTACATATTAATCAAAGGACAATAAACTTCTCTAACTTTTTAGGGTGGTGAAAATATTCTGTGGGGTTTTTTTTTTTGTGCTGGTTCCACAAACCATATACATTTGTCAAAACTCCTTGAACCATGTACTTGAAAAGGGTGGATTTTATTTGCCTCAATAAACCTGACTTAAAGAAAATAAACTTTTCTGAAACCAAATATCATTTGTTGGAAAACAAATATGGTATACTAGACTAGAAAAAGCACTCAATTCCAAACAACTCAAAACTTTAAATATTTTACAATAAGTTGGGCAAATGAGGAATTATTAACCCTTGGGGAAACTCAAGCCCAGATTGGTGAAATAAACTATATAACTTCCTGCAGGGTTCTTGTGAAGGCCATCACTGGACAGAGAAGGAATCATGCGTGAGAGCCCCAGTCCATGATCCTTTGGCCTGACAGCAAAGCCTTGGGTAAATTCTCAGTCCCTGGAGCTGCAGAATGAGGAGGATGACTCATTTATTAAGGTCTCCCCTTCAATGTTAATATTCTGATTTTTATATTCTCCTAGAGATCTGAAATACACCTTAAATGTCCTTCAAAGAACAAGAACTGGCTTTCTTTTATCAGAGAATTGAGCCTAACACTATATAAGAAAACCCTAGGAAAATCCAATTTACAGAAGAATAATTATGAACCATTCAATCAAATCACAAGAGGATTTCCAACTTTAAAAAAAGTGTTCACATTAAGAGTTTCTCTAGGACTTTTAGATGTTGGTTTATAGGACATTAACTTTGAGAGGAAAGAAGACAAAGTATAAAGTGCCACTGTTAGGAATAAAATCATTCAAAAGAAACTAAACATTTTTGATATTTTGATGGAAATAAATGTACACCTGGGTCAATTCACCTATAAATTTTTAGAATAATCCTACTGTGTAAAGAAGGCAAGAATAAGCTAATAAAACACTCTCCATTTTAAAAAGCCTGGCATATATAAAGTGCCTTGGTAAGAGGTCAGAAAAAAGTAATACAGTTATTAAAAAAAAAAAGAAAAGAAAAAGCAGGAACAATGAAAATGTCTCATATGAAAATCGAAGACAAAAGACCAAAATTCAAAATCATAATGCCAGTCACAGAGCATCAGGAAAATTCATACCTGTAGAAAAAAGGCCAAATAATCACACATATATTTCTAATCATATTTTTAAGTCAGCATTTCCCAAAGGCTCTTCCATGCAGATTTTTTTTTTCCCTCTTTAGGATTTTTTTTATTTATCCACAAGGAATTTTTTAAATTGTAGTAATATATATATAACACAAAATTTGCTACTTTAACCACTTTTAAGTGTACAATTCAGTGGTATTAATTACATTTACAGGGAAGCGGATGTGGCTCAAGCGATTGGGCTCCCGTCTACCATACTGCAGGCCCCGGGTTCAATTCAATAATATAATGCTATTTATATTATTATAAATAATAATTTTTTTAAAGTAATATTTTTTAAAAATTACATTTACTATGTTCTGCTACCATCACCACCATCTAGTACCAAAACTTTTTCATCACCCAAAACAGAAACTCTGTACTCATTAAGCAATAACTTCCCACTCCCCCTCCCTGAAGTCCTTGGTACTCTGTAATCCTGTCTCTATGAATTTGTCTATTCCAAATAGTTCATACAAGCAGAATCTTACCTACAAAATTGTCCTTCTGTGCTTCTTTCACTCAGCATAATGTGTTCAAGGTTTATCCATGTCATAGCATGTCTCAGAACTTCATTCCTTATTACAGCTGAATAATATTACATTTATGTATATACCACATTTTGTTTAGCCATTCACCTGTCGATGGACACTGGGTTTTTTCTGCCTTTTGGCTATTGTGAACAATGCCGCTATGACACTGGTGTACAAGTATCTGTTTGAGTCCTTGCTTTCAATTCCTTTGGGTACAAACCTAAGAGTAGAATTGCTGGGCCATATGGTAATTCCATGTTTAACATTTTGAGGGACCTGCCAAACTATTTTCCACAGCCCTTCCATGCAGTTAAGAGTAAAAATAAGTTCAGTTAATGCTTATTACCCCATACTTGTGTAAGTTACGGTAGTATTTGACTGTTGTACAAGAAACTCGACTACAATGGTTTAACCAAACAGAGGTTTATTTCTCTCACAGAATATTTAGCCCCAAGATAGAAAGTCCAGAGCTGACAAAGTAGCTTCATGATATCATCAAAGCATGCCTTCAATCTTTCTGATTTACAACTCTTAGCCTGTGGCTTTGTTCTCCCGGTGGCCGGATGTCTAGAGCTCCTGCCGGCAGGAGGAAGGCAGAAATGGCAAAGGTGAAGGTGTGTGCCACCTTTGTCAGATCCTGTTTACCAGGAAACTCTGAGCTTTCCTGGAAACCCTCGCTCCATAGAGACGTCTACTTACTTCTCATTGGCCAGTACTGATTCACCTCTAACAGCAAGGGTGACTAGGGAGGTGAGAATTTTAACTAGTAACGTTGTTCCCCAAGAACGAAACCAGAATTCCATTAAAAAGAAGAGAGAGACTGAATGTTTGATGAGCAGTTCACAAGTTCCATCCCATTGCTCTTAGAAATTCAAAATGCATACTTGATATTAAGGGCTCTGAAAAACACATGCATTGAATAAACCTGTTTAACTTTTTTTTTTTTTTTTTTTAAACCACAGTATTTCTCAAATGTATTTGACTATAAAAATATTTCCTTTGAATGGCCTCTTGAGACAGCATTCAGTGGAACACATCTTGGGAAATGCTGCTTTGGGAGCTAAAAGAAGAAAACAAATCTACTGTTAAGAAAGCGCTAATTTGTTTTCATACTTAGAAAAGTAAAGGGAATATTTTGCATTTAAACAATGGATTCTAGAAATGCAATTACTGATGAGATAGCAAAATTTTATAATTAGGATCTGATGTGCTTTCGCCTTTTATATAAAGTCACAATTCCAATGAGAAAAATCTTTTCTTTTTCCCTTTATAGCTTTATACGTGGGGCTACGCATCAATTCTGTCACTGCATTTCTTTATGTAACTCCCCTCCAATAGTACATTTCATTTTGGCCTTTAAATGTCAATTCCAGAATTTTCCCAAGGGTTTCCTCCTTCTCTGATACAGTGTCTCACACTTTCATAGCTTTTCTTCTTTTCTTTCTCAGCCCATTTTCTTATATCACCAAAACGATTTGGGATTTAGCATTTATTTCCAAGTCAGCTCTTCCTATATATATGTTTTATTCAATCTTGTCAACCACTATCCTTTGATACCTCATGTAGGATATTGTTAATTAAATGCACTTACAGATCCCAATATTCCTTCCAAGAAACAATGTTTATATTTTTTTTAAATAGGGAAAAAAAATTAAAACATAAACTTTCATTCTGATTCTAAAGCTTTCAAAAGAAAGTCATTCATCATATAGAATGACGAATTATAGAATTAAATATAGAATTAAAATATTCACTTCTTTTAATCCACTTTGATAGTCAAAAAAAAGTTAAATGCATTTTTCACATTTTCAACCACCATCCATTTCCATGAAATACATAGGTATCTCCTTGCCCAAAACCTAATGGTTCTCCTTTTTTCAAAGGTAGAAAAATGCCACTTCTTATTTCCCAACCAAAAAAAAAATTTTTTTAAATAGGTCAAATATATAAAACTTTCATGAAAAAAAAAAAAAAACAGCACTTCATGTTAGCCATCAAAGGAAAATGTGTTACAACTCTCAATGCAATTCCATGTTCTAAATTGGGAGGGTTTATGCACTGCTGACTCTAAAGGTACAGACATGACTTCTCACACCATTTTATGACGGCACTAAATGAAACTGAATCCCAAGGGGTCTTCCTATCTCTCTGCTTCCTAGAAGCTAGAACAAAAGCAGTTGAGAATATTCACTTCTTCAGTAGATTGCCCCCTACAAAGTCCAATAAAACATTCATATGCTGTAAAGATCCTTTTAGTGCTACCTCCTTGCTATATGGATTCTTCATCCTCTTTAAAGGCTGGGATCAGGCAAAGCCAAGCCACCTCAACCCAGCCATCCTTTCCCACAATCTCATGCCCACATGCCTCAGAGCTCCTTCTGATCCATCCAACTTCCCCCTGATCCCCACCCTCCTAAAACTTTCTACTGTCTCCTTTGGAAACTGCCCTTCCCAAGCCTCTCCTCCCGTCCTGGCTGAAATCTGGAACTTGTGCTAGAAACACATTGTAGCTTTTTCTCATTGCCCAAGCTGTTTCCAAAATAAGACTCCTCCACCATCCTTCATGCAAGACCTTGTCCCCTGGGTCAGCCTTCCTTGAGACTCCAAGTCTGGCTGTCACTGTGAATGAACTTAGCGTCCACAGCTACAACCCGTGAAGCACACTGGTTAGTCAGTTTGCCTCCTTTTGTGACCTCCTTTGGCTTCCTCCCAAGACCCACCCTGGCCTTTCCCATCACCATTCAAACTGCTTCACCTCTGAGAATGCCTCCAAACAAATTTTTTTTTTTTTTTAAGGCAGTATCAGGGATTGAACCCCAGACCTTGTACATGGGAAGCAGGCGGTCAAACCATTGAGCTATGCGTGCTCCTCCTTCCACTTCTTTTTACCCTCTGGAAACCCCCTCCCCTTCTGATTTCTCCTGCAGCTTCCCCCACTATACTAGCTCTTCCATGTCACATGATGCTCCAATTTGCTGACACCTCTATTTTCTGACAGTCCCCTTCTGTCTTCACCTCCTTCCACCTCCAA
Organism: Tolypeutes matacus; assembly: GCA_026826555.1. Taxonomy (NCBI): domain Eukaryota; kingdom Metazoa; phylum Chordata; class Mammalia; order Cingulata; family Chlamyphoridae; genus Tolypeutes; species Tolypeutes matacus. The sequence goes on from JAKSZT010054202.1 coordinate 15,951,808, forward strand.
TCTATATCAATGACCCACTGGCCAATAATCTAAATTTCCTTGCACTCTCCTACTCAGCCACCCAACCAAACTCCAACCCCTAATCCCTCCATCACTTTCTCTGTTCCTCTTTGCAAAATGCTCAACACCAACGTGAAAGCACAATCACTGCAGCTGATACCATGACAAAACTCATGGTCTCCATTCTCAGGTGCCCTCAAATCTGCCCAACAAACCCACTCAGCTCTTTTCCCACTCCCCTTCAGGGGCTATTTCAAACCTCTTCCACTTTACCAAAGCCTCAGATCCCACTATCTCTCCCTCCTCACTCCTCTCTCAGAAAATGACCTTATCTCCAACTTCACAGAGAAAAGATGATAATGAAGCAAAAATGCCTCCAACTTCCTGCCCACCCCCAAACTCATCTTCCTCATCTGTATCCATCAACACCTTCACTCCCATTCAGTGGGAAATGTTCCTTTCTCCTTCCTAAGGCCAACACAGACTCCTGCTCAGGGGCCCATTATTGCCATCTCTACAGGCAACTAAATTAGCTTTCTCTTACACTCGCAAACTTTCCTCTCTACCGGCTCCCTCCCATCATCTTAAGGTGCTCAAGAGCTCCCATATCTGAAAAACCTCCTCCTCCAAACCTAAGACCTGCTTAGCTCTTCTTCACAGCCCAGCTTCCTGAGACATCCCTCCCTTCTGTTCGCACTCCACCAAACCTGGTTTCCTTCCCATTCTTCCAGTGAAACTCCTAGCTACAGTCACCAGGATGGCCTTAGCTGCCAAACTCCAGGAAATGAGAGTTTCAGACCAGGCTTCACTTGGCTCTCGGGAACATCTTACAATGTTAATTCCCCGCTCCACAAAAGCACTTCCTCCCTCAAGTTCCTTTGTTAGCACACACTCTCCTGGTTCTCCTCATTTGGAACTATACAATCTCTTTCCCTGCCTGACTTTTAAATCACTGCTTTCCAAACCTTAGATCTTGAACCAATGTCAGAAAATCAACCTAGAGCAGGATTTCTCAACGTTGGCATTACTCATCTGATGGGCCTGATAATTTTCTGCTGTGCAGGGCCACCTGGGGCAGGTAGGATGTTAGGAAGTATCCTTGGCCTTTACCCATCAGAGGCCAGTTGTGGCCATCAAAAATGTCCCTAGACAATGTCCGATGTGCCCTGTGGGGCAAAAATTACTCCTGAGTTGAGAACCACTGATTTAGAGGAGCACAACTAATTTTTTTTTAATGAAATAAAATAAAACTATCGGAGTGTATCTCCTAAGAAAGGATAAAGACTTTTCAAAACATGTTTATTTCAGTGCTTTGTGTATATCTGTATATAGATGTAAGGTAAAATATTTCTTCACATGGGTGAGGTCAAAATGCTTAAAAACCTACGCAGCAATCAGCAGACCACGCCACAACCAGCAGACACTGCAACCACCGCAGTGAGCAGATGTTGCAACGAGTAGACGAGGCAAACAGCAGACAACACAACCATTGCAATGAGCAGATGTTGCAACGAGCAGACGAGGCAACCAGCAGGGAGAGGAAGTGGCTCAGGCAGTTGGGCACCTGCCTCCCACATGGGAGGTTCCGGTTTGCTTCCTGGTGCCTCCTAAAGAAGATGAGCAGACAACGAGCAGACAGACAAGGGAGGCATCTCGGGCGTGGGGAAAGGAAATAAAAACATAAAAATAATAATTTTTAAAAAACCACTGCCTTATATATTCATGATCCCAAGGCTGTCTCAGCCCACTCCCCCTTTTAATCATTCAACAATTCAAAAAGGCATAAAGAGTAAAACAAGGAGCACTCAGGTACTCAGCACCCCACATTATCAGCCAGATGAAAGGCTCCCTCATGGCCATCCTCACCCCACAAACATGCTTAGAGGTGACCACAATGCTAATTTGGTATTTATGCCATGCATTTCTTCAGTTTTTTAAAAATAAATTTTATTGAAGTATATTATTCATACATGAACATACATAAACAATAAGTGTATAATAAAAGTTGTGAACTTACAAAACAAACATGCACATCATCACACAGGGCTCCCATATATCACCCCACCACCAATACCTTGCATTGTTGTGAAACATTTGTTACAAACTATGAAAGAGCATCGTCAAAATATTACTACTAACTATAGCCCCTATCTTAAATTTGGTGTATTTTCCCCAAATCCACTCAATGATTAACACCCTATATTAGTATTATATATTTGTTACCGTTCAGGAGAAAACGTTCTCATATTTGTCCTGTTAACCACAGTCCATCACCCACCACTGGATTCCCTGTGTTATGCAGTCCCATGCTTTGTACAATCCATTCAAAATTTACACTCAGTGGCTCTCATTTTCATCAAAGAGTTGTGCTGTCATCACCTCATCAATTTAGAACATTTTCATTACTCCAAAAGGAAAAATCCCGTACCCTCTTGTAGCAGTTTGATATTATTGATGAATTCCAAATAGAAATATTAGATTATGTTTGTGAACTGGTCTGTCCCTCTTGGCATATTAGAGTGTATTGGATTCAGAGGTTTCACTTTTACTTGATTAAATAATGATTAAGGCTTTGATTGGGCCACTCAGTAGGACTTTGAGTACCTGCTCCCTTGGTGGGTGGGGACTCACAGAGAAACGGCACCGCAGAGAAAGGAGGTTGGAGTTTTAATGCTGGAGCCTGGGAAGTAAGCACACAGGAACAGAGCAGCTGAGCCCAGAGAGAAATAAGCCCTGGGAAGAGAGGAATCCAAGAAGCCTGAGCCCTCACTGACGTCAGCAGCCATCTTGCTCCAACACGTGGCAACAGACTTTGGTGAGGGAAGTAACTTATACTTTATGGCTTGGTAACTGTAAGCTTCTACCCCAAATAAATACTCTTTATAAAAGCCAACAGATTTCTGGAATTTTGCATCAGCACCCCTTTGGCTGCCTAATACATCCCCTATAGGCCCTATTGTTATCCCTTAGTACTGAAAAAATATCTTCCTGCCACTGCTGCAAAATATTACAAGATTACAGTTAACTATTGTCCATAAGTTACAAATTAGTTGTAACTTATGTATTATGCATACAAAGTGTATTCTTAGCACTTTGTAAAAGAAGAGCGTTCTTATATTTATACTATTAACCACAATCTTCATCTACCACGAAAATCGCTATGTTATACATTCCCTAGATTATTCTTGAGTTTCCTTTCAATTGACATTTACTTCCACAGACTACCCCCTTTCAGCCACAATCACATTTATAAATCAGCAGTGTTAGTTATACTCATTATGTTACTCTCAACTCTATTCCTTTCCACACTTTTAGAGTTAACCTTATAAATAATGCTACACACATTAAGCAGCCTCTGCCAGTCTCAACCCACCTTCTATTTCCTAGTAACCTATAGTCTAGAGTTTACCTTCATGAGTTTACTCATTGTATTTAGTTCATATTAGTGAGACCATACAATATTTGTCATTTTGTGCCTGGCTCATTTCACTCAATATAATATCCTCTAGGTTTATCCATGTTGTCATATGCATCCCAATTTCATTTCTTCTTACACCTGAATAGTAGTATTCCATTGTGTATATATACCACATTTTTGATTATTCATTCATCAGTTGATGGACACTTGGGCTGGTACCATATTTTAGCAATTGTGAATAATGCTGCTATGAACATCGGTATGCAAATGTCAGTTTACACCCTTACTTTCAGTTCTTCTGGATATATTCCTAGCAACCGGATTGCTGGATCATATGGCAGTTCTATATTCAGCTTCTTGAGTTACTGCCAAACTGTCTTCCACAGAAGCTGCACCATTCTACATTCCCACCAACAGTGAAGGAGCATTCCTATTTCTCCACATCTTTTCCCATACTTGTAGTTTTCTGGGTTTTTTTTAATAATGGCCATTCTATTAGGTGTGAAATGGTATCTCATTGTAGTTTTGATGTGCATTTCCCTAATAGCTAGTGATGTTGAGCATTTTTTCATGTGCCTTTTGGCCATTTGTACTCCCTCTTTGGAGAAATGTCTATCCATGTCTTTTGCCTACTTTTTTATTGGGTTGTCTTTTTATCGTTGAGTTGTATGATCTCTTTATATAACTTGGATATCAAATCCTTACTAGATATGTGGTTTCCAAATATTTTCTCCCATTGAGTAGGCTGCCTTTTTACTTTCTTGACAAAGTCTTCTGAAGAACAAAAGTGTTTAATTTTAAGAAAGTCCCATTTATCTATTTTTTCTTTTGATGCTCCTCCTTTGGGTATAAGGTTTAAGAAACTACTGCCTACCACAAGGTCTTGAAGATGTTTTCCCAATTTTCTTCTAGGAGTTTTATGCTTTTAACTTTTATTTTTAGGTCTTGAACCATTTTGAATTAATTTTTGTATAACATGTGAGACAGGGGTCCTCTTTCTTTCTTTTGGATATGGACATCCAGTTCTCCCAGCACCATTTGTTGAATAGACTGTTCTGACCCAGCTGGGTGGGCTTGACAGCCTTGTCAAAAAATCACTCGACCATCGATTTTAAGGGTCTCTTTCTGAGTTCTTGATTCAGTTCCATTGGTCAGTCTACCTATCTTTAGGCTGTAGCATGCTGTATGTACCACTCTAGCTAAGTAATATGCTTTAAAGTTAGGAAGTTAAAACTTTTTTTTTTTTTTTCCGTGTCAATAACCAAAATATGTATCTATTTTATTTTGGTCCACATGGGGATTTACCATTTAAGTTCAGACAATTACATGGCCATAAACACCTTTTGCTTCGCAATTTCAGAAACAGAAATAACAGGCATCCCCAAGTAACAGGTTCAACTGTAGTCTCCCACAAACCCAAGGACTTCTGAGATAGTTTCTTCTCCCTCTTTGATTTGTCTGCAACAGTTTGGTTTATGCAGCTCCCCTTTCCTTTCAATTCCATCATTTTAGGTTAAGCTTCCCACTAGCTTCATACATGCACCACCCACCATACTATGTCTGGGAATTATCATTCTTATGTTCATCATGAGCCCCAGAGGAACGAGAGGCAGCTGTGGGCTGCACAGCAGAAGCAGCAGTGAACTGAGCTTGGAAGGCTTCACCGTTTCCAACAGAAAAGAGCAGGGAGCGAGGGTTACTCAAGAAAGGAGAAAAGGGCAACAAAAGCACAAACAGACTGGAGCAGTTTGGTGAGTGTAGAGAGTCTGGAAGGCAGCACTGTTGGAGGCTGGACATACAGATTGGGGCAAAAGAGAAGTTAGTCCTTTCTCTTGTTGACAGTGGAGAGCTACTGGATGGTTTGAAAGCAAAGGAAAGACAATCAGTATCCGAGGAAAAAAATGACTCCAGTGAGGTTAAGAACCCAAAGTTGATCAGACAGTCAGGAATATACTTTTCTGCTATGTTCCATAAGAAATGTATGGTATTTTGTTAATTAGGTTTTTTTTTTTTTTTAAAAAAAAAGATACTTAGATTACATAAATGTTACATAAAAAATGTAGTGTTCTTATTTATTAGGACATTTTTGGCTATTCAGGACCCCTTACTCTTCCAAATAAATTTGACAATTGGCCTTTTTTCTGCAAAAAAGGCGACTGGGATTTTTATTGGGCTTGCATTGAATTTGCAAATAGAATAAAATTAGATAGAATTGACATAATAACAATATTTAGTCTTCCAGTCCATGAACATAGAATGTCCTTCCATTTATTCAAGCTTTCTTTGGTTTCTTTTAGCAATGTTTTGTAGTTTTCTGAATATAGGTTCTTTATGTCCTTGGTTAAGTTTATTCCTAAATATTTGATTCTTTAAGTCACTATTATAAATGGAATTTTATTCTGATTTCCTCTGTATATTGCTCATCGGTAGTGTATAGAAATGCTACTGATTTTTACGTATTAATCTTATATCTAGCCACTTTGCTAAACTTTACTGTGGATTTTTCAGGGTTTTCTAGATATAGGATCATATCATCAGCAAATAGCAAAGGTTTTACTTCTTCCTTTCTTATTTAGGTACGTTTTATTTCTTTTTCCTGCCTAATTTCTCTAGCATGATGTTGTATAACAGTGGTGGCAGTGGGCATCCTTGTCTTGTTCCTGATCTCAGTGGGAAAGCTTTCAGTCTTTCACCATTGAGTACAATGCTAGCCGTAGGTTTTTCCTATATGCACTTTACCATATTGAGAAAGCTTCCTTCTATTCCTATCTTTTGGAGTGTTTTTATCAAGAAAAGGTGCTGTATTTTGTCAAAGCCTTTTCTGCATCAATCACGAGGATCATGTGATTTTGCTTCTTCAATTTATTAATGTGGTTTATTACATTTATTTTCTTGTGTTTAAAAGCCCTTGCATGCCTGAGATAAAACCTACTTGATCATAGTTTATAATTCTTTTAATGTGCTTTTGAATTCGATTTAAAAGTATTTTGTTTATATATCATTTTACAAATGTTTGTATGTATTGTGAGAATTTTGATTTTTACCCATAATAAAAAAAAAATAAAATAAATAAATAAAAAAAAAAAAAAAAAAAAAAGTATTTTGTTGAGGATTTTTTCATCTTTATTCATGAGAGATATTGGTCTGTAATTTTCTTTTTTCATAGTATCTTTACCTGGTTTGGGTATTAGGGTGATGTTGAGTTCATAGAGTGAGTTTGGTAGTGTTCCTTCCTGTTCAATTTTTTAGAAGAGCTTGAGCAAGATTGGTATTAGATTGCCTTGAATGATTGGTAGAATTCACCTGTGAAGCCATCTGGTCCTGAGCTTTTCATCTTTGGGAGGTTTCTGGTGACTGTTTCAACCTCTTTACTTGTGATTGGTTTGCTGGGGTCTTCTATTTTTTTCTAGGGTCAGTATAGGTTGCTTGTGTGTTTCTAGGAATTTGTCGTTCTTCTATCACCTTCCCTCCTGGGTTACACTGCTTCCACACTGAAGTTCTTTTATGTTCTCAAACTGATCTTACTCTCCTTCACTTTTGGGTTTTTTTTAAACTTGTGGCCCCCTCTGCTTGAAAAGCCCCCACCCCTTGACTTAACCAACTCCTATTAGCTTTGAAGACTCAGCATAGTTGTCACCTATTCCAGGAAGTCCTTCTAATTCCCCAAAGCTGAGTTAGATACCCTCCTGGGACTCCTGCAACTCCTGTGCTTACTGGTAGCACAACCCTCTTAACTCTGAAATTCCTATTTACTTCCCATCTCCCTGACCTGTAATGTAAGTTCCCTAAGGGCAGGGCCGGGGACTATTCACTGCAGGATGTACCAGGGGCTGAGGATGCCAAGTATTCAATTAATACTCGTAAAATAGGTGGGTGGGATACTCCAAACATGTTTTCTCCTCAAGCTAAACCCAGAGAGATGGAGATTTGCAATATCAATATTTAAGGAAATAACTTCAAAATGAAAAAAAAGGTACATATTTTATATTCAATAGTTCAGTAACCACATAGACACAGAGACTGTATTGTACCAAGATCTGGTGCAAACAGAAAGGAAGAGTAAGACAAACAGACCCTGCTAACACTTACTCCAAAAGCCAAGATGAAAGGAAAATGGAAGTCATCTTGGGTAAATAAATCAATCTCAGGGAAAGCTGAGTAAAGAGAAGACTCTTTGATGAAAATGAAAGTGGTCACTTTCAGTTGATTTAAGGGGGAGCCAAGAGTTAGTCAAACCAAACCTCTCGGAACTGTGTAAATTCCAACAGAAGAAGCTAGAAGTCAAGCAATGATCCGGAAACGTCCCAACAGTTCAAAAACATCAAGTCTAGATACCTCAAACTCCCCAGAGAGGAATCTGGCTATTTGCCTACTGTCAAGATCCACGCTGACCCCAATTTCTTGTTGTCCATGATCATTTTTTAGATGGATTTCTAAGAAGTAACCTTAAGGAAAGCAGCTTCAGCCACTGCCATCTTTCATTCCTCAAAGGGTCACCTCATTGCCTTTGTAAAGAAAAGAAAATAGACTAGTGTTCAACTGCAAGTGAAATCAATTCTTTAAATATCAGGAAGCAGAGAATATAAGGAAAGATCTTCCTTTAGCACTTCTTGCTGCCAAATAAATCAAAGCAAAAAAAGTGCTGGCTGTACTTCTTCAAGTGCTATCTGATTTGCCAGGATACTTTTAAACCTTCCAGAGCTATTCTCAGCTGCTGATCATCACCAAGGCTTCTCTTTCTTTCTTCTCCTCCAAGTCAGGAACTCAATATGCAGCCCAATATCAAAAGTGACACTTTCCCCTTTATACATTCTCTTAAACCTTCCCAGATGCTTCATAAACCCCCTGTTCATTATAAAACATCTGAGCTTGGCATCTGAAATCTTCAAAACAGACATTTTACAAGCTCAGGAGTGTTTGTAGGAGTTAAAGTGAAAAACAAAAATCGAGAGAAATGAATCAAAAAATGACAGCCACTGTCATTCAAAGCAAATATAGTACACATAGAGAAGCATAGTACAATTGGCTAGCACACAGTTTTTTATATAGTATATTCAACAGTTTTTAAAAACTTGAAAATTTTCCCTGATTATAAAAGCAATACAGGGAAGCAGATGTGGCTCAACCAGTTGGGCACCCGCCTATCACACGGGAGGTCCTGGTGCTGCCTAAAGACGACAAGCAGATACCTGCACCTGATGCCACGAAACCTAGATGCCCACACCCACCGCAAAGAGAGCTAGACGCTGCACCCCGCAGCAACGAGCAGACACCTAATACGAGCAGATGCTACAAGCCAGCAGGCACCACAGCCCATAGGGAGTGGATGTGGCTCAGGCTGTTGGGCACTCGCCTCCCATGTGGGAGGTCCTGGGTTCGGATTCCGGTGCCTCCTGGAAAAGGCGAGTAAACAATGAGCAGACAGACGAGAGAACCATCTGGGGGTGGGGGGGGAGGAATAACTTTTAAAAAAACAAAGTTATATGAAGTTTTTTTAAAAAGCAATACATGTTCATTGTGCAAAATGTGAAAAATAACTATACCACCCAACACTGCTAAACTTTTGGAATATTTCCTTAAAATCTTTTAACTGAAACCTGCTTTGTTTTTTCCTAACATTATACTTAGCATTATATCAAGAGCACTAACTCTACGTTGATTAAAAGCTCTTCAGAAACATCTCTTGAATATCTGAATAATATTTTGTCCAGGTGATACAGCATAACTTTATTAACCACTCCCTGATTGAAGCTATTCCCTATTTGTCAAGATCGTAAATAACACAGCAATGAACATCTTCACACATTATTTCCCATGCACTTCTCTGATTACATATCAGAGTTATCATTAGAAGCCGAGTCACTGGCTCTGTGAGGAGCTTTCTCAAGGCTGGTCATAAAGATCACCCATTTGTCTTCCACAAAAGTTGTACCAATCTGCATGCCTGCGAGCGATGTTGACCAGCTTTTTAAATGTAATAATGTATTAATTATAAAGTAATATGCTATGAAAGAATTGATCTAAACTGTTACACCACGTGGTAATGCCTCCTAGAGATTTCTCTAGGCCCCACTTTTCTTTTTCTTTTAAAGGCTGGATGGAGTATGAGAGTATCGAGGTTTCAAATGGCAGTCTATATTTTCAACAAACAGATGTTCTAAGGCAGCAGCATAGTCACAAAAAGACCTGTAAGGCAGAAAGACTGAAATAAATCCATCGCCTTCCCGATAGTTGCCCTCAAGCCCCAATTTTCCCATTATCCTCTCACCCACAATTGAATAGACTAATGGGAAACGCTAACGCTTAGAACATATTCACGGAGGCTTTAGTAGAAAGGGTGGGTCCACCCTCCTCAACTTGATCAACCAATAAACAAAGAAAGCAAATCGTGGTATGTATTTTTATTGTTGTTGTAATTGCTTATGAAATGGAAGGTGCATCAATGAATGGAAAAGATGGCAGAGGTTTCTATCTAAGGGTCTGGGTAAGGAGTGCACAAAACCATCTCAGACACTCATTCCGAAAGCGTTGGGAGAAGCTCAAACACAATCTCTGTTTTACCTAGAGCTGGGAGCCAAGATGCAATCATTCCATTTTCTTCCTATCCTGGAATATTTTTAAAGCACCTGATTTACCAGTTCTTAAAGCATTTGAATTGGGAAGCGGCTGTGGCTCAAGCAGTTGGGCTCCTGTTTACCATATGGGAGGCCCTGGGTTTGATTCCCGGGGCCTCCTGGAGAAGGCAAGCCGGCCCACGCAGCGCGGTGAGCTGACGGCCTGCATGGCACGGTGAGCTGGTGCAGCAAGATGACACAACAAAGGGAGACGAGCAGACACAGAAAAACACACAGCAAAATGGACACAGCGAGCACAAGCAGCAAGGGGGGTATAAATAAATTAATTAATAATTTTTTTAAAAAAGCATTTGAAGAAATTACTTTCTAACACCATATTCCCCTGAGACCTTTCTAAGGTAATTTCTCTATTATTTTCTACACTAATAAATATATCAGTTCTTATTATGACAGTTTTGTTAAATTATATTTTCCTTGAGTAACAACCTAAGTCATATTTTCTACCTTATGTTCATGGACTTCAGAAAATTCTTATTCAATTTTTCCTTATTTTCCTTCCCTCCAAATAATTCTCTTTTATTTCATTTTATATTTGACCTAACTTATTATCTTAATTATTTAGCTAAAGTTAATTTCTTATATATTTAGAGGTGCTCTAACATTTTTCATTTCATAATAAACTTTATTTTTAGAGAAGTTTTAGATTATAGAAAAGTTACATCAGAAGTATAGGGGAGGGAAGCAGATGTGGCTCAAGCGATTGAGCTCCCGCTTACCACATGGGAGGTCCTAAGTTCAGTTCCTGGTGCCTCCCAAAGAAGACAGTGAGCTGGCGCAATGGGCAGGTGCATTGAGCTGATGCAACAAGATGATGCAACAAGAGACACAAGGAGGAAAACATAATGAGAGATGCAACAAAGCAGGGAGCAGAGGTGGTTCAAGCAATTAGGTGCCTCCCTCCCACACTGGCAATCCTGGGTTTGGTTCCTGGTGACTCCTAAGGAGAAGACCAGCACACAACAAACAGATACTGCAAATGCAAACAACAAGGGGGTAGGGAGAAATAAATAAATAAACCTTTTTTTAAAAAAAAAGTATAGGGGATTCCCAAGAAGGGGCAAGAAGACGGCAGAGTAAGGAGCTCCAAGAGTCAGCTTATGCTACCTGGCAGTTAGTATTCACCCAGAGCTATCTCAAACACCTGTTGGGGGCTCCCAGAGACCAGAAGAGCATCCTGCAACATTGCTGGAAGACTGGAAGGAGGAGACTGCCCATCTGCAGTGAAGATTCATGAGTAGAGCCCTCTGCACCACAGAGGCAGGTGCCCATCCCCTGCTGGTAGCTCAAGCTGCCTTAGAAGTTATTCCCTGGCTGGAGTTGGAGGCTCCGTTTCCCAAAAACGGGAGCGAGAGACGGTTGACCACCAATAGCTTACTGATTGGTAAATTCAGCTGGGGCCTGCATGGCTGCGATTACTGCACATGGCTGCGGCTCCAGGGGCAGGGGAGAAAGGCGAGAAGCTTCACTGGTTACAGAAGCAACACGGGCAGCTTGAGCCTCCGAGGCTTACAGCACCAACTGCATCCTCGGCTCCTGTCCCACAACCAGCAAGGGCAAGAAACAGATGAAAAAGACCTGGAAATTTTCAGATTGTCTAAACACGAGCCACTATAAAGTTCCAAATTAAGTTGAAACAAATATCCAAGAGGGAAGTAGCACAAAGCCAATCAAATAGAAATCCCCAGACTAAAGAGAGAAACCGAGCCCAGAATAAATACATCTAGTAAATCTGATGCCAAGACACCAGCAAAAAATTACAATCCATACTAAGAAACAGGAAAATATGGCCCAAAGGAACAAACTAAGCCTCCAAGTGACATACAGGAGTTGAGACAACTAATCACAGGTGTTCAAACAAATCTCCTTAATGAATTCACTGAGATGGCTAAAGAGATCAAGGACATCAAGAAGACATTGGGTGAGCACAAAGAAGAATTTGAAAGCATACATAGAAAAATAGCAGCTCCTATGGGAATGAAAGGCACAATAAATGAAATTAAAAATACACTGGAGGCATATAATAGCAGATTTAAAGAGGCAGAGGAAAAGATCATTGACCTTGCAAGCAGACCCTCTGAAAGCAAACACACAAAATAAAAGATAAAAAAGAATGGATAAAATTGAACTGAGTCTCAGCGAACTAAATAATGGCAAGAGATGTGCAAATCGACATGTCATGGGTGTCCCAGAAGGAGAAGACTAGGGAAAAGGGGCAGAAGGAATATTTGAGGAAATAATGGTAGAAAGCTTCCCAACCATAATGAAGGACATAGATATCCATGTCCAAGAGGCACAACATACTTCCACCCAAATAAATCTGAATAGACCAACTCTGAGACATATACTAATCAGAATGTCAAATGCCAAAGGCAAAGAGAGAATCCTGAAAGCAGCAAGAGAAAAGGGATTCATCAAATACAAGGGATGCTCAATAAAATTAAGTGCTGATTTCTTATCAGAAACCATGGATGTAAGAAGGCAGTGGTGTGATGTATTTAAGACACTGAAAGAGAAAAACTGCCAGCCAAGAATCTTATATCCAGCAAGATTGCCTTTCAAAAATGAGGGTGAGGCTCTCAATTAGAGGTAGAGTGGACATCACCATCCCAGAATCCTCAGGATTGGGGGATAAACTATGGACTAGAGTGGACTTACAGGTTTTCTCCTACAGACATTTTGTGATTCTAGCAATGGAAGAAATTACAACATTGATGTGGAGTCAGTGGCCACTGGAGGCTCAGGGAGCAGGGAGAGGGAAAAACAGTGGTAATATGGGGGCTTTTTTGGGACTTGGGAATTGTCCTGAATGACACTGCAATGACGGAAAAAGGCCATTATATATCTTCCCATAACCTGCAGAACTGTGTGGGAGAGAGTGTAGACTACAATGTGAACTATGGTCCATGCTCAGTGGCAGAGCCCCAGGATGTGTTTATCAACTGCAGTGAATGTGCCACACTAATGAAGGATGTTGTTATGTGGGAGGGTGTAGGAGGTGTGGGGAGTGGCACATATGGGAATCCCTATATTTTTTGTGTAACGTATGTATAATCTAAGTATCTTTAAAAAAATAAAAAATATATATATAAAAAAAAATAAGGGTGAGGGAGCATCTGTGGCTCAAGCAATTGAGCATCCATCTCCCACATGGGGGTCCCAGGTTCTGTTCCAGTATCTCCTAAAAAGAAGACAGACAAACAACAAGCAGACAACAAGCAAAGGAAAACAACAAGCAAGACAACAAGCAAAATCAAACCAGCAGGGAGCGGATGTGGCTTAAGCAGTTGAGCACCTGCCTCCTGCATAGGAGGCCCCAGATGGGGTTCTGGTGCCTCCTAAAGAAAAAACAAACAAGCAAACACACAATGAGCAGGCAGTGAGCAAAAAGAAACAACGAGCAGACAACAAGCAAAAACAACAAACAGATGAGGGAGCCATGAAGGGGGAATAAAGAAAAAATAATTTTTTAAAAATTAGGGTGTGTTCTGAACATTCACAGATAAACAGAAACTGAGAGAGTTTGTAATGAATGGACCAGCTTTGCAGGAAATACTAAAGAGAGTGCTACAGCCTGAAAAGAAAAGACAGTAGAGAGGGGCTTGGAAGAGAATCTAGAAATGAAGATTATATCATAAAAATAACTGAAAGTACAAAAAGAGTGGTGAAAATAAGATATGAAAGATAAAACCCAAAGATCAAAAATGGGTGAATCAAGAGCTGTCTTTACAGTAATAACATTGAAGGTTAATGGATTAAACTCCCCACTCAAAAGACACAGATTGGAGGAAGGGATAACAAATATGAGCTATCAATATGCTATCTACAAGAGACTTACTTTAGACCCGAGGATACAAATAGATTGAAAGTGAACACCTGGAAAAAGATATTCCACCCATGCAGTAACCAAAAAAAAAAAAAAAATAACACTGGAGTAGCAATATTTATATCCTGAGCACGTCCAAAGTATGTCTGGGGTCCCAAGGGTCCCTGGCATGGAGGATGGGAACTGCTTTGGAGCAGAAGTCCTGGTGGTGGGAATTTGACATCTTGTTGGCTGATCTGGGAGGGAATTTCAGGTAAGCCCCTCTTCCATAAGTGACCCTTGAACCCCCTTTGCTACTGTTCCCTCTTTTCACGTGACGCAAACACCATCTGGACAGAAGCTTCAAGATGGCTGCCAGCAGGTGACACAGGATCCAGTCCGCAAGCCCGTTTCGTTTGCCCAGAACGGGGTTTTGTTTTACTTTGTTTCGATTTTGTTTTTGCTTTTAGTTTTGAACTAGTGGCCAATCCTTAAAAAAAAAAAAAAAAAATAAGGCCACTTCTCATAAAAATCTGACTTCTGGAATTTCTGAGGAGTTCACACTCACCACCCAGCAACAACAGGCCAGAGCTGAGCGGCCGCTGCCCCTGTCCGACGCGACGTGCTCCCTGGGGCTCCACCATCCTACTTTCTCGAAGCCCATGAGACGGAGGCGGAGGTCAACAAGCGCTGACAGTCAGGGCTGTGCTGTTTCTCTGACACCCTCGCTCCTATGACATGGCCTGGGTCCTGACCCCTGGCCTAATAGGAGTAATGTGTTTTGCACAGTACTGTGGTTCTTTTTCAAATGTCTGCAGATGCTGTTATGACTAATTAAACCCAAATTACTTAAAAAGCACAACTGAATTCAGAGTGCCTTTTGTCATTAGGTATTTCCTGAAACAATAGACACCATAGAAACTATGAAAAGGAAGGGGGGGGACCCTCAAAACTTTCACTTTTTTGATAATAAAAAATGATGGGGGGGAGCGCAAGTGGCTCAAGCAGTTGAGCGCCTGCTTCCCACATGGGAAGTCACCAGTTCAGTCCCTGGTGCCTCCTAAAAACAAAAGAACAGACAACAAGGAAACAAATGAAAAAACTAATTCAGGGAAGCCAATGTGGCTCAGTGGTTGAGCAACAGCTTCCTGCATACGAGGTTCCAGGTTCATTCCCTGGCCCCAGCAGGAAAAAAAAAAAAAAACAATTAGGAGTATTTCGAGTTATTTTTATTTTCTGCCTCCTGTGTACAAAATATTAGGCTTCATACTATTGGTACAAGGATGAGTATGATACTGCTTCTGCTATCACAGGAGGATGCAGGGGCAGCTGTGTGAAAAGTGCAATGGCAGAGGCTGCACGGGGGGAGGGGGTAGAAGCATCTACCTGGGGGCTGCACAAGAGCCCTCAGCAGGTGACCCTGGAAGCCCTTATTGAAGAAAGGCACCTGCCAGGCTGAAAGAAAGAAATAGGAGGCGAGGGTACACTGAAACGGGGCACTGGGTACCGTTTTAGCAGAGCAAGGATTTGATTTGGAAGTCAGGGGAAACCAACTAGGAGATTTCCGGATTCCATATGCTTTGGGGCGATCACCATGGAGATGGCGGTAAAGATGGCCAAGAAGAGGACTGAAAGGAGATGACTGTGGGAACCCAGGCAGGGAGAAAGGATCATCAGAACAAAGGGAGAGGGCAGTAGGGAGCAGACTAGAAGGGCAGTGTGTCAGCCAGTGTTCCCCAGAGACAGGATAGATATGCGTGTAAGTATTATGGGGTTTATTATAGGAATTGGCTCACGTGACTGTGGGGATTGGAAGTCCAAGTTCTGTAGGGAAGGCTGCAAGGTGGAAAGTCAGTGAAGGTGACCCTGAGTTCCCCAGAAGAAGCCACAAGTTGGGAACCCTAATGAAGGTGATGACGAATTCCCTAGAAGAGCCTGGCTGCCTGGAGAAGAGAAAGAAATTCTTCTTTCCAACTGCTGAAATGATCAGGTCTCCCTTTTAGGCCTTCAGCTGATTGGATGAGGGGATTTTTCTCATTGCTGAAGGCAATCGCCTTTGTTGATTATAGATGTAATCAGCTACAGGTGCAATCACGTGTACTGATTTAGAACCATGAAATACCTGTATAGTAAATACCACGCCAGGGCTTGCATGACCAAACAACTGGACACCATAACCTAGCCAAGCCGACACATGAAATTAACCACACGGGGAGTTAGGGCTCATTTACCGATTGGGTATTGGAGAGGGTATGAGACAGAGCAGGATTCGGGATGATTCACAAAATTTCTGGCTCTGGCAACTCGGTGGATGGCACAGTCATGTAGCCAAGACAAGAAATAAAGGTCAGAGAGCAGTAATTGGGGGGTGGGGGTGAATGAGGAGAGATCTAGAGACTGGGACCCCATCTACCAAAGCATGGCAGATACGGCCCTGGGCAAAGCCACGACTAGCTCTTACCTTGTGCCCAGGAGCCAGCCCGCCCAGGAGCACATGGCACAGCACCAAAGCTTAGGCCACTGGCCCCTCCCCCAACTCAGCTACCGATGAGCTTCAACTCTTCACTAAGCATGAGAAATATGAATGCTGTCTTCCTCAAAAGGCAGAACCATGCTTTGTCCACTGCTGGCTTGTAGGTAGCTGTCCAAATTACCAGTGCCAGATCCTACACCAACATCCACAGCCATCTCCCAGTCCTTCCTGGCCTCTGCTCTGCCACCTCCAACCCCAGACTCCATTATTCTTTTGACAAGCACTGAGCTTATACTAAGAGAAGAGCTTGGAGTTGGGAGGTTTGGGGAAGTATAAAGAACAGCACACAAAACCAGCCCTCAAAAGAACCTAACAGGGCAGAGAAGAGTCGCATGTCAACACTGAGAAAAGTGTGACAGGCCATACAAGAGACACGGAGAGTGAATCTGTCTAAGGTCGGGTTCCCCAGAAGCAGAGCCTGATGCAGGATTCCCAGGCATGTGATGGCTTGAGGGAGTGTTCTCCGGAGAACTTTAGAAGGTAGAAAGGGAAAGATATAAGTTGAGATAAGGCTATCCTGACTCTGAGACCATAGAAAGCTAGAGTGTCAACGGCACTACAGATTTTGACCTGCCATCTCCATTAGTCATTGGGTCCAGGCGACCCCAGAATGGAGGTTGGGGTGTAACTTCCCAGTCATCCCTGAGCTAGGGGGCTCCTATCTGGCAAGGCAATGTCCAGTGAAGGGTACAGGTATGCACTGTTAGCAACCAGTGCCTGCAATAGCTGAGGCTTGGGGCTCTGGCTCAGTAAAAGGGATCTGGGTCGGACACAAACATCATCTGCTCCTGAGTCCATGGCAAAAGTCCATGGGAACAAAAAATATGCAAGGAAAGAGTTAAGAGTCATTCTTCATTATCAGTCTTTGCATCTTTCCACCTCCCTGAAAAATGTCCAGGAGGTTAAGGAACTCACATCTACAAGGTAGATGAACATCTCTGAAAACCCTTCAGCATGGAGTGTAATTTTACACGTCCAGGTATGGGTTTACTGTTCCCTGTTCCAAGCAGCAGCCTGCAGTTCCAGCTACCTTCTGCCCAGGCAGGCGCCCACTAGCCTCAGGGTGATCCTTCGTGACTACACTTGAGCAATAAACAGGCAGTCATCCTCAGCCATAAAACGTACAACTTTGCTCCCATTTTTATGGCGCCTTTTATGTTCGCTTTATAAAATTTCATGTTTTAGTTTCCAGATTTCATTGTGTGCACTCAAGGTGCCCCAGGAGTGTTGCTAAGCAGTTTTAATTTTCCAGGAAGTATTTCTCTGCCTCTTCTTTCCACTAAAGCATGGCTAAGAAATTAGAAAAGGCCTCCCAAGCAAGTTTTCAAGTGTAGCGTATACAATCTGGCCTGAGAAATTCAAGCAGGAATTAACTAAAGGAAAACTGCCAGCATCGTAGCTAGAGCCCCCACCACCTATCTTGATGTACTCAGAGGGTACCATCTACGGCAATACATAGCTGAATAAGTAAATCCAAAGTAACAGAATTCACCTTGTAATTAAAAACCATATGATTATTCAGGCTGGAGGGAGCAGGTATTTTGTAAGATGTCAGAGACACTCCTGAATCGCCAGCCAGGTCTAAAAGAAAACAGATGTTCCAATCAATTAACTCATTAATTATGATTTACTCTCCGATTAATCTTACAGAACAAGCTTCTGACAATACTAGGGGAAAGCTGGGGCGCAGGGCTCCAGGTTGGTTTCTTACCAATGCAAACCCACCTCAGTTCGTCTTTCCTAAAAAGGACACACTAATGATTTCATGAAGAACGGTGCCAATCAACTGAAAAGGGAGGCAACTAAGAGTTAAAATAGTACAAGTAACTTTTACAGAGCACCTTCTATGCACCCAGAACTGTGCAAGGAGCTGGATGCTTACACTGCTCTCTATTCTCATGGAAACACTGTACAGAACAGGAATGATAAAGGATACTGAATCCCTACCTCACACCACAGACACAAAATTCCAGATAAATTAAGGACTTAAACTTCCAAAACATTTAGTAGAAAATATAGGAAAATAGCTTTCTAGCCAACCATAAAAATATTGAAATTCTACCACTTTAAAATTAAGAACTTCTTGACCTGAGGTGCTGTCTATAGATTGACTTCAACTGGATCAAAGCTGGGAGCTGCCCTTTGTGAAATTTTTGAATTGTCTTCTCTTCTGTGCATTGTGGAATTGTTTTGAATAGGTCGCTGTGGGAAATCCTTCTTACGGATGCGTGTGTTGCTTTCCCAGGTATCTGAGATGGGCCTGCTGGGAGAGACGATGTTTTGGTCAGTGAACGGAGCAGCCACTGGCAGTGGGCAGCATGGTTATGAAGGTAATATGAAAATAAAAGAATTTCTGGTTTTCAAAAGCATCACAAATAAAGTAAAAAGACAAGCTAAGAACTAAGAAAAGATATTTGAAACACATAGATCCAGCAAAGGATCAGAGAGAAGACATAACGAATTCCTACAAACTAAGGCAAAAAATAATAATAACAACTTTATAGCTAACTGGTTATGTAGCTTGGAGCTATGTACCTCAGCAAAACATGTTCTTAATCTATTCCTGTGGGTGTGAACCCTTTTAAATAGAGGACATTTTGATGAGGTTACTTCAGTTAAGGGTGGCCCAGCTGCATCAGGGTGGATCTTAATCCTATTCCTGAAAGCCTTATGGGGAAGGTCACTGAAAGAGAGAAAGCCAGAGGGAACAGCCAGAAGCTGAAAGCCAAGGGAGCCTGGAAGAAAAAGGAGAGGCCGCCATATGCAATACCACGTAACAGAAAAGCCAACAACCAAGGTTCACTGGCAGCCAGCCCCAGAATGCCACAGTCTTCTGGGAAAAACCATTGCCTTGATGATGACACTAGGACTTTGGACTTTTCCTAGCCTCAAAACCACAAGTCAATAAATTCCCATTGTTTAAGCCAACCATTGCATGGTATTTGTTTTAGCACCAGGAAACTAAAATACTGGGCAAAAGACACAAGCGGAAATTTCAAAAAGGAGGAAGAGGGAATGACCCTGAAATATATAAAGAACTTCTCCGGGATATGCAAATTAATCAGGGATATGAAAATTATGACATCTATGAGACATCATTTAAACCCACTAGCTTGGCAAAATTAAGACATCTGACAATATCAAACAGTGGAGAAGACATGAAATAATGGAAACTTCTCTGCTGGTAGGCATCAAACCAGTACACCCACTTTAGAAAATGATTTAGCATTATCATGTAATGTTAAGCATCTCCATATCCTAAGATCCAACAATTCCACTTCTATGTATACGTCACAGAGAAGCTTTCACACCTGTGCACTGGGAGATACAAACAAGCATGTACATTGTAGCAGTAGCATTCACAAAAGCAAAAAAAGGTAAACAACCTAAACAGCCATCCCCAGGATAAATAATTGGTGGTATAGAAGTGATAGAATGAAATCTTTTAAGTTCAAGTTCACTTCTTCTTCTTTATCACAGTTGGATTTAGTCACAGGGTCCACAAAAAAGTTAAAGTAAATCTAATCATATTGAAGTGAAAACTAATAACAATACAATAAGAAATTAAAAAGAAAAATGTAGTGAAACATCCAAATTGTTACCATTTATAGGCAGCCCTACACTCTGTGAGGCCTTGAGAGAACTATGAATACAAACAGAACAGCAAAGCAATTCTACAGTTTTCACACAAGAACGAATCACCACCAAGGAAGCCATTTCCATGATTTTCTATTTTGTAGAAAAGTCACAATACTGTAATCCATCCTTGAAATGCCAACACATCACACTGTGCCTGGCACAAAGCTGGCCTGTGACACATGCTGGTTTGTTGAATTGAATAGAAAAATAATCTCAACTCCCCTTTGGGAATTGACAGGGGTATAATATCCATTACAAAACAGAAAAGGTGGTAGAAACAGTCAACAGATTCATAATCTGCAACAAAGGAGGAGAAAATTCTAAACAAGAAATAAAACTAAAACCAGTTATATTAAGTTTTGGAATGCAGCAAATCACTGCTATTTGGAGAGTAGGCTTATTTTTCACACTATGCATAAAGTAACAAAAAAATAATAATTGGTGACATAGTCACCTGAAGGAGTGTTATATAGCATCGAATATGACTACACTGCAGTTAAACACAATAACAGGGATAAATTTTGGAACCATAATGAATGGAAAAACAACTTCAGGGAAGCGGATGTGGCTCAAGTGATTGGGCTCCTGTCTACCAGATAGGAGGCCCAGGGTTCGATTCCTGGGGCCTCCTGGTGAAGGCAAGCTGGCCCACGCAGGAGTGCTGGCCCGTGCAGAGAGCTGGCACAGCACGATGATGCAACAAAAAGAGACACAGAAGAGCGACAATAAGAGACACGGTAGACCAGGGAGCTGAGGTGGCACAAGAGATTGAGTGTCTCTCTCCACTCTGGAAGGTCCCAGGATCGGTTCCCAGTGGCACCTAAAGAGAAGACAAGCAGACACAGAAGAACATACAGAGAGCAGACAGCGAGCACAAAACAACGGAGGGGAATAAATAAATAAATCTTTAAAAAAAAACAATTGCAGAAGACTATATACAACATTTTTAAAATATGTAAAGCTAAAAAGTAAACAAAATTTAAGTATATATTACTTAGAGATAAAATACATTATTATTTATAAAAAGGAAAATGAATGGTGAACTCAAAACTCAGAGTTAGAAATTGCCTGTGGGGGCAGGGAGGGTGATAAAATAGGGAAGAAGGAACATGGGTAGATGTTTTCTACCCATCTACATGGGTAGATGGGTAGAATATGACTCGTGGTCATATTCTTTTTCACTGGTAAGCTCACATGTGTTCATTTTCTTATTATGCTCTATGCCATATAAAATTATATATATTTTCTCATAAACCAAATATATTTTTAAAAAGATAAATTGTCATCTATTTGTCCTCTGACAGTATACAATTTTAAAAATAGAAACAATAAATAAACGATTTTTTAATTCTATGATATATTTATAATTCCCATTTTACAGAGCATAAAACTGAGGTTTAGAAAGTTGGGGTAACATCTATCACACAACCAGTTAGTGACAAAGCTGGATTTTTGCCTAACCTAAAGGGCCCTGCTTTTAACACTATGCTATATTTTTAAGGTTTTCACCAAAAAACAAACAACAAAGACAAACTAGAAATAATTCATAAGGTTCAGGAATCCCTGCCCAAGAGCCCTTTGGTGTGTGACTCTTCGTACACAACTCCTGGGATCTATGTCTTATATGAATGGAGGGAAATGAGCATTGTTTATTCAGGTTTTCTTAGCTCTGAAGTAATAAATTTTCTCACGTTTTCTTAATATAAGGTCATATTAAACAAGCAAACAAACAAGAAACACGCAAGACCCTTTAATGGAAGTTGCAATTTACAGAAAACCTATGATAAAGCATTTTGGTTTTTGGTTTTTTTTGTTTTTTTTTTTTCACAAATGCAAATAAAGATTTCTGATGTAAAGTGAAAACTCATGCCTTAAAGCACATTGGGTGGGTTGAGAACATTTTTCTTCAGGGAAGTACATCCATTTAGCTGATGAAAGTAATTGGTTCCAGCTTCTTCCTCCTTTCCTTTCTTGCCTTCAGATTCAGAGAGTCTGTGCTTGCCCGGTCCAGATCTTAGCTGGGCGGCATCGCTTCTAGAAAGCATCTGGGCTGGGTGCCCGGCCCCTCCCATGAGCCCTGACACACTACAGCTTAACCCCCTGCTTGCTTTCCACCTCCTTCTTCACTGCTCAGCTCCCCAAGGTCCACAGTCATCTTCCTGTGCCTTCAAGCACAGCGCCTGGCAGATGGGAAGCAACAATTGAAGGCCCCCTCCCCATCCTTCTAAGTGAACTCCATCCCTGTGAAGAGATCAGAGGGAACACAGAAGAATGGGAAGAATGTGGTATGTGCCATGCAACTGACTCATGGAAGAATTTCCACCGCAGCATCAGTTTTCTCAGCTAAAATATGAAGACGTTACTAAAACCTGCCTGCCTCATATGGTTATTAGGGTTAACGATGAGGACGTGAGTGGGAATGGGTCTCTATGGTACTAAATCAGGGGTTTTACTTCGTGCCTGACATTAGAACTGCCTACAGGGAGGGGTCCCCAACCAGAGGCTCTGGTTCAACTGGCCCAGCATGACACCAGGCAGTGGGTTTTTTTCTAAAACCTTCCCAGATACTTCTAATGTGCAGGCAAGGTTCCAAAACCTCTGCACAGGAAGGAAACAAACACTCTTAGTGAAACAAGGAAGGAAATAACACTTATGTAGCTTCTTGTGTCCAACCCTTGGTTGTCATGAGTGTCCAACCCTTGGTTGTCAGCAGTTGGATTATCTAATAACTCACCCCTGTAGAGTGGGTGCTAGTCCCATTCTACAGGGGTAAACCGAAGCAATGAAAGTCAAGCACCATACCAGCCAGGGTAGCCAGAATTTCATGGCAACAGGCATCCTTCCAGGATACTGCCTCCTCGTTATTAAGCAGTGGCCATTGTTTATTAACCCTCTCTCTCCCTTACCCTCCCTCAAATATCTCAGCTGCCCTCAAAATAAGAGCTACCTAAGCTTGCAAACAAGTCACTGCATGCAAAAGGTATGTGGGTCTGTAGAGAAAGAGGCATAGAGATAAAGGAAGAAGAGTGAGGGGAGGAAAAGGGAAGGAAATTGGAACAGGAGGAAGAGGAGGATGCCTTTTTTCATCAGAGTTCAGCAGCTTCAGAGTCCTGACTGCTTCCTTAACTTGTTTCTAGCTCCAATTGTTTCAGCAGCCTGGTGCTTTCGAGGGTGTACGCAGCAGAACCAAATCCCCAACTATAAAGATCACAAGGAGAAGGCTGGATTCATGCTACTCTTATCCATAAAACAATTCAATGTCTGAGGCATCCAAACATTGGTACACTCCTTGCACGTACATGAATTCCCACCAGCAGAGAGAGGAGAAAGGGAGCCAAAAGTTAGCTACCCTGGTCAAACCCTCTTCAACTCTAATCATCCACGAAGAGTGGCCTGGAAAGGAGAAAGAAGAAACCACCTCAACCAGTCCCATGAGAAGGCTGAGTTCTTCCTTCTTGTGGCAAAATCAGGCATAATTTTAAAGCTAGCCATCCCTGCAATACATAGGAGTGAACTCCTGATAGACATGACTACGTAGATTAATCTCAAAATGTCATGTCGGCTAGAGGAAGCCAGACACAGGCGAGTACGTACTGTGTGACTCCATTTAGATGGGATTTTTAGAACAGGCAAAACTGATTTTAGTGGGGAGAAAATCAGGATGGTGGCTGCTGGGGATGGGAGCGGCCAGAGGCACGAGGGAACTCTCTGGGGAGCTGGTGGTGCTTCACATCTAGAGAGAGTTTGGGGAACACAGGTGTGTGAAGTTGTTAAAATTCAGCAAATGCACACTTAAGATTTGTGCCTTTCATTGTGATATTTTCATCAGAAAAATGGTAAATATATATATATATTGAACTCTAGTTAATGATATACACACTGAAATATCCATAGGGAAGTGTACTCCTATCTGCAATTTACTTTGACATATATAAAGAAATAAAATGAGTTGATGAATATAGAAAGCAGGGATTCTTAAACCTTTTTGTTCCACAGACCCCTTTACCAGCCAGATGAAAACCACAGACCCCTTACTAAGCCCACACTATACTGTGTATTATTTAATAAATATATCACACCCGCACCAACACATCCCCAAAAGAATAATGGTTTTTTTTATTTCAATTCAAGCTCATGGACCCCTGGTTAAGAACCCCTGGTACAAAGGGATGGAGAGATGGACAGGTATATGATAAAGCAGGTAGAGTAAAATGTTAATTGCAGAATCTAGTTGGGAAATATATGTGTCTTTATTGTACCATTCTTGTGACTTTCCTGTATGTTTGCTATTTTTCATAATAAAATGTTGGCACGGAAGCTAGTTAGTTATACAGGAGTAGAAAGCATAAGTTAATAGCTAAGAAAAAGCATTGAAGCTGCTATTTCCACTGGGGTTTAAGGCAAGTATGAGCTGCAGAGACAAAAGGAAAACAGAAAGATGGTGACACTGAGCATAATAGTGATAATTTACAGGGCAACTACTATACATCAGAGGTCTACATTAGACGGTAATGTGCCATCTGATTTTACCCTCACAACATCCTGCAAGGTAGACATAATCACCATTTTCTAGATAAGCAGACCGAAACTCAGAATGGTACAATAAATTACCCAAGGCAACACAGGTAATTCCTGGCAGGCTGGGATTTGAAACTGGTTCTGCTGGCCTCAAAACTCCTAAGCTGCATAAGAAAAAGAGCACTGAGCCCAGCACTTCCTCCCTCTTACTAAGGTCAGGACCATGCAAAGGGTACAGCATCCAGGTCCTACCTACTCAGCAATGTCACCCACTAGACAGTGGGCAGCCTCCTTCCTGGTCACAGCACTGACAATTGTATTGATCCCGTCTCAATTCTCCCAATAGCCCTGGTGCAGTCTCCTACACTCAACCCTCTACTCTCTGATCCCTTTGCTGCAAACAGAATCCACCCATCAGGGGTTTTGCCATCTGTGCACATGCCCTCAGTAACAAATATTGCAAAGTAGCTCACTCGGCACCATCCAACAGCTTTCTAGCTCACTTTCCTGGTCTATAGGGACTAGAAACCTTAAAACTGCATTTCACTGACTTCCCCAGCTAGAGTCTGCCAGGCAGAAATACCCATGTGAGATTTGAGAGGCCAAGTGTACCAGGGAGCGTTAGCAATACACATACACTGGGAGATCAGCCCGTCTGGCAAGATGGAGGTGGGTACATTTCATTCCTTGCAGCAACTGTGGCAGAAGTTTTAATGTTCTGCCTCTAGCATCACAAGCACCAAGGCAGAAGTGGGATTTCCATTAGAACCATGGTCTGGTTGAGCATTTCTCCAGGCTGTGCCATTCCTGGAGATGTAGCATCCAAGTTTGGTTTGCTCAGAAACACTGTAAAACCCTCTAATAAACTCTCTACTGCTTAGACTTCTTGGAATATACTGTCTACAACTCAGACTCTAACCAACATGCCTTCTAAACAGCTCTGATCATGTCACCCAAGTTTTAAGCTAACATGACTGCTTACCAGACAATGTTTACCAGTTCCATCGTTGGAGGATAGCGGAGGATATAGAAAGAACATACTTCAGTCTATAACGTTCCATCGATATGAGCCTGGTCTCCCAGCATAACAAACTAGAACAGCCTTTTAAATGTCCCAGATAAGAGGGATAACCAAGCACACTGGCCTCACACCATAGAGTGGGATTTGGAATAAAGCAGGTTAATCTTGAAGGCCACTTCATGACAGATGACCCCATTCAAAAGCTGGGTGATGCCATGGTGGTCGAGGGGCAACCTAATGACATACAAAGGCGTGGCTTATTTTGTTTTTTATTTACTATCACAACTTACACATACAAATAAATATTGTCATACCTTCCACAGAAACAACCCGAGAGGCTCCTGGTTTACAGCCATTACCCACAACCTTTAGCTCAGTTGTGGCAAATCCCCTGTTCTGAGCATGGTTATGAGAGCTGTAAATAACCAAAGCAACTCATGGGAGGCGGCTGTGGCTCGGTCAGTGGGGCTCCCGTTTGCCATATGGGAGGCCCCGGGTTCGTTCCCGGGGCTTCCTGGTGGGGGCGGGCCCACCCGCACGGCGTGGTTGGCTGGCCCAGGGAGCGCAAGCAGCAGGGGGGGGGATGAATGAATAAATAAATAAAATCTTTAATAAAAAAAAAAAAAAAAGCAACTCAGGCCACAGGTGGTGGCCAAGGTGAGGAAATTGTGCTGGCTAATACCATTTTTAGTTTAAAAGAAATGAGCTAAGCCTAGGAGGCAGGCAGATATACTAACTGCTGTGACTTATAACTTATTCTGCAGGCAATTCCAAAAAAAAAAAAAGGAATTTTGAAATATTTTGAACAAGGGCAAGGCTATTGTAAAAAAGTTTTGTTTTTGTTTTGTTCTGTTGCTATTCTTCATGTACATATTTGGAAATGCCTATTTAGAAAATACATCTTTAGAGTCATATTTTGTAGAGTGAGATTAAAATGTGGTTCTCTGTTTCTTGGTTTATTGTATGTCCACTTCTCAAGAAGGAAGGAAAAAAACTAAAACTCTGCTACACTCTAGTCTTTGTGGCCATCTGCAAGGGTGCATTGATTCTCAGGCCACCACAAGAACCCAGTGACCTCAAATTTAACTTAGAACTAAAGTGTGACTTTGGCACTGGTAATAGTTTGGCCCCTGAATAGCCAATTACTTGATTTACTTTAGCCCTGGCCTGATTTATTCCAATACTTACTCCTCTGGGTATTGCTATTTTGCATGGCTGAGTTTAAGAGTGAATTATAACTCCCTCGCTGAAAAAGTCAAAAGCACAGAAAATGACAGCATGCCTTAAAAATTAGTCATTAAAAATATCTTCCCTGCCAAATATGGTTTATATCATTTAGGCCTCATGAGATACTACTGTACTGACAACTGTCAGCTGTGTGGGTGTGTATGCTCTTTAATAATGCAAACTGGTATGCACACACATTGGGATTACATACAAGCAGACAAGGAATTGAAGAAATGTATAAAAATAATGAGTTGTATTAAGAATGGAGGTATTAGAGGACTTTCTTCCCCAAAGAGGCTTTCATGTTTCTCATCTCAGCTTTTCAATAATACAAAAGCTTCTTCTCCACAATGGATGCTAGATTTCAACTGATCAAGTACTAGGTTCTTCATCACACACAGAAGCCAAGAATGTTTCATCCTTGTCCTTCGAAAAGCCACTAAACCAGGGAGATGTGTGTCAGATCCAACCTAACACCTGTTTTTGTAAATAAAGTTTTATTGGACAACAGCGATGCCTGTTCATTATATATGCTTCAATTGCAAATATAACTGAAATTATTTACTATATAGCCCTTTACAGAAAAAGCTTGTCAACCCTTGCCCTAAGTCAAAGAGTAAGATGAACTACAGCATATGGAAAGTTCAGTAATGCAACATGGGAAGTTTTCCCCAAAGGTAAAAGATCACCACTAAAGGGCCAGGGTCCTAAAAGACCCTTTCAGAAATTATGCTCCAAAATACCAGTTCCTCAAGAATGGAAGAGTGTGCAATGGAATTTTTAAAAATGCTATATTTGGTATGGCCTCTCTCCAAGCCAAACTCAGCATATAAAAGCACTACCTCCCCGCCACCCCCTGGCATGGGACATAACTCCCAGGGATGAGCCTCCCTGGCACCAAGAGATTATGACCAAGTGCCAACTAGCAATGCATCTAGAAACAGACCTGGACCAAAAGGGGGAAATGGTAAATACAAGTGATGTTTTACGGCTAAGAGACTTCAAAGTGAATCAAGAGGTCATTCCAGAAGTTACATTTATGCAAGTCTCAGCAGGATCCCATTGACTGCCACAGCAAAAGTGAATCAAATAGTGGGGCTCCTGGGGGCTCTAGAGACATCCAGAAACTATAAATGGTGCAGACAACTCAGGAATTCAGGACCCTGTCAGTTGGCCTTACTTTGGAATTTATGTTCCCCATTGTAACAGAGTTAGACTCACTTATAGGTTTTCTACACCTGGCTCTTCTGCCCCTTTTAGTTGAACCTATAATTAGCACTATACTTGATAAATATATATCCCAGAGACTTAAATCTTAGATCTGTCCGTGTGCCAGTTGAGCCCTGAATTTCAACAGAGTTGCAACACCTACTCTCCAGTTTACTGGACTCACCCAGGAGATGACGATGGACAACACCTATTCCAAGGAACAGAGAGAGTCTGCAACTGCAAGCAAGAGAGTCCCATCCATCTGCCCCATGGGATCTAAGCCCCCTCTCAATTAGCAACAGAGTGAACATCACCATCCCCAGATCCTCAAGATTGGGGAATGAACAATGGACTAAAGTAGATTTATTATTCTACTATAGACTTATTTTTATTCTAGCAATGGAAGAGCTTTTATCATTGATATAAAGGCAGTGGCCACCAGAGGTTCTGAGGGATGGGAGAGGGAAGAATAGGTATAATATGGGGGCATTTTGGGGACACTGGAGTTGTCCTGCATGACATTGCAGTGACGGACACAGGCCATTGTATATTTTGTCATAACCTACAAAATTGTGCGGGACAGAGTGTAAACTATAATGTCAACTGTAATCCATGGTTAGTAGCAATGCTTCAATATGTGTTCATCAATTGTAACAAATGTACCACACTAATGAGGGATGTTGTTGATGTGGGAAAGTATGGGAGGGGGAGGGAGGGGGGCATATGGGAATCCCTTATATTTTTTATGCGACATTATATAATCTAAAGCTTCTTTAAAAATAAAAAAAACTTAATTAAAAAAAAAAAGCTACATTTGGGCACCAAGTCCATTGAATGGGAAAAGAATAGTCTCTTCAACAAATGGCACTAGGATAACTAGAAATTCACATGCAAATAATAAATTTGGACCCTCTCAATGTATACAAAAATTAATTCAAAATGTATTAATGACCTAAATATAACAGCTAACACTCTAAAACTCTTAGGGAAAAAACATAGGAAAATATCTTTAGGACCTTCAGGCAAAAGCCCCCTGGTTTAGTGGCTTTTCGAAGGACAAGGATGAAACATTCTTGGCTTCTGTGGGTGATGAAAAACCCAGTACTTGAAAATACAAGACCAGTTGAAATTTAGCATCCATTGTAGAGAAGATGCTTTTGTATTATTGAAAAAACTTTACACCAAAATCACGAGCAACAAAGAAAAAAAAATTATTAGGATATTTCATCAAAATTAAAAATTTTGTGCAAAGGACATTATCAAGAAAGTGAAAAGACAACCTACAGAGTGGAAGAATATTTAGAAATCATATCTGAAAAAGGTATAATATCCAGAATATATAAAGAACCCCTACAAATCAACAACATAAAGACAAAAAATGCAATTTTAAAAATTGGCAAAAGACTTGAATAGACATTTTTCCAAAGAAGATATACAAATGGTCAATAAGCACATGAAAAGATACCCAACATTATTAGCCAGTAGAGAAATACAAAGTAAAACCACAATGAGATACCACTTCACACCCAGTAGGATGGCTACAATTTAAAAAATGGAAAATAAAAGTGTTGGAGGGATGTGGAGAAATAGAAACTCTTGCATATTGTTGATGGGAATGTGAAATGGTACAGGCTCTGCGGAAAGCAGTTTGGCAGTTCCTCAGAAAGTTAAACATAGAATTACCATATGATCTGGCAATCCCACTTCTAGTTATATACCCCAAAGAACTGAAAGCAGGGATTTGAACAGATTTTTGCACACCAATGTCACAGAGGCATTATTCACAATAACCAACAGAAGGAAGCAACCCAAGTGTTCATTCACAGAGGAATGGAAGTTAGAAATACATCTTTTATTTTAGCAGCACCCTTTACAGTGTGCTATCTATAGAGAGATTAAAAGCGGTCCTAAACGCCATTTCTTTTTCATAATCTGAAAAATAAACCGAAAGCAACTCTCAAGTCACTGAAAGCTACTCTTATACCCAGTGTTCTCTTTGCTTGATGTTAGAGGAAATTAGCATCAGGCTCAGAGATAAGATATCCCAAACCAATCTTGTAAATCCCTGGAACATAGGGTTCAAGGAAACCTCTCTGCACATTTTGAAGTTTTCTCCATCACTCAAAAAGAGCTAATAATACAGGTTATTATCTATCCTGCCATAGCCTACAGAATTGAGTGGGAGAGAGTGTAAACTACAATGTAAACTATAGTCCATGCTTGGTGACAATGCTCCAAAATGTGTTCATCAATTGCAATGAATGTACCACACTAATGAAAGAAGTTGTTCATGTGGGGAAAAATGGGAGGTCTGGGGAGCAGGGCATATGGGAATCCCTTATATTTGTTTATGTAACAATTTATGCAATCTAAGTATCTTTTAAAAATGAACAAAAAAATATATTTTTTAAAAAAGAGCTAATAAATAAACTAGAACATCAGAGGAATCTCAGGGTATATCAGCCAGATAATGAGAAGCTAGTGGGTATTCTTTGCTACATAACAAGCCACAGGCAGAATAACCATTTTTTGCATCACCTTTCTAGAGTTTTTCCCAAACTGTCTGAGGAAAAGAGACCTGTTTTCTTGTTCTAGCTCTGCCACAAACTCAGTGTGTAACTTTGAATTAATCATCCCTTTGGGGCTGTCACCTCAAGTGTAAAATGAAGGTTGGGCAAGTTCATCTGAGGACCTTCAAAGCCCCAGAATAATCCCAGCAAAGGAAAATGCTGATCTCCCCCTACCTGTTATCCTTGAGATATTTCTATTTATTTTAGACAATGCTTCCAGAAAAAAGGATCTAGGTAAAATACCAGAACTATTCCTGGGTTGTGAGAGGTGACCACTGAGCTACTTAAAAGGACGCACTCTCAAATACAGAGAATGAAAATTGCCCATCAGTTAAGAAAAATAAGACTTGCCTTCCTGAGGTCTGATGTATTCCACTGTAAAACTGTTCTTCAAACTCCCTGGGACCATCTTAGTACTGGGCTGAATGCTTAAGAAATTATATACAAAAAAGCTTTCATGAGCAATCGCTCAAGACCCAGAGATCCTCAGAACTCATTTGCGTTTTATCAACCTCCCAACTAAAAGCAGCTTATCCCAGTAGCCCTGGATGCCAGAGGTACCAGGGAAAATACGGCTGGCACTGGCCATACTTGGCATATCAATCAGACCCTCTCACCACATTCCATAGTATGATTTACAATCAGATAAACCAGAACCCGGAATTTCGTTCGTATTCAAGATAACAAAAGCATCTGCATCAATTAGGATTATGAGCAGACTATGGCAATGAAATGCAACAGGGGAGCCAGTTTAAATATTTTGTCAACTGTCCAATCCCTCATTCAGTTCCAACGGAACGCAATGAGAAAGCAAGGCTAACGGACACCATAAGGTCCCAGCCAGTGGGCATAAGGCAGGCCCTCCCCAGCTGTGACAGTTTGAAGCTTTTTGTGGCTCCCAGAAAAGATCCTGTTCTTGAAGCTGATCCATTTCTGTGGGTGTGGGACCCTTTGATTGGATTGGATTCAGCTAGGGGGACTTTGATAGGATTACTTCAGTGCGTGACCCAGGGTGGGTCTTGGTCCTCTTACTGGAATCCTTTATAAATGGAGAACTAAAAAGCCACAGACACACAGAGAAAAAAGAAGCAGAGACAGAAAAGCCCCGAGAGGCTGAGAGAGAGGTCCTGGAGGCCAGAGGATGGAATCAGCAGAGCACAGAGGCATGGAAAGAGGCTCAAAGAGAGGAGGCCAGCGGAGACGGGAGAGATGAGTCATATGCCTGATCCCCTATAGCTGACCTTGGGGAGAAACTCAGCCTGGAGGAGGCAGCAGAGACCCGGACAAAAAGATGCCTCCATGTGCTTTGCCACGAGGCAGGAGTCCAGGCTCGCCAGCAGCCAATCTCCAGTGAGACAGCATTTCCAACGATGCCTTGATCTGGCCATTTTCACAGCCTCCCAACTGTGAGCTTTTAACCTAATAAATCCCTATTACAAAAGCCAACCCATTTCTGGTATATTGCTCCCAGCAGCCTTTAGCAAACTAAAACACCAGCTTACAACCATCCACTTTCAAATAAATATGGGAGGAATCCTTCCCCCACCCCTCACCATCTCCCCTTTAACCAGCTTGGAAGCCAGGTAAGCATCTCTGAACCTTCTCGACTCCCTGAGAGCTGCCACAGGAGGCTGGATCACCCACAACTCGCTCAAGGGCATCATGTCATCCCCGTTCCCCATCCCCTCTCCCTGTGCCACCACCTGCAGGTGAAGTACCTGCTTGTTCTCTCTTTTGCACAAGCCATCCTCTTTAACCCTGATTCCTCCTTTGAAAGGAGAAATACATTCCAAGGTCCAAAACAATTCACCTACAAAAGGTTAGATCACAAGCTGCTTGTACACTAAGGCTGCTTGGGGTGGGGGGGTGGTGGGGGAGCATGTAAAGTATCGTGTGGTTTAAAAATGCCCTAGAAGGTCTCCCTGTGTCTACATTTGGCCAAGCCGGAGCTCTTATTTATTTATTTTTATCTGCTAGAGCCATTCTGCATTAAATATTCGTCATGCAGAAACTACCCCCCCAAAAAAGAATTTTTCCAATCAAGTTTCTAAAAAAAAAAAAAAACAAGTTCTGAAGCTGTGCAAATCCACCTGTGCTCACTCAACAAACAAGTATTGAGCGCCAACTACAGACTGAGCAATCTCGGACCCCGAGCCTTCGTGGCATGACAGTGTCACGAGCCACCGAGCAATATGGAGGGTGGGAGAACCAAAGTTAGAGGGATCCGAAGACAGGGACAGCACCAGGGAAAAAGTGACCTCTGAGTCCTGGAAACAATAGCATCTCTGAATTTTATTTGAACCGGCAGCTATTACTTTTATGATTTAAAAAGATAAATAAAAGTAACGTCAACCTCTACCTACACGCTTTTTTGTGTGTTTTAGATTTCTTCCCTTTAAAAATGGGGGAAATGTCGTAAATGCTCTGGGTGCCTTTACCAGTAAGAAATCTGAAAGTGGGGTTTCAATTCTTTCCATGACGCTAACTGTAGTGTGAGGTCCCTGAGACAAAACTTTCCCATTCGACACTCTTTGTGAAGGCCACAGAGCACAGCAGGGAGAGCCGGGAAGCACATCCAAACCTGCTGGGTGCAAGGGGCATGAAATGGGAAAGGGCAACTGCAGAATTACTGTGTGTTGACTTCATTCATTCAAACACATATTTGAGTGCCAACTGTATGCCAGGCACTGTGCCAGACACCTTAAGGTCTAACTAATGCCTGGCCTCAGGGATCTGGCAATAGAATGATTTGCTTTCAGTCAAAATACTTTGGCTATTTCATTGCAGGACGTGGTGTGACTTGTGTTTCTCAAAGGAGCCATGTGTCTTCTTGTTTCATTTTTTCTATCTGTATGCTTTGAAATTATTCAAACTTACAGAAGAGTTGCAAGAATACTACAAAGAACTCCTGTATATTCCCTGACCCAGATCTACCATTTACCAATGTTTTGCCCCACGGGCACTACCATGAACCCCGGAGGTACCTCCCCCGTCCCATTTCCTCACTTTCTCTCTCCCCTTCCCTGCCTCCCACCCCTACCGTCCTTATCTCTTTCTCTCTCCTCTCCTTCTCCCTCACCACTCCCCTTTCTCAAGAGATATTTAAGGTTTCTCTTGGACCATTTGAGAATAAATGGTAGACATCTCCCTTTATCTCTAAATATTACAATGTGCATTTTTCAAGAACAGGACACTCACATAACCACGGGACAATTATCAATTTCTGTCAACGTAACATTGGTTCAATAGTATTACCTAATTGCAGTCCATATTCCAATTTTGCCAATTGTCCAAATGTTGGGGCTGGAAGGGGCGGAGGGGAGTGTCGCAGTTTTTAAAATGCTGATTTGAAAGCTCACTCCTCAACCACCAAATAGACTAAAGGAGAAGAGACACACCCCCCCCAGCTTACTCTGTGCTTTCCATGGGGCCTTTCCCAAAGGACTTCAGGCAGAGAGAAATCCTCATTATTTTAAAGCCTCTTCCCATATTATTTAATGAGGCTTTCTGGCAGGAACAACTGTCTCGCATTCCTCCGGATTTCTTCATGCTACCACTTAGTCCTATTTCCTTTTCTTCCACAGCCACTGAAAATCTGTGGATTATAAGAAACTTCTCTTGTCGAAATTCAGTAGCATCATTTAGAAATTAGAAATTGTTCTAATCCCAGTAGGCAGCACCCCTTCAGTATCTTCTATTTAAAGCAATATTCCTCAACCTTTTATTCATTATCACTCCCTAAGAGGCTTTTTAGACTTTTTTTTCCCAAAGTGCCTCCCCATGAAATTTGAATACAACAGATATATTATACATATCCATTTATGTTCTGTATCTACATCTGTGCTTTAAACATAAAAAGAGTAACAATTTTCCCTGCCCCCAACCCAAGAACCAATTTTCACCTCCTTGGGGGTGGTATCACCCCCATTGACAATCCATGGTTTAAATGAATGTGTGGTCGGAAGAACACGGAGAGTGAGCAAGATGTTGCAGGCATGAGAAGGAGCACGGACCCCAGCTCAGCCCAGGGTCCTCAGCTGTGCCAGTCCTGGCTCGAGATCCAAAGAACAGGCACGTCTTCTACAGATGCGGACTGGGTTCCACCGCATCCCTTCATATCTCAGACTATTACAATAGCTTCTGCATGTTCAAATCCAGAGGGAAACCTTGGGGGATACTGGTAAACCTCTCTCTTAAAAAGGGGGTGGTGTTATAGGTTGAATTGTGCCCCCAAAAAGGTATGTTGAAGTTCAAACCTCCAAATATGACCTTATCTGTGAACAGGGTCGTCACAGATGAAATCAGGCAAGTCAAAATGAGGTCATACTGGAGTATCGTAGGACCTTAATCCAATAGTGTCTTTAGAAACGGAGGAGAAAAGACAGACACCAGGGAGACCAGATGACGACTGAAGCCCAAGGATGGCTGGCAAATCACCAGAGGCTGGGAGGGCACAGGAAAGGGTTCCCCCCTACAGATTTCAGGCTTCCAGCCTCCAAAACCATGAGCCAGTAAGTTTCTGTTGCTTTAAGCCATCCAGTTTATGGCACTTTTTCACCACAGCTTTAGGAAACTAAGGCAGATAGATAAGCCTTGGTCATCTAATGGCTCCTTCTACATAACTGACTCAGTCTGCCCAGCACTCGTAATGGGTGAGCACCAGTCTAGGAACCTCTTTGAAGGCCATTTATCCACTCAGAGTCAATAAATATTCCTTTATGGCAAGCTTCACTTGATGAGGTAAAGAACACATTTATATTAAATCTGAATCAGAGTCAACTAAGTTGTCTCAAAAAAAACATCTCCATGTGGCTCTGAAGTTAATTTTTAGGTATTTGCCTAAAATAATGGCAGGCAACAGGTAATAAGGGAGAATGCCCCATAAAATGAAATTCACAGCATTCATTTTTCCTATAATATCAGTGTGCTTTCCAAAAAACTGAACCAAAGTCAAGTTCTCATGACCCATTATTTGACTGATTTCATGTAGGTGACAATAAGGAAAATTAAATATAAAAATAAGGCAGTCTGTGAAATAACACAGATTCAGAGGAAAATTTGGATGTATATGACTTTTTATGAGCAGGGGTTGTACTTTCTTTGAAGACCACAGCTCCAAAATTATATATGAAAAAAAAAAAAATCAGGATGTAAAAGAACTGAACATCATCAACCAAATGTATCTAATGGACATTTATGGAACAATTTGCCCAAGCACAACAGAATACACACTCTTTTCAAGTACACATGGAACATTCAGCAAAATAGACACATCCCAGATCAGAAAACAATCTTTAACAAAATTAAAAGAACTAAAATAATACAAAGTATGCTCTCTGACCATAATGGGATTAAACTAGTAAACAGCAGAAGCTAAAAGGAAAATCTCCAAACACTTGGAGAATAAACAACACACTTCTAAATAATCCTTAGGTCAAAGAAAAAGTCTCATGGGAAATTAGAAAATATTTTGAACTGAACTAAAATGAAAATACAACAGATCAAAACTTGTGAGTGCAACTAAATCAGTGCTTAGAGGGAAATTTATAGATTAAATGTTTACATTAGAAAAGAACAAAGGTCTGAAATCAATAACTTAAGCTTCCACCTTAAGAAACAGGGAAAAGAAGAGGGAACTATAATGTAAAAAAAGCAGAAGAGAAGATAAAAGGTTAGAGCAGAAATGAATTACGTTGAAAATAGAAAAACAATAAAGACAAGCAATGAAACAAAAAGCTGGTTCTTAGAAAAAAATCAATAAATTAATAAACCTCTTGCAAGACTGATAAAAACAAAAAAGAGGGCAAACAAATTGCCCATGTTGGGAAGGAAAGAGGACAATACTACAGGCCCCACAGATATTAAAGGAATAATAAGGGAACACTAGAAGCCACTCTACACACAAGAATTTGACAATTTATAAGAAATAGATCAGGTCCTCAAAACCTTTGAACTACCAAGACACCCAAAATGAACTAATCTGAATAGGTCTGTAACTATTAAAGAAATTAAATTTGTAGTTAGAATCCTTCCAAAAAAAAAAGAAAGAAATCTCCAGGCCAGATGGTTTCACTGGCGATTTCTATCAAATATTTCAAGAAAAAATAACACCAATTTTACACAGTCTCTTCCAGAAAATACAACAGGAACAAACACTTGCCAATTCATTTTGAGGCTGGCATTACCACGATACCAAAACCAAAGACAGCGTAAGAAAAAGGAAATTCCAGACCAAT
Organism: Tolypeutes matacus; assembly: GCA_026826555.1. Lineage (NCBI taxonomy): Eukaryota > Metazoa > Chordata > Mammalia > Cingulata > Chlamyphoridae > Tolypeutes > Tolypeutes matacus. The sequence goes on from JAKSZT010054202.1 coordinate 15,988,616, forward strand.
TTCTCTCATGAATGTAGATGCAAAAATATTAGCAAATCAAATCCAGCAAAAACAACAAAAATAATATACCATGACCAGGTGAGACTTATCCTGGAAATGCAAGGCTTGCTCAAAATTCAAAACTCAATCGATGTGCTCTACCACATTAACAATCTAAACCAAGGGTCAGCAGACTTGTTCTGCAAATGGCCAAAGAGAAAACATTTTAGGCTTTGCTGGCCGTATGGTTTCTTTCTCAACTACTCAACTTTGCAATTGTACCAGAAAAGCAGTGCTAAGACATATGAATGGGCATGACTGTGTTTCGATACAACTTTATTAATAATCACACACAGGGTTTGGGCCATGGGTCACAGCTGCTGATCACTGGTCTAAAGAAGAAAAACCATACAATCTTCCCAAATGATGCAAAAAAAGCATTTGACAGAATTCAGCATGAATCCCTGGATAAAATCTCTCAGCAAACCGAGATAACAAGGGAAAATCCTTGACCTTATAAAGGCATCACACAAAACCTTCAGCTAACATCATACTTAATAGTAAAAGACTGAATGTTTTCCCCCTGAGATCAGGTACGAGTCAAGGATGTCTATTCTTACCACTCTTGTTTAATATCCTACTGAAGTCCTCGTCCTCGCCCATGCTAGGTAATAGGTAAGCAAAAGAAATAAAAGGCTTACAGGTTGCAAAGGAAGAAATAGAATTGTCCCTAGTCACAAGTGATATAACTGTCTACAGTGAAAACCTCAAGCAATCTCCAAAAATCTTCCAGAACTAATAAACTGCATTTAGCAAGTTCTAGGATACAAAGTCAACACACAAAAGTCTATTGTATTTCTATATAAGCAATGAACATTTGGAAACCAAAAATTTTAAAATATCATTTACAATAGCTTAAAAAAAAAAAAAAAAACCTTAGGTATAAGGCTAACAAAAAATACACAGAATCTGTATGTTTAAAACTACAAAGTGCTGATGAAAGAAATCAAAGATCTAAATAAACAGAGAAATACCTTGTTCATGGATCGGAAGACTCAACATAGTAATGATGTCAATTGTCTCCAGATTTATCTGTAGATTTAATGCAATTCCAAGCAATGCAAATCCCAGGAAGATTTTTTGTAGATAGAGGCAGTCTAAAATTTATTTGGAAAGGAAAAAAAACTGCAACAGGAAACACGATTTTGAGAAAGAATAAAGTTGGAGGAATCAGGCACCATCTGACTTTAAAACTTACTATAGGGGGACGGATGTGGCTCAAATGGTTGGGCGTCTGTCTCCCATATGGAGGGACCCGGGTTCGATCCCCAGGACCTCCCGGTAAAAAATAAATAAATAAATAAAAAACACATTTGGGAAGCGGCTGTGGCTCAATCAGTAGGGCTCCCGTTTACCATATGGGAGGCCCCGGGTTCGGTTCCCGGGGCGTCCTGGTGAAGGCAAGCCCGCCCGCACGGCGTGGTTAGCTGACCCAGCGAGCACAAGCAGCAAGGGGGGGATAAATGAATAAATAAATAAAATCTTAAAACTTACTATAAAGCTATACTAATCAAAACAGTATAGTAATCAAATCAGTATAGACAGACACATAGAACAATGGAGTGGAATAGAACCCAGAAATAAACCATACAGATATAGCCAATTGAGTTTTTTTGTTTTGTTGGTGGGGTTTTTTTTGTTTTTTGGGTTTTTTTTCAGTAGGTACCAGGGATTGAAGCCAGGAGCTCAACCACTGAGCTACATCTGCTCCTCAATGAGAGTTGGTTTTGTCTGTCTGTTTTGCTTTTAGGAGTTACCCAGGATCAAACCTGGGACCTCAAAATGGGAAACAGGCGCTCAACCACTTGAGCTACATCAACTCCCAGGCCAATTGAGATTTTTGGTGGTTTTTTTTTTTTTTTTCAATTTATTTTTTTCTCCACAACCCCCCCCACCCCCGCCCCGCCATCTTGTTTTGTGCTCGCTGTCTGCTCTCTGTGTCCATTCATTGTGCACTCGTCTTCTTTTTAGGAGGTACCAGGAACCGAACCCAGGACCTCCCATGTGGAAGGGAGGCACCCAATGGTTTGAGCCACCTCCACTCCCCACTTGTGTCTCTCATTGTGTTTCCTCTTTGTGTCTTTTCATTGCGTCATCTCATTGCATCAGCTCACCATGCTGGCCAATCCCATCTCATCAGCTCGCTATCTTGCTCGTCTTCTTTAGGAGGCACCAGGAAACGAACCCAAGACCTCCCATGTGGTAGGTGGGCACACAACTGCTCTGCTTGAGCCACATCCACTTTCCCCAACTGAGTTTTGTTTTTGTTTTTTTAAGATTTATTTTATTTATCTCTCCCCACCCCTTCATTGTTTACACTTGCTGTTTGTCTGTTTGTCGTCTTTGCTTCTTTAGGAGACACCAGGAACCAAACCCAGGACTTCAAAGTAAGAGGGAAGTGCCTAATCGCTTAAGCCACCTCCGTTTCCTGCTTTGTTGTGTCTCTTGCTATGCTTCTCCTCTTGTGTCTCTTGTTGCATTATCTTGTCGCGTCAGCTTGCCACACCTGCACATCGCGTCCTGCTCTTCCTCTTTAGGAGACACCAGGAACCTCTGCTCCCTGCTTTGTTGTGTCTCTCATTATGTTTTGCTTCTTGTGTCTCCTGTTACATCATCTTGTTGTGTCAGCTTGCCATGCCTGCCTGTCACAACAGCTCATTGTCTTCTTTAGGAGGCACTAGGAATCAAACCACGGGCCTCCCATGTAGTAGGCAGGAGCCCAATCGCTTAAGCTAATCCACTTAGTAACTGAATTTTGACAAAAGAGCAAAGGCAAGTCAATGGAGAAAGAATAGTTTTTTCCCCACAAATGATGTTGGAACAATAGGACACTAATACGCAAAAAAATGAACCTATCCCTAAATCTCACACCTTATAAAAAAATTAAGTCAAAATAGATCATAGACCTAAATATAAAATGTGGGAAGTGATGTGGCTCAAGCGATTGAGCGCCTCTCTCCCACATGGGAGGTCCCAGGTTCGGTTCTCGGTGCCTCCTAAAGAGAAGAGGAGCAGACACAGAGAGCACACAGTGAATGGACACAGAGCAGACAAGTGAGCGCAAACAATGAGGTGAGGGGGAGTAAGTAAATAAAATAAATCTTTAAGTATAAAATGCAAAACTATAAAACTTTTAGAAGGAAAAAGAGAATGAAAATCTTAATGACTTGAGGTTAGGAATAAAGTTCTTAAATGTGATATCAAAAACAAGATCCAAAACAAAAACCGATTCTAAAAAATTGATAAACTGTACTTCATCAAATATTTGAAAGTAGGAAAGACCAGCTAGAGACTGGAAGAAAATATTTGCAAATCACATCTCTAACAAAGAACTTGTATGCTGAGTACTGAAAGAAAACTCAAAATTCAGCAATAAAAAATTTTTTTAATGAACAAAATAGATGAACAGACACCTTACCAAAGAGGATAGCCAGAGAACAAATAAGCACACGAAAAAATGTTCAACATCATTCACCATTAGGGAGATACAACTTAAAACCACAATGAGATACTACTATGCATTTATGAAAACGGCTAAAATTTAAAATATCAGGAATACCACCTAGTGCTGGCAAGGATACAGAGCAACTAAAACAGTCATATAAGTAGGAGAAAGTTCACTGGTCATCTTTGAGGGGAAGCCTTTTCTTTTTTGTAATAAGTTATTAATCACATTTCCATACACATAAAGAATTACACGTTACTTCTGTGCATAAGTAGAATGCTCTGTGAGATGACATAAGACAAACCAAATTAACCCTGCACATCAAAATCCAAGGAGAATGGGAAGCGGATGTAGTTCAAGCCATTGAGCTCCCGCCTATGACATGGGAGGTCCCAGGTTCGGTTCCTGGTGCCTCCTGGAGAAGGCGAGTAAGACAACGAGTTGGTGCGGTGAGCTGATGCAACAAGATGATGCAACAAGGAGACACAAAGAGGAAACACAATGAGAGAGTCAACAAAGCAGGGAGCGGAGGTGGCTTCAAGCAATTGAGCACCTCGCTCCCACATGGAATGTCCCAGGTTCGGTTCCCTGTGCCTCCTAAAAAAAGAGAAGACAAGCAGACACAGAGAGCATTCAGTGAATGGACACAGAGTACAGACAGTGAGCACAAACAATGAGGAGGGAATATTAAATAAATAAAATAAATCTTAAAGAAAAAAATTCAAGGAAAGACAAAGTAAAATTAAAAAAAAAAAGAATCCCACTCACCCACTGAGACATCTGGGTAGGGTAATTGTTTTATTTTTTAACATTCATTTAGTGCTGCTATTTGCCAGACATTGGCCCAACTTGCACACATTACAAATATTGACTCATTGAATTTAGTCGTCACAGCAACCCTATAAGGTAGGTATTGTCATTAGCCCCATTTTACAAATGAGGAAACTGAGGCAAAGGGTGGTTAAATAATGTGACCGAAAGATGGTGGAGCCCAATGTGCGAGGCTTCACCTCTGCTCAGTGAAGAGGGCAGGATTCCTCTGCTTTCCTCAGCAAGGCATGGAGCGTGCAGGGATACCGAGCACATGCAGACAGCTGTCCCCACCCACCCAGGGGCGGAAGGAGAGCACGCAGGGCCGTCCCAGCCTTCCTAAAGCCCGAGTTGTGCCTGTTTTGCTCTTCACTTTCTCTCACTGCAAGTCAGAGAGGCCAGGATGACAAGGCTACAGGCTGAAGTTTCTGGAGCCCTTCCCAGCCCTTCAAGGCTGTGGGATAAGGAAGGAGCAGCAGGTCCTCTCAGAGCAGCCCGCCTTGTAGCCAGCACAGGAAGGACATCCAGGAGGAGAGCCAGGATTTAGCACACCTCCCCTATATCAGGGCACACAGAAGTGACAAACGGGACCCCGGGATGATAATGAGAAAACAAAAGGCTACGTAAATGGTAAAACCACTGGAAGAACAGGCCTGCATTAGCAGAGAGCCCTCGAACCTCGGGCTCAGAGGGGCAGCCAAGTCATGGCACAACTTTACGGACATCTGCCAGAGCTGGACACTGAGACAAATACTTAAACTGACATCAAGCCCCAAAGTCTTCATCTACAGCCCCACACGCGAAGGCCACGAAAGAGACACATTGGACGCTCTTAGCAACTGGCTTGTCCTCGCACAAAACTTCCCAAGACACACTCCGTCTGCCCTCTCCAGCCAGCAAATGCTTCATAAGCCTTTTTTTTTTGAAGGGTCACCACAATTCTTGATAACAGAACGATATTATAGCGTTGTAGGTTTAAAAGCACTGACCAATGATAAATTATTCTAATTTTCTTAGGTGGGAGTAAGAGGGAAACAAGGAAGTTGTTTCTCACTTAATCCCATTTACAGATGAGGAAGGCGGTTGACACTGATGTAAGATGAAAACATCTATAAAAGGGAGGGATTAAAAACATGAATCGCCAAAGCCTTTGGTTTAAAGGACCTTTCCTAAGCTGCAGATATGCTGGCTTTATCTAGTTTAATGAACAACTGTTCACAGACAACTAACAGATTCAGTCAACGTCATCATGGTTAGTATCTGGAATTGTCTAAGGATCATTTTCACCCCACCTGAGGCATCTTTCAAAGCAGGCTAGATAAGCCTACAGAACAGAAGCCTCAGCTGCCCCCTTAGGGGACTAGACTTAAGGCAATTGGGATTTTTTTCTTTAGAGATATGCTAGGTTTAGCCAGGAAGTACATATGGCATGCCTCAAAGCTTTCTTTTACAGCCCAAAGGAATTTTGGTTAACTTTTCAAAAATGTAATTTCAAATTTACAGAGAAATTACAAGAATCGTACAAAGAATTATTATACTACTAAAGACCTATTAACATTTTTCCACATTTGCTTTATCATTTTCTCTCTCACTCTCTCTTTTTATATTTATATTTTTTCTTGAATCATCTGAAGGTAAGTTGCAAATATTATGCCCCTTTCCCCCCAAATATGTCAATGTATAAAATATTAAAATCAGATAATTAACATGGATACATTAGTGCCTATTCCATAGACGCTGTACAAATTTTGCCAATCATCCCAATAATATCATTTATAGGAAAAGAAAGCATCAGACCACAAGTTACACAATTGTAACTTTGCTACACAAAGGAATATAAGGTTTCAAAGTAAGAAACAAAGCAAAAATAAAACCAAAACCAAAAAAAACCCACTAGATATGCCAATAAGCTGCCACAAGGCTGGGCAGGAAAAGGAAAACAAACCCTGAGATAAACAGAAATCCAGACAAACCCATGATGGGAATAACCACAAATTAGTCTTTTCCAAGTTAGCTATGCCTCGCTTTGATTCAGACACAACTCCATCTAGACTTAAACCTGACTTCACAGACACACGCTTAGTCCTGTTTTTTTTTTTCTATGAAGATTTTCTGAAGTATACGTTTGTCTGCCCCATAAAAATGAATGATCCTGTTATTCACCGGGGGGGGGGGGGGGGACAACTGTGGGCTTTTGGCCTTTAATACCATTTTCCTGAGTGTCAGCTGACTCCAAAGGAATCATGGAAACTGACATTTGACAGAAAAATTTCAGTTACAGGAAGTTCCAAATGAATTAAGTGACTATTACAGCTATGAGGCAAAATATCAACTGCAGGCTTCTCATGAAGAGAAAAAGGCACACATTAGCCAAGCTAATAAAGATTACCACAAAGAACTCTGCTAGTGCAAAAAAAGACATAAATATGATCGCTATATAATAAGTGTGCAATGCCGCTCCCTCCACAGCACTCGCCAGCACAAACTGGCTTGGCTCTGTTAAAAGTTTTAGGGACCAATCCACCATATGAGTCAGCTGGAGCACACACACACAAAGTTCTGTGCTGTGCAGTTAGCCAAGGGGGTTGAGAGGCACATTGTTAAGGTATTAGTAATAGGGCGGAACTCAGAAACATAAGAATCCCCAAAGCAGAGTGCATTCCACAACAATAGAAATATTTTAAAAGATCCCATTGGCCCATTTCAGCTGAGGTCCACACTCTGAGCCCAAGGAATTGGCAGGGCTCCGTGTAAGTCAAGCTTCATCTGTTGGCACTTGTGAATAGTCATGGGGCCAAAGTGATTCAGCTTCCACTCAGCTCCCCCAAAGTGAGGACCAGCAGGAGGTGGCAAGAAAGTTCCAAGGAAAAAAGCTCTGAACCACAAACCTCAAACAGCTGTGTGAATTACAGTTTCCAATCAGAAAAACACACCAGACATCCCCTACTCGCAGAAAGAGAGTTTGTCCACAGGAAGACTACAAAATCACTAATTAAAATGCCCCGATACCTTCTCGGGGAAAGGCCACTGCTGGAGAGAAAGAATCTGAGGGGAAAAGCCTAATGATTATCTTGCAGTGGAATGAGCTGGTACAGGCTTACCCTGAGGCAAAGCCCTCAGTGATCTCATCTGTAAGATGAGGGGGTAGAAAATCTCCAGGTTTTTCTGCAGAGTATTGTAAAGGATAAAAACTTTGGAGTCAGACACAGCTCAGCTCCACAACCATAACCATGCAACTTATATCACTCTACACCTCCGTTTCTTCAAATATAAAATAAGGATTCTACCTGCATCAGTTAGAGTTAAAGTTAGCTGTGAGCAGTGGCTTAAACAAGAAGCTTATTTCCACCTCATGGAAAACTCTGAGGTCAGCAGCCCAGGATCTGTGAGGTGGCTCTAATCCATAAAGTCCTCAGAGGCCAGGTTTCTTTTGCTGCATGGGCTTTGTCCCAGTCACCTCAAGGTTTGAAATGGCTCCTGCAGTTCCAGCCATCATGTCTGTATTCCAGTTTCAGCCATCATGTCTATATTCCAAGAGGTAGGGGGAAAAGAAGGAAAGGCATACAAAAGAAGTTTCCAGAAAACAACTCTGCTTATATCTGTAAGGTAATTGCATATCCATCCCTAACTGTAGGGAGGAGGGGGGATCAACCAAATAACAGTTTTATTTTGAACAGCTATGCATCCAGCTAAAAACTAAAGTTCTACGACTATAGAACAGGAGGACAGATCTATCTGCAAAACCCTCCATCTCGTTGAGAGCTTTTAAGGATTGAAGTTGGATAATGTACATAAAGTGTCTGATGCTTCCTGATGATAACACTGCCCACTGTATGCTCTGTGGACTGGGCCTCTAACATGAAGTACCCTTTAAAGCCTGGTCTATCTTTTACAGCCTCGTCTATGTTTTACGGCCTCATCTCCTGCTAAACCTCACAAAGAATCTGCCTTCCAGCCTTACCCAACCTACCCCGTTTTTCATCTTTGTACCCACAGAGCCCTCCCTCCATCAGGGAAGCCCTCCTGAAGGCCCTGTTTGCATGATGAACTTCTTTCTTCATTATTCTGGAAGGTCTCCCCTCACCTGAGGCTTTTCCTCTTATCCCCAGTTATGGTTGGTGATGTCTCTCCCAGGTGCTGCCTCTACACTAGCACTTCCCACCCTGTTATCAGAGTAGCAGCTTGTATTTAATAAGGGATTTCTCTGTAGCTGCCAGTGGAGTAAGTCCTTCACACACAGCTTCTCAGTTTATCCCACAAACCCTATGAGAAAGGCACTATATTACCCCATGACAGATAAGGAACTGAGGTACGAGAGGTTAAATAGCTTGTCACACAGGTGGCAAAAATGGCAGAGCCAGGGTTCAAACACAGGCATTGGATATAAGTGCCTATGTCCTCAGCCTCTACCCTAAGTTGTGACACCTACTTATAGAAGGTTTCTGGGTGTCATTTCAGATCCGAGGTGATCAAATTAATCTTGCTGGCCAAATCCAGCCCGCGGCCTGTTTTTGTAAATAAAGTTTTATTGGAACGCAGACACACCACTTGTTTAGAATAGTAGAGTTGAGTAGTTGCCATGGAGACCGCGGAGCCTGTGAAGCCTAAGATATTTTATTCTCTGGCCCTTTGCAGAAAAGTTCAGCACCCCTGTTTGAACTTTTGGCATAGACACAAAAAGTACTCAACAAATATCTTGGGATATTAAATTACTTGCCTAATTACACACAAAGCAAGTGGTCTGGAGGCTGACACTACCGCCACTGGGGACACGGCGGGTTTCCTGGTTCTCTCTCCACTCAACAACCAGAGGGCCCAGGAAAACTGTTCAGTGGTTTTTCTTGATTAGCAGCCCCCAAATAGTGCTGATGGACTCAGCCCTGGAGAGAGGAGTTGAGGGAAATTTGTGTCACCTCATCTATGTTCCACCCACACTTAAGAAAAACTCTGAATTTCACCATTTCTCCAGAGGGTTCCCAAATTCACACGCCAGCCTCACCTCAAAGTTCTCTGGCCACATAACCAGCATTTCAGATAAACCCATAAAACATCCTCTTAAAGAGTTCCTACAAACCGATACTGATTGCCTTACAGTTTTTCATTTTCCTCAAAATATTTATAGAAAGGGACCAGATCACACAAAAACATAAATAGCCCCCTAAAAACTACAATGCAACATTAAAAGATTATTTGTGGCTCAAATACCTTCCTTGACCTTCAAAGAACAGGTTCGCAACAAAAGACCATATGTAATATTTCTTAGTTTTATCGTTATTATAGATATAATTGCATGAGGCACAATAAAGCACTTTCTTTCTGGCCGGTGACCATATTCATTCCAGCCTGGGTTATCAAAAACCAAATTCGGGACTGTTTTCTTTTTAATTCTTTCTTGGCCAGACCCCAAATCACATCAGTGAAGAGCCAGGCAGAGCTACAAAAGGCCTCCCACATTTCCAACAGTCGTTTCAGCTGTCTCCTTCCAGGACACAGAGGCCCAGCATCTCCCTTCCTTTCCAGATGTCTCAGACTTCTGGCCACTGAGCAGATTCTGAGGAATCATTTTCTGGGGCCAGTGCTTGTAGCAGCTTCATAACAACACTACAAGGATAGGATCATTTTACAGAAGAGGAATCCTCGAGGCCCAAAGAGTTGAATAACTTGTTCAAGGTCACACAGCAAAAAGGAGGCAAAGCGAGAATGGGGGGAAAAGGTCCACCCAACTCGCCAGCCTGTGCTCCAACAGACTGCCACTCAAAGAAGCGAGGCAAATCATATGTGCAAAAGGCAGACCCTGCTTTCCAAAAGCTCTCAGGGTAGCAGAAGAGAAGTTGGTGAGGACAGAGGGCAACCCATACAGTAGCCATGCTGGTGCAAGTACGAAATGGTTCAGGCACTTTGGAAAACAGTCTGCCAGTTTCTAATGAAGTTAAGGGAAGCGGATGTGGCTCAATCCCTTGGGCACCCGCCTACCACATGGGAAGTCCCAGGTTCAGTTCCCAGTGCCTCCTAAAGAAGACGAGCAAGACAGCAAGCTGATGTGACGGGTTGGCACAGCGAGCCGATGCAACAAGATGACACAGTGAACTGATACAACAAGATGACTTAGTGAGCTCACGCAATGAAGAGACACAGTGAGGAAACATGGGACACACAACACGCAGAGAGCAGAGGTGGCTCAAGTGATTGGGTGCTTCCCTCCCACATGGGAGGTCCCAGGTTCGGTTCCTGGTGCCTCCTAAAAAGAAGACAAACAGAGAGCAGACAGCAAGTGCAAACAATGAGGGCAGGGGAGGATAAATAAATAAAATAAATCTTAAAAAAAAAAAAAAAAAAAAGCACACCTACCCTATAACTCAGCAATTCCTATCTTAGTTATTTACCCAAGAGACACAAAAGCATGTGTCCATACAAAGACTTGTACACAATTGGAGCTTTATTTACAATAGCCAAAAACTGGAAACAAGTGTTGATCTACAGGAAAATGGATAAACAAAGGGTAGCTTAACCAAACAATGTAGCACTACTTAGCAATAAAAAGGAACAAAATTACAAACTACTGATAACCACAACATGGATGAATTTCAGAACATTATGCTAGCTAAGGAAGCCAGATCCCCAAAAAGGATACCTCATATTATTCCATTTATATGAAATCCAAGAACAGACAAAACTAATTCATGGTCATAGAAATCAGAAAAAGATTGCAGGGGAAGGGGAACTGACTGGAAAGAAACAGGAGACTTCCTAGGTGGATGAAGATGTTCTGTGTCTTTTGGAAGAGCCAACACTCAAATAGAATGCTTAAGACCTGTGCATGTCATTGGTTGTTTTATTATTATTATTATTACATGCATTTCATTGTATGTTAACTATACTTTAAAACAATTCCTCAGGCTAATGAATCATTCTGATAATGAAATGGAAAACACAGAGTATTACAGGCATACTTCCAAAATGGACTGCTCAATAGTATTTAAACATCACACACACACAAAAAAAACACTTATTTGCCTGCTAAAGGCAACTGAGTTTGTTCACTGGCATTAGAAACAAATCTACCTGCCATTTGCCCAAGGGGCCTGCCTAGTAGACAGAGCCGAAAGAGTCTGCCAACCCTTCCCAAGGAGCCCACTTAGTCGTGACAGCAACCTGCACCCTCCCAAGAAAGAGATGCCCGTCACCATGGCAACTGCTGAAGGGTGGGAAAAGTGAGTGGGGGAGGCAGACAGGCTTCTGAAGAACCACCTTAGATCTGTGACTGTGGCTGGCTGAATAATGGACACTCCCCACCCACCCGCACCTGCCTGCTGCCTACTTCCTGGAACCTGGGCATGCTACCTTATGTGGCAAAGACTTTGCAGGTGTGATTTAGGACCACGAGAAAGGGAAATTATCCCGGGCCCAAAATGCAATCACAAGTGTTCTTATAAGAAGGAGGCAGAGTACAGAATTGCTGTTTGGGATGATAAAAATGTTCCGGAAACATAGCGGTGAAAGTTTTACACTACGTGGTCAATGGACTTAATGCCACTGAGTTGTACACTTACAAACGGTTGAGATGGTTTTTATGGTATGCATCTTTCACTGCGATAAAAATAAATCAATAAAGAGGGAAGAGGAGGGCGATCTGAGAAACAGAGGCGGCCACGGGGAGGCCAGAGGCAGAGACTGGAGTGAGGAGCCAACAGCAGCTGGAAGAGACAAGCAGCAGTTCTCTCTCAGACCGAGGCGGGGGCACAGCCAACACCTCAGTCTCAGCCCAGGGAGACTGATCTCGGGCTTCTGGCCTCCAGAAACTTGGAGACGATGAATTTCTGTTGTAGTAAGCCATTAAGTTTGTGGTAATTTGCTAGAGGAGCCATAAGAAACGGATACAGACTGGAAGCCGAAAACCAAGTATTGATTCTGCCAGCGGCTCACGTTCCCCCATGTTCTCCCATTATCAACCCAAACTGCTCAGAAATATCCAAATCAATAAAAGTCATTTTTCTTGTTAGAAGAAAACATCAGAGAACATCTTCATGACCTTGGGGTAGGCAACGACTTCCTAAACAAGACTCAAAAAGAATTAATCATAAAGGAGAAAAAAAAAATTGACAAACATGACTATATTAAAATAAAGAGTTTCTGTTTACCAAGACACTACTGAGAAATGAAATGGCAAACCACAGGGAAAGAAGGTATCTGCGCACACTCTCTCTCCGTGCCTGTGTGCACATATGTAAAGAGTTTTTATACTTCAATAAAGGCAGACAATCCAATAGGTAAATAAGAAAGGGACTTATATAGTACCTCACAAACATGACATCCAGATGACCAATAAACTCATGAAAAGGTGCTGTCATCAGGGAAAAGCAAATTAAAACCACCACACACTCACTGGATTGGTTAAAATGAAAACAGACAGCATCAGATGTGGGCAAGGATGTAGAACCCAGGACTTGCATACACTTCTGGTGGGAGCATTCATTGATACAACCACTTTGGAAAACTCTCTGGCAGTATCTGATAACCTGCACATTTGCAAGCCCTATAATCCAATATTTCCCCTGCTAGGTATATACCCACAGAAACATGAATATATATTCTCTAAGACATGTGCTAGAATGTTCAAGGCAGCACTATTTGTAATAGCCAAAAACTGGGAAGAATCTAAATGTCAATCTACAATAGATATAAATATATTAAAGTATATTCATACAATGGAATACCAAACAGTAATGAGAAATAAAAAGTCCACAACTATACACAACAACATGGATGAACAACACAAAAAGAATGTTAAGGGAAAGAAGCCAGACACAAAAGAGCACATAGAGTACAATTCCATTCACATGAAATTCAAAATAAGGCCAAACTAATCTACAGAGTTGGAGATCAGAGTAGTGAGTACCCTTTGGGGGGACGATGACCAGAAGTGGTGGAGAAGGGCGCTTTGCCTGAACACGTAAGAACAAGTAAGCACAACCCCAGGAGAAAATGGAGTCTGAGAAGAGACTAAAAGGACACTGGATTTTGCTTTCACCTTGGGCCAATATTCTTGACACGAAGGCTAAACTCCGAAGGGGAGCACCAGACAACACAGAGTCAATTTGCAAAGACTGTGAAAGGTGTTCTTTGCATTGTTTCTTTATGTTTATTAGCTTCTGGTCCTCAAGGACATCTCTGTCACATCACTATCTGGATTCAAACTTAAGGAACAGACAGCTAAGGGACTAAATTCCAGAGATAAAACTTTAAACTGTGCAGTATACAAAACAAAAGATTACAAAGATAGTAAGATAAAACTCCAGAACCCATCAATAAAAAATACCAGACCATGGAAATACTAAAGTTTTTCATTTAATATTCTCAATATGCTCAAGGAGATGAAGGAAAGTATAGACAACTAAAGGGTATCAGAAAAATGATGAACAAACAATATAAATCTCTCAATAAAGAGATAGAAATTTTAAAAAGGAACCAAAAAGACTTGTATGTGCAAACAATAACTGAAATGAAAAATTTCCTAGAGAGTTTCAACCACAGACTGGAGTAGGCAGAAGAAAGAAGCAGTGAACTCAGAGAAAACAAAGCTGAAATGTTTCAAGGTGAGGAGAAGGAAAAAATGAAAAACAGTGAAAAGAGCCTAAAAGACCTATAGGACACCAATAAGCATACCTGTATATGCATTATGGAAGTCCCAGAAGGAGAAAAAAGAGAGATAGGGACAGAAGAAATATTCAAAGATAATAACAGAAAACTTCCCAAATTTAATGAAACACATAAATATACACATTCAAGAAACCTAAGGAAAATCCATACAGGGTAAGCCCAAAGAGAACTATGTTCAGACACATAGTAATCAAACTGTCAAGTGCCAATGACAAGGAGAGAGTACTGAAAGCTGCAAGACAAAACCAACATATTATGGACAAGGGAGTCCCAAATACCTATTTCTCATTTAAAAAATAAAAAATAAAAAACATGGAGGCAAGAAGACAGTGGGATGAAATATTTAAAGTGATCAAAGAAAACAATTACTAACCAAGAATTTTATATCTGCTGAGTCTATCTTTCAAAAATGAGGGAGAAAAACATTAAACATAGAGTGACTATATGACCCAGCAGCTCCTACGTATATATCCAAGAGAAATGAAAGCATTATATCCACACAAAAACTTGTACATGAATGTTCATAGCAGTATTATTCAAAATAGCCAAAAGGTGGAAACAACCCAAATGTCCAACAATGGATAAATGGATAAACAAAATGTGGTAAATCCATACAATGGAATATTATACAGCCATAGAAAGAAATGAAGCGCCTGGATGAACCCTGAAAACATTATACTGAGTGAAAGAAGCCAGTCACAAAAGACCACATATTGTATGACTTTTAAATGAATATATAAATCCATAGATATGTAAAGTAGATTAGTGGCTGTCTAGGAATGTGTATGTGTGTGTGTATGTGTGTGTGTGAGAGAGAGAGAGAGAGAGAGACACTTTGGAGACAAGATGATGAAAATTGTGATGGCTGCACACACTCTGCAAATACACCAAAAACCACTGAATTTACACTTTAAATGGGTGAATTGTATGGTATGTGAATTCCTTATCAATAAAGCTGTTGATTTAAAAATATTAGGGAGAGATTAAGACATTCCCAGATAAACAAAAACAACACTAAAGGGAATACTTCAGACTTAAAGGAAAGGACACTGGACAGTAGACCAAAGCAGCATAAAAAAATAAAGACCTCTGGTAAAGGTAAACATATAGGTAACTATACATGCCAATTCTATTGTATTGTATTATAAATGCCAGTAATATTAGAATGTGATTTTTTGGTACCTAACTACACTTTTTACTTCTTACAGGATCTAAAATGCAAATACATAAAAAGTAATGACAAATTGATGGTTCTGGACCTACAATATGCAAAGATATAATTTGTAACAAGTATAATAAGAAGGTGGGGGGGGGATGGAGGGATATAGGAACAGTGTATGTGGATGATATTGAAGTTAAGTTGGTATCAAATCAAATGAGATTGTTATAATTTAGGGGTTAAATTTAAGCCCCATGATACCCAGAAGAAAATAACTAAAGAATATATACAAAAAGGAATGAGAAAGGACTCAAAATGGCACATTACAACAAAATCAAGTAAATAAGAAAGTAGGCACTAATGGAAAAACTGAGGGACAAAAATAGTATAAGATATATAAAGACTAAATAGCAAAATGGCAGAAGAAAGCCATGTATTATCAGTAGCTGCTTTAAATGTAATTGGATTAAACTCACCAGTCAAAAGGCAGAGATTGGCAGAATGGATTAAAAAACACACAACACAATTAGATGCTGTTTACAAGAGACTCACCTTAAATTCAAAGACACAAGTAGGTTGAAACTGAAAGGATAGAAATATATATATATATATATATATATATATATATATATATATATCATGCAAATAGTAACCAAAAGAGAGCTGGGGTAGCTATACATATGTCAGATAAACTAGAATTTAAGTCAAAAACTGTTATGAAGGACAAAGAAGGCCATTATATATTGATAAACAAGTTGATTCAATAAGACATAACAATTATAAATATATATGCACCTAACAGCAAAGTTCCAAAATATATGAAGCAAATATCACCAGGTTTGAAGGGAGAATAGACAGTTCTACAATAACAGTAGGAGTATTCAATACACTACTTTCTGTAACAAATAGAACATCTAGACAGAAGATCAATAAGGAAACAGAAGACTTGAAGGATACTATAAACCAATAGACCCAAAAGACATATATAGAAAACTTTACCCAACAATAGCAGAATACACATTCAGATATAGTGCATGTGGTTCATTCTCCAGAATAGATCATATTTTAGGTCACAAAATAAGTCTCAATAAATTTAAAAATATCAAAATCATACAAAGTATATTCTTGACCACAATGGAATGAAGCTAATAATCAATAGTAGATGGAGAACAGGAAAATCCACAAATATTTGGAAATCTTAAAACATACTCTTAAACAGCCATGGGTCAAAGATGAAATCACAGGAGAAATTTGGAAATATCTTGAGACAAATGAAAATGAAAACACAACATACCAAAATATATGGGGTGCAGCAAAGGCAGTGCTAAATTTATAGTCCTAAATGCTTGCATTAAAAAAAAAAAGAATCTCAAATCAGAGACCTAACCTCACAACTGCAGGATCTAGAAAAAGAAGAGGCCAATGAAGCCCGAAGCAAGCAGAAGGAAGGAAATAACAAAGATTAGAGTGGAGACAAATGAAACAGAAAACTAAAAAAAAAAAAAAAAAACAGAATCAACAAAACCAAAAGTTAGTTCTTTGAAAATATTAAAAAAATTTTGATAAAATATTTGCTAGACTGACAAAAAAAGGACAAAAATAACTAAAATCAGAAATGAAAGTGGGGGGGAGAGCATTGCTACTGATTCCACAGAAATAAAAAGTATTTTAAGAGGATGCTATGAATAACTGTTCGCCAACAAATTAGATATCCAATGGCCAAATTCCTAGAAACACACAAACAACTTTCACTGACTCAAGATGAAATAAGAAATATAAAGTATCAACAGACCAATAACAATTAAAGAGATTGAATGTGTAATCAAAACTCCCCAACTTAGAAAAGCCTAGGACCAGATGGATTCACAGAGGGAATTTAACCAAACATTCCAAGAATTAACACGAATACTGCTCAAACTCTTCCAAAAAATTGAAGAGGAGGGAACACTCCCTAACTTACTCTATGACATCAGCATCATTCTAATACCAAAACCAGAAAAAGAAATCACAAGAAAAGAAAATTATAGACCAATATCCATTATGAATATAGATGCAAAAATCCTCAACAAAATACTAGTGAACTAAACTGAATAGCACATTCAAAGAATTATACACCATGACCAAGTGGGATTTATCCCAGGCATGCAAGGATGATTCAACATAAGAAAATCAGTTAAAGTAATATACCACATTAGTAAAACTGTGATAGTTGGAATTTTGTGAATCCCAGAGAAGATTCTGTTTTTGAACTAATCCATTCCTATGGGTGTGGAACCCTTTGATTGCATTAAATTCAGTTAAGGGGCCTTTGAGTAGATCACTTGATTAGATTGCTTTTAATTGGACTACATCAGTAAGGCATGACCCAGGTTGGGTCTCCATCCTTTTACAGGAGGTTTATATAAACAGAGACAGAGAGACACACAGAAAAGGGAGCTCTGCCATTTTGACCCAGCCAGGACTTCAGGTTCACCTACAACTACAGAAAGACAGAGAAGCCCCAAGAGGCTCAAGGAGCTCTGGCCCAGGGAGAGATGTACGATCGCCCACAGCTGAGCTCCAGCAGTAAGCAGAGGAAAAACTGGCAGACCCCCATCTTCACTCACCACATAGGGGGGTCTGCTCCAAGATCTGCTAGCAGCTGACCTTTGGTGAGAAAGCATCTCTGATGACTCCTTGATTTGGACATTTTTGCAGCTTGAGAACTATACGATTTTAACCTAATAAAATTCCCACTATAAAAGTCAACCCATTTCTGGTATATTCCATTGGCAGCCCTTTGGCAAACTAAGAGAAGAACAGAGGAAAAAATATATATATATATGATCATCTCAATGGATGCAGAAAAGGCATTTCATAAAATCCAGCGTCCCTTTTTGATAGAAACACTTAGAAAACTAGGAATAGAAGGAAACATCCTCAACATGATAAAAAGGATATATGAAAAATCCAACACTAACATCATACTCAATGGTGAAAAACTGAAAGCCTTCCCTCTAAGATCAGGAACAAGCCAAGGATGCCACTGTCACTATTGCCATTCAATGTTGTATTGAAGGTTCTAGCTATAACAGTGAAGCAAGAAAAAGATAATAATAGAAGACATCAAAATTGGAAAGAAAGAAGTAAAACTTTCCCTATTTACAGATGACATGATCCTATATATAGAAAATCCACAACAAAGCTACTAGAACTAATAAACAAAATCAGCAAAGTATTTTTATACTCTACTAATGCATAATCCAAAGAGGAAATCAAGAAAAATTACCCTTACAATAACAACTAAAAGAATCAAATATCTAGGAATAAATTCAACCAAGGTTGTAAAGGACTTATAAATGGAAAACTACAAATCATTTCGAAAAGAAATCAAAGAAGACCTAAATAAATGGAAGGACATTCCATGTTCATGGATTGGAAGACTAAATATTGTTAATATATAAATTCTACCACAATTGGTTTAAAGATTCAAAGCATGCTATGGTGGTTTGGAGTTGGATGTACCCCAGAGAAACATGTTCTTAAACTTAATCCATTCCTGGGGTGTGAATCCACTGTAAGTAGTACTTTTGATGAGGTTATTTCAGTTAAGGTGTGGCCCAACTCAATCAAGATGGGTCTTGGGAAGCAGATGTGGCTCAGGTGACTGGGCTCCTGCCTACCACATGGGAGGTCACTGGTTTGAATCCCAGTGCCTCCTAAAGAAGACAGTGAGCTGGCATGACGGGCAGGTGCAGCAAGATGACACAACAAGATGATGCAACAAGAGACACAGGGAGGAAAAACATAATGAGAAACACAATAAAGCAGAGAGTAGAGGTGGCTCAAGCGATTAGGTGCCTCCCTCCCACATCAGAGGTCCCGGGTTCAGCTTCCAGTGCCTACTAAAGAAACAAGGAAGACAAATAGAATCAGTAAGTGCAAATAACAAGGGAATATGGAGAAATATATAAATAAATCTTTTTTTAAAAAAAAAGATGGGTCTTAATCCTATTACTGGAGTCGTTCATAAGCAAAATGAAATTCAGAGAGAGAGAAAGCCATGGGAAGCAAGAAGACAAAGGTCAATGGAACCCGGAAGAGAAGGGAGAGGGCACCATGTGCATTGCCATAGAACAGAGGAGTCCAGGACCAAGGATCACTAGTCTTTGGGAAGAAAGCATCACCTTGATGATACCTTATTTGGACTTTTTCCTAACCTCAAATCCATGATCTAATAAATGCTTATTTTTAAGTCAACTCATTGCATGGTACCTGCTTGAGCAGCCAAGGAAACTAAAACAAACGTCTGTTAAAATTCCAACAGCTCTCTTTGCAGAAATGGAAGACTCACATGTCCATATTTCTAAAGTTAGTTAGAAAAGCCACAGTCATCAAAACAGCATGCCATGGCTAAAACAGCATGTAACCGGTACAAAGACAATCGAATCAAGTTCAGAAATCAGCCCTCACATTTATGGCCAACTGATTTTTGACAAGGGTGTCAAGTCTACTCCATTGGAAAACAATAGTCTCTTCAACAAATAGTGCTGGGAAAACTGGACGTCCATATGCAAAAATAACTGAAGGTGGACCCCTGCTTCACACTACACAAAAAAATCAACTCAAAATGGATCAGAGACCTAAATATAAGGAACAGAACCATAAAACTCCTAGAGAAAACAAAGGGAAGCACCTTTAGGTCCTTGTGTGAGGCAATGGTTTCTTAAGTCTACACCAAAAGCATGAGCAACAAAAGAAAAAATAGATAAATGGGACCTCATCAAAATTAAAAACTTGTGTGTGTAAAGTTCTTTATCATGAAAGTAAAAAAGACAACCTACACCATGAGAGAAAATATGTGGAAACCACATATCTGATGAGGGTTTAATATCCAGAATATATAAAGTAATATGACAACTCAACAACCACGAGACAAACAACCCAATTAAAAAATGGTAAAGGACTTGAATAGACATACTCCAAAGGAGAATATGCAAATGGTAATAAGAACATGAAAAGATGCTTAACATTATTAGCTGTTAGAGAAATACAAATCAAAAGCACAATGAGATACCATATCACATCCACTATAATGTTTACTACTTTTTAAAAAAATGGACAATAACAAGTGTTGAAGAAGATGTGGAAAAACTGGAACTCTCATTCATTGTTATGGGAATGTAAAATGGCGGCGCCACTGTGGAAAATAGTTTGGTAGGTCTTCAGAAAGTTAAGTATAGAATTACCAGATGATCTGGTAATCCCACTTCTAGGTACATACCCAAAAGAATTGAAAGCCGAGACTCAAACAGCTATTTTCATATTTTCATAGGAACATCATTCACAATTGCCAAAAGATAAAAAAAAAAAAAAAAAAAAACAAGTATCCATCATCAGAAGAATGGATAAACAAAATTTAGTATATACACACAATGGAATATTATTCAGCCATAAAAAGTAATGAAGCCCTGATACATGTGACAAGAAGTTTGAACCTTGAAAGCATCATATTGAGTGAAACAAGCCAGACACAAAAGGATAAATCATGTATAAGCTCCCTGTGATATGAAATAACTAGAATAAATAAATTCATAGAGTCAGAAATTAGAATACCAGGGGCTGGGGTAGGGATAGAGAATGAGAACTTAATGCTTAATTGTGTAGAGTTTCTGTTTGGGGTGATGGAAAAGTTATGGTAATGGATGGTGTTTTAGTTTGCCAAAGGTATGCTGATGCAAAGTACCAGAAATTGGTTGGCTTTTATAAAGGGGATTTATTTGGGGTAAAAGCATACAGTTCAGAGGCTGTGAAAAATCTAAACCAAGGCACCATAAGAGGTGCTTTCTCACCAAAGTCAGCTACTGTTGATTCCGTTGTCCCAGCACGTGGTAAAGCAGGATGGCTGCCAATCTCGGCCAAGGTTTCAGGCTTCCCCTCCGGGCTCACCGTCCCCTCTTGAGCTGCCCCACGGGCCCAGTTTCTTGGGGGCTTCGTGCTTATGCGATCCTCTCATCCTCTCTCACATGGCAGGATCAAAAATGGTGGCTTCCTTTTCCTGTGTCTGTGTGTGTGTCTCTTCCTGTCTCCATTTCTATCAGACCCAGCAAGAGGGCAGAGACTCAAGATGAATTATGACCCACCAACGTAGTTCAATCAAAAGCCCTAATATGATCTTCTCCAGCAATCTAATGAACCAAATTTAATGCAATTAAAGGGTATCACACCCACAGAAATAGAGTAGTTTAAAAACATAATCTTTCTCTTTTGGGGATTCATAAAATAATCTCCAACCACCACAGATGGTGGTGAAGGTGGCACAAGATGGTGGATGTAATAAATACCACTGAATTTTATATTTGAATGTGGTTAAAGGGGGAAATTTCAGATTGTATAAATGTTAGAAGGATAAAAATTTTTTTTAAAATAGAACTGTACACACAGTCATCCCTAATGTAAACTATGAGCTCTAGTAAATAGTAGAATTATAATACAATTATTTCATCAAGTGTGAAAAAGGCACCACACCAATGCAAAGTGCCAATCATAGGGAAAACTGTGTGTGAGTCGCATATATGGGAACTCTGTATTTTCTGCATGATTTTTCTGTCAACCTACAACTTCTCTAATACAAAAATAATTTTTTTTTAAAAAATGAGACAAGTGGCCCCAAAGCGCTGGGAAATCACGGCCAGTGGCTGAGTGATGCGTTCACACAGCATGTTGTTTATCCAGATCAAGCCAAGCCAGCTCTGGACATTTGGGCAATAAAGTCCTATGTGGGATGGTCTGTGGTGGCCCCTGAATCAGGGTAGACATGTCACGAGAAAAGCCAGAACTCCTGGCTCAGGAGACAAAGGTTGTAGAGAAAAGGGCAAATTATAAACATATTAACACAAGGACAAGGTGACAAATAAATAGAGAACTATTTTTATAATAATAGCTTAACTTGAACAAAATAGAACTAAGCCCTGCTTTGATTTCTTCTCTGCCATTCATTCTTTTTTTTTTTTTTTTTTCCCATTCATTCCATAACATTTACTGAACCCTTATTATGCTAGATATGGCAGGGCAGAAGAAGTTAGACAAAATTCCTTGTCCTCATGGAGCTTACATTCTAGTAAGTCAGATGGTGCTCTAGAGAAAAATAAAGCAGGGAAGGGAACTGGGGATTAGGGGCAGGGGGAAGAGAGCAACCTGCTGCCCAAACAGCTGTATATTTTGGTTCCAAGTCCTAAAATGATCCCTTCCAAATGAAGTCATCATCATCTCCCCAAAGAACTGTGCAATAATTATGGTAATGCGGTCCCAGGGTAACCACAGCACTCAGAAATGAAAACCAAGAGTTTTATGGACTAGAAGGAGTCCATTTAAGAAGGGATAAATTGAAGATCCAATAATAGCTACCACTTCTCAGTTCCTTGCTACACACTCTTCTCAGTCCTTTATATGCTAGTCTTGTCATTTCATCTTCAAGCCTCACAGCGATCGAATAAGGAGGATAATACTGGTTTCCCCATTTAACAGAAAAGAATACAGAAGCCCAGCATAGTTAAGAAACTGGTCCAAGGTCACGGGTGTGCTAAGTGCTGGTGCCAGGATTTGAACTCAGAAACCTACACTATTCTTCCTCCCCATTGGAATGTCTATTGGTGACCTCAAGTTTTCTTAAAAACACTGTCTTCCTTGTCCAAGTCAAGATTTGCCTTTCAGTGTTTTATTAAGTTCTGACAAATCCCACCCACCACCAAAAAATGAATGGGAGGCTGGTTCTATACTTGCAGGGTCCTTTTTTCTCCAAACAAAGCAAGCAGTGAATAACAATGAGGACTCTCAGGTATTTAAATATCCATTGCTACATCCAATTAGAAATTCTTTCCTCAAACACTTCCCTTTATGGGCAACCCCAAAATAGTTCCATTTTGGTTTGAGACTAAAACTAGCTTTAGGGTAAATCTGAGTTCATACAGACAATTTCTTACTCAGCGTAGGGATCTCAAACAGAATACAGAAATAGAACTCCGGGATGCCCCCATCCTATCATCTTCTGCCCTCAAGATCCTCAGCTCCATAAATGGCACCTCATCCTCCCAGTCCCCTCAACTCGGGAGTTATCTTTGACCCTTTTCTTTCTCTCACCTCCACATCCAATCTATCAGCAATTTCCATTCTCTCCACTCCCAAATCATTTCCCAAATCTGCCCCTTCTCTCCATTCCCTCCGCTCCCCAACTCTAAGCCCTCAGAATCTCTTGCTCAACCGCTGCAGAGCCTTCCCATTTGGTCTCCCCTTAAAAATCTTATCCCCACAGGCTCGGCCTTCCAGATAGATGGGAGTGACACAAGGATGCCTGTGGCTCTCTCTGCCTAGAGAAGCCCTCACCAAGTCTTGGTGTGTATTTCTGTCTTTCTCGCCTGCCCATTTCTCAGCAAGCTCTGTTCTTTCCCCAATTTCCCAAATAAATTATTTTTACTGGCCTAACTAAAATATGAAGGAAACCAGGAAATTAGCAAGGGAAAAATAAAAGTGGATAGCTTGACTAACTTTCAGAAAAAGCAGAGGGATTCTGAGATCAGGCAACAAAAGCTGAAGGCAGCTAATAAGTAATTTATGCAGACCAGAGAAAAATGACTGGCTATTTGAAAAACCTGGTGCTAGAGCAATTAGGTATATAAACTCTCAGATCAAAACTTTGTAGAGTGAGCCGTCATTGCATGTGCTACTACTTATCCTTAAAAAACTGTCTCTCTTATACTTTACCATTGAACCTTACTGTGATGTTTTAGAACCATTCTTTCAAAAATAAAACACTAACCATGCATGCTAATTTTTTTTAAAAAATCTCATCTCCACCCAGCAGCCAGTGAACCTCTAAAGCATAAATCAGACCATGCCACCACTACTGCCTAAAATCCTTCCTGAGCAACTAGAAGACAGACTGAAATTCTTACCCTCACCTACAAGGCATGGGGCCTGCCTCCCCAAAATTCTTGGGGTTCACTCTCCCCTGGTTCACCCCCTTCCAGCCACTCCCTGCTCTCTGCTGTTGTGTATCACCCCAAGCCTGGTCCCACCTCCTGCCCTTTGCACTCACTGAGCCCTCTGTTTGGAGACCTCTTTGCCTACTTTCTTCTCACTATGGCTCAAATGATGTCACCTCTTCAAACAACTTCTCTGATCCAAAGTATGAAAAACAAACAATGGGCAATAACACAGCTCTGTAGCTTAAAATGTGAATTGCAGTACAGACTCCAGATTTGTACTTTAAATTGTTTCTACAAACAGTTGCTCTTATCTCTTCACCATTTTTTTAAGCTTCATAGCACTTGCCACTTTCTGGAATTGTCTTGTCCAATTGTTTAGATGCATTTACTCCTTAACACCATCCTGCAAATCTGTACAATGCTTTTATATCTGAATATTTTATATATTAGGTATATATAGTAATCAGTTATAGCAAATTCTCAATGTATATTCTCCCCATGTCCTGATTATTTCACACTCTCTCAGTCAATGAGTGTAAGTTGCGTGTCCTGGACATAAAGTCTTGAGTGAGTTTCATAACATGTGATTTTCTCTCCTGTGCCCTCTATGTCATTTATTTTGTATTCTGATCCGAACTGCCTTCCTGAGGGCCTGCTGATAGGGCAGAGGTACTACACATAGATAAAGGCAGAATATGATGCTGACTGTTAAAATGCAAGCTTTATACCAACTTGAAGATATGCAAGGGGAAAGTAGGATAAAAAATGTTAATGGGCCACTGGCATTAAATCCTGTGAGCTGGTGAAGGGCATTATAAACAGCAAGGCAGGCAGCCTGGGAAGGTTCTCCAAGAATTGTGTGGCTGGAGATTCCTCATTAACTGCAGGGGATCTGGAAAAACTGCCAAAGGAAGATGCTTTAGAGCCCCAAAAGAAAGGTTAGCATGCAAATAAGTTAGCCCACCTATTTGCAACAAGGCATTGGTGGGGGGGGCAGGAGGGAGTTAGGAAGGGACTCATGTACCTTTTAATTCTGAGTCTCCTCAACTACTTGGTGAGAAAATGCCCATGTTTTGGTCACTGGTATGTGCCAACTCTTACAATAGAAGGTAGTTCTACCGAGCACATAATAGGTGCTCAATAAAAGAGTCACTGGGTAAATAAATTAATGACTAGTTTCAAGGTTTCTGTCTTTATACTCTTCTCTCCTCCCCTTCACTGTTGCAGATCTCCCTCCATAAGACATCTTGAGAAGGGAGACTTGTGCAGTCACAGAGCTGTGATAAATCTCTTTCAGATCACTAATGGACCCAACACGGATGTAGGAAATATAAGCCCTGACACTGGGGCACTAACCATTAAGATGAGACAATGCTTCTGAAGTCGGTGGTAGACTTGGACGATGGTGAGTCTATTGCGGTAAGAACAAACATGGGCAGACAGCTAACATGGGCAGACAGCTATAAGTCACAGAAAACCAACTCCATAAGGATGAGCCTCCCCTAAGCATGCTCAGTAGTATGAACAAGCCCACAGGTTACCTAAGTAGCCCACAGGTGTACAGGATAATAACGATGATGACGATTTTGCTGCTTCTCAACCTTTCCTCCAACCTAAAACCCCAATCAAATTATGCCAAAGCAGGAGTTACTCCAATTCTTCCTAAGTCCATTCCAAAGGACAAATCTGTTAACGTGTGTCACGAGGCCAACACTGTCCCCAAGCAAGCAAAATAACTGGAATGCAGGGTAAAAGTTCTGTTGGCATCATAAGCTACTTGAAAAAAAAAAAAAGCTTCTAAGTGCTTGCCCCCCACCCACAAACACAATGCTGTCCCCAACAAGGCGCCCTGAGGTGCCATTTACAAGACACAGTTACCAAGACCTGAAATCAGGTTTAGTCATCTCATCTCTCTCTCTTCCTACACACCCTACCTATTCTTGTTCAGCTTTCGAGAATTGAAGGGGAAAGGGGGAAAATAACAGCAGACACTGGGGCTATTTTGAGAAATAAAAGGATTCCAAAGTTAAAGTACAACTTCCACTGATACAGTAACAGATCTCCAAGGAAACCCAGGGGACCCAGAAAGTTTTCCATCAATATAGAAGCAACACAGGGTCTATACTTTGGAAGTCATCTTCTTCCTAGTGGAGTTTCATGCACAGTTTCATGTTTCAGCTGGAAGCAATCTGAACATTTCCAGACAAGCTACTGGAAGATATGACCAAGTAATAATCTACTTTAACCAGTAGAAACAAGCAAGAACTCTGGGGGGTGTAATTCAAATCTCACACCCATCCTTAAGAGCCCCGAGTCCATTACGATCCAAGAGCTTTTAAAGGTAGGACAAAAGAGCCCACCACCAATCTCGCCAAAAAGCCCTATTGTTCTCCTAGCACAGACAGTTGTGTTTTTCTCTGGCTTGTTTTGGAAAAGCAAAGTAAAAAATTCTAACCCTCCAGACCACATCTGCCCCCTTTTAAGTCTTCCTCACTATAACAGGCCGCACACAGCCACCCCAAGTGTTTGTGGGAACCCCTTCCCTTGACATCCCCAACCTTACACGTGTCCATAACTAGGTTATTCCCAGCTGTTAGGGGAGAGTGAGCAAGAAACTTCAAAAGGCACTGAGGGGTGAGGGGTGGGGGTGGGAGATAGGACTAATTTAAGAAGCAAGCCGTCCATCTCGGGGAGAGAGGTTAAAATAAAACAAAATAAAAACACTAAGCTTCCTTTGCTTGGGAGGTCCCAAGCCACAGCTGGGGAGGGTGTACCGTGCACGCGCCAGGGAGCACTGAGGACAACCGGCAGGGTTTGCGGTTGTTTTTAATGACCAAAGTTTAAAATGAACTATTTAATTCAGACAATTGGGATCAGACCAGACGTGTGAAGGTTTCTCCAGCCCAGCTCAAAGCCCGCTCCCTCCGCCTCCCTTTCTCAGCCATTCTTCAGGGGTGCGGGAAATCGCTGGCACCCCGCCACTCCAGTCCCTGCAGGGACCACGAAAGCAGCAAACCAGGGCTCCCACCTCCCTCCCAGGCGCTGCGGTGCTGCCCGGGAGCGGGGTCACGGCGCGCCCCATCCTGGACAGCCCACCTCGCGGGGAGCAGGGACGCAGGAAGGACACTCACGCGTAAGCAGCCCCGCGTTCGCCAGTGGCACCACCGCGCGCGCACACACACACGCACGCAGCGGGTGGCACGCGGGGGCGCGGGCGGCGGGCGCGTTACCTGTTCTGCCAGCCTTGCAGGAGGTTGGTGTATTTGCTGAGCACGCCCTCGAGCGCCGGCTCCCGCCTGCGGCCGCCTCCCCCGGCCGGGCTGGCGGCCGCCGAGCCCGGGCTGCTGCGGCTGCCCCCGCCGCCGAGCCCCGCCACCGCCACGCGGCCGGCCACCCCTCGGCCCGCCAGGGAGCAGGAGGGCGACGAGCCGGCCGAGGTGGCGCGGCTGCTGCTGCGGCTGCTGCTGTTGCTGCCCCCGCCGCCGCTGTCAGCGCCCTGCGCCGCCCTCTCCATGGTGCGGGTGCGCCCGGGGCGCGCGGGTGCCGGGCGCGGTGGCGGCCCCGGCTGCTCCTCCAGCTCCCGGCGCTCGGGCCCCGCGCGGCTGCTCCAGATCTCCGGGAAATGCCTGACTCACACAGGAGGAAGAGGAGGAGGAGGCGAAGGCGAGCTGGGAAGGGAGCCAGCGGGGCTGGATGCAGCTGCGGCCGCCCCTCCTCCGCCGCCGCCGCCGCGGCCCCTCCCTAAGCACTAGTTTCCCCGCAAGTTCCGAGCCGCTGGCCGGCTAGGCGCCACCTGCTCCGGGCCCCGCTCCTTTGCCTTCGCGTCCCCGCGGGCGCTCGGGCCGGGGGGCGCGCCCCAAATCCACGCCCTGTCGCCCCTCAGGCTCCTGGGGCCGCTCCTTCTCCGATCGCGAGCTGCGGAAGGGACGCTCGGCGCGGCGCTCCCCGCCCCCAGCCCACCTCGGGGACCTGGCGGGAGGGGCGGCCCCACCCACTCTGTCCACCCGGATATAGACCCGCCTGGCCCGACAGCGACACGCGCTCCCTGGGTGTCTTCCGCACGCAAGCCTGGGCCAGACGCACGCTCGTGGTAACCTGTAAAATAGCCTCGTGGGCAGAGCAAAGTACAGAGCAGGAGGCCCTGCGGGTTTTCCTGAGTGTGGGAGGGGAGAGGAGGACAGGTGATTCCCCCAGGTAAGCTCTCCGGGCGCTGGATGCACTCGGCGGACTTAGGCTAGTGCAGAAAGAATAGGGCCAGGGCTGGGGTGAGGCGAGGCAAGTTGCGCTGGTGCCTCTTTAAATTGAGAGCCCAAGGCTCCTTTGCCTCACCTTACACCCGGCCCTGATGGACACACGTAAACCTGGCAGGTCAGAACCCACCCTTTCCTATCACACAGCACCACGATCCCGGCAAGACTGCAGAGCAAGCGAGGGAAACCAGCAGACACTTTGCAAACGTAAGGAAAGAGTGTGTGTGTTGGAGGTACTTTCTGCCCGCACCCCCGAGATACGTCGAGCTACAACTAGGTTTCTCAACCTAAAATGGTTGCTCTTTGGCAAAAGTAAGTGAGTTGCGTGGGGAGTCGATGCTTAATGGGTGCAGAGATTCTGTTTGCGGTGATGGAAAAGTTTTGGTCATGGAGGGTGGAGATGGTGCACAGCATTGTGGATGTAAATAATACCACTGAACTATATACTTGAAAGTGGTGAAAAAGGGAAAGTTTATGTTGCTTATATGTTATCATAATAAATGTATTTTTTGAAAAGCAAATGAATTGCATTCTCTCTACCCGCACGAATTCTTGAATAGAAATATCCAATGCAATCTGCAAGTTTCTAAACTCCTAGAAAATTAGCTTTAAGGAGCTCAGCCCCCCCCACACACACACACATGAAAATAAAATTAAATAATAGATAAATAAATGGTGACATGACCCCTCTCTGAAGGACATACAAACCCATAAAAGGGATAAATAATTCAACAGTTAAAAAGAATTACTGAGTGGAATAGCCAGGTCTCATGGGGGCAATTCTCCTAGCCTGACCCTTTTCTAGCTTCACCGCCTTCTAGGAAGCTAACAAAGGCAGTTTAGCTCTAGAAATTTTAGTGGAGAAACTTCTGGAGCTGGAGAGAAGTGGCTGTGTCCCCAAATAAATTACAATTTTTGGAGCCAACACACAGTAAAAAGGAAAAGTTCCCCCAAAGAGGTCGCATGGTAGAAAGGACCAACTTTGGAGCTACGCAGAGCTGAAGTTTGAATCTGTGACCTTGATCAACCTACCTCTTTTAGTCTTATTTTTCTTATCCACAAAGTGGGACTATAATACTGACCACAGTGAACTATGGAAGAATGTTTATTACCACCTCTCTGTACAGGAGTCATGTCCTTCCTCTGCAGTGACCTCAGGCTTCACGTGGAATTGATTTGACCAGTGGAATGTGGACAGAAGTAATACATGCCACTTTCCAAACATAAGCTTTAAGAACCATCATGTGGCTCCACTATCTTTCGCTTTTCTTTCTGCCAGGAGAGCAGCTTGTCCCAGATAGGGGCTCTCTTTTGCTCGAGGTCCTGGAATGAGAAGACGTGGCATACAGCAGAGCTGAGGCCAGTTAGTGTTGACCATATAAGGAGGAAAATAATTGTTGTTGCCACAGAGATCTGAGGAGTCACTTGTCAGCACAGCCTAACTTTGCCTAAGCTGATTGATACAGTGATAAGTATGTGGGTGTTTATTAAGTCCTTTGTTGACATAAAGACCAAAGAGGTAGTGCATATTGAGCTATAGATGTCAGCTATTACCTGCCAAAGAAGCACCTATTGTATGGAAGACTGCCTACCCCCAGCTGCTATTAAAAGGGAGGAAGTATCATCATTTTATTTCTTGTTATCCAACCTAAACCACAGTTACTCCACCCTACCCAGCCAGTCTTAGATGATCTAGCCCAGTAAATTCTCACTTGAGATGAAAACATCAAGACACTCAATAGATTCCAGCTGAGAAGGGAGCTAAGCTGAAAGAATCCTCAATGCCATGATGAGCCGGGAGCAAGCCAGCCATGTGAGGTCAGAACTGGCAGCAGAGGCAAGTCAGTAGCAAGAGGTAAGTGGAGCAGATGTACTGAAACAAGAGGCAATGGTATGAAAGAGATGCTGGCGAAACTCTTCCCTGCTCTCTTAACCCAGTTTGTCCCCTACTCATCTGTGGAGTTTTGACTCAAAAGTCTCTTACTCCAAAAATCTTTCCTTGACCTATCTTATTGTAGTAAGTATGGAAAGGGTACTTAAGAGCTGGCTGCAAAATTCCCTTGAGAGAGGATAATGTCTCTGTGTCAGAAAAATTAGAGAACAAAAGACACAGTAAATTCAAAAAATATTTGCAATACATATATAACCAATATATGAGTACATTAACTTCCTTAATTTACTCAGAATGTACAAATCATTAGGAAAAAAATACAAATGCAAATATAATGACTGGGAATCTAGCAGTCATCCTGTACCATTTGAAGACTTTGGGAAAGGAAGCCATACAAGCTTGGAAAGAGAAGACAAACCCATCATACCTCTTAAAATCATGGAGCAGAATTAGTAGCTCCCAGGAGGCAGCTGGCTATGCCATCATCTCCTCCACATGGACCTACAGAGCTGGTCTGGAATTGCCAGCAGCTGCTTCTGGAACTCCCTTGCTTGACTGGGAATCTCATTCTTGCCAATGGCACACAAAGCCTTGGGAGGATGTTCATATGCCAGCAAGGGAGTAAGTGGACATTGACCTAGCTGGCCAGGCTACATGAATGAAGTCCAACAACAAGTAGAGAAAATTGTCACAACCGATCACCTTCTGGTCATACCTGGGTCAGAAACACCTGGCCTGATGTGCTCTACATCCCAAATAAGAATAATGACTAACTGATACCTACTGAGCACTTAACTGTGTGCCAGGCACTGTTCTAAGTGTTTAATGCATAGTAACTCATTTAATCCCCGTAACAACCAAATGAGGTATGTACGGTTCTTGTTTCCATTATGCAGATGGAGGAAACTGATTCAACGAGAGGCCGACCAACATGCCCAAATCCTAGTGGAGCCAGCCTTTAAACCCAGGCAATTTGGCTACTGATGACTTATTAACCACTTGCTTTATAATGGACCAAGGTCCATCTCCTCAACCTAATGAAACCACTGAAAGTTCAGCTCTGTGCCTAGAAGTCCATTTCCTGCCATATTTTTGTTCGTTTAGAAATTGATTATCCCATCACCACTTTGAGGGAAGTAGGGCAGGTGCCTGGGCCCCCGCACCCAGCCTCAAGGGCCTGCACGCAATAGCATTCAACAATGTTTATTGTTTGATAAACCCCATTTTACAGAAGATGAAATGGAACTCAGAGAGGAAGAGCCAATACTGAACTGACTCCAAGACCAGTGCTCTTGCAAATAAATAGAGCCCTTGGCCTGCACTCCAGCTGTAATGTTGGCATGCAAGTGGGAGGAGGAAAACACTAGAATCAAGGTATGGCAGGTCCACCATCATGTAAATTAGGATCCATTAGGATCATCCTGAAGCTACATCCAGCAGAATCAAATAGCAATAAAGGTCATATGCAGCTTTGCAGAATAGCTATATGTACCCAGTATATTAACTTTTTTTCCTAGAGTGAAAATCAGATCGTTTTTCTTATTATTATGTGTTATTAAAATTGATGCTTACTTTTAAAAATTCACACAAAGAGGTATAAAATAGAGAGTGAAAAACCATCTATCACACCCCTCCGCAAGAAAACCACTGTTAATATTTTCTATATACCCTCCCAGACATTTTTCTATGCAGTGACATAGTTCTTTTATTTAAAAATGTATTCATATTATAAAATATATAATGCTTTATAATTTGCTTTGTTCACTGAAGAATATGGTATAGACAGTTTGCTTTAGAGCTTTATCATCAATTGTTATAGCTTCAGAGTATTGCACTATGTGTATCTTAATTTAATTATTCCACTACTGATAAAGATTAGGATGTTTCAAACTTTTTCTATTATGAAAAATTCTCTTTAACATTCTACATTTGTTCAATTATTTCCTTAGAAAAATATACTAGAATTGTAAAGACTAGGTAAAACAGTATATAAATATTATAAATATGGCTTATATATTGTGAAATGATCCCTTAAAGAATCTGAATCAATTTATACTATGCTAATCCTGGCTGGGACTTCTCAGATGTTTAGGGGTTGGTTGGATGGTATAGGCTGACCTTCTCTGGGACAACTGGACTTTCTCTCATCCACATGGCTTGTCATCCTCTAGAAGGCTGGCCTGAGCTGCTTCTCATCACACTTGCAGGCTTCCAAAAGAAAGAAGCATGACAGGCTTCTCGTGGCCTAGCCTGGGAAGTGGTGCAGTGTCATTTCTGCCATATTTCAACAAATAATGCTGGACTAATTGGATATACATATGCAAAAAAAAATTTAGGATAATATCTAGGATATCTATATCTCCCACCTTATACAAAAATGAACTCAAAAGGGATCATACACTAAAATGTGAAATGGAAACTTCTTAAATTCATAGAAGAAAACATAGGGGGAATCTCTATGAACTTGTGTTAGGACAATGGAGCAAGCACATGCTACCTTTTATGGAAAGGGAAGGATGACCCAGAGGCAGAACCAAGGGTCAGGAGGATGGGGTCAAGAACCGTGGAGAATTATTCATAGGTATTTATATTTAATCAAGAAACCTTGTACATCTATCAGACTGGATTTCAGAATTGCCATATACGGAGAGAACACTGCCCTGATCAAGGTAGCAGAATGAGACACTCCAGGACTCCGTCCCCCATAAATGCTTTGACAACCAGCAAGAACTGGTAGAAACATCTTTCTCAGAGCTCCTGAAAACACTTAAGGACTGCAGTGACCGGGCATGTGCCAAACCAAGAAAAAGCTTAAAAGCGATAGGATCTCATGGTATCTTGGCTCATCCCTCACCTACCCCTCACTGGCTCAGAAGGAGATGGCCGGCACTCCCAGTGTGGCTCCCTGGTCCCAGTTCCAGAGGAAGCAGAGTAACCCTCATGCACATGCTGGGATCATGTAAGTCTGGGCCAATCAATCTGAACCAGGATACTCACCGCAGGCTCGCCATCCCATACCTAGCCCTGCATGTAGAAGGCAGCTCACAGAGCTCTCCTACAGAACACTGTAGGAGGGCAGTCAGGTTGTGGCTGCTTGGGGCAAGAGGCTGCTGGCTGTAGGATATACAGTGCAGTGCCTGGGATTGTGAGGAAACACTGTTTCCTAGGGAAGAGGGGACATTCATATACACATAAATGGGGAAATTCCTAGGGCCATGCATGCATGCCTAGAACAAGATACATGAGCAGAAAGGTCAAGGAGGATTCCATGATTTTGCCTTGAGCTATTCTCTAAATTCATTGTATGGATTAACTTTGAAGGAGAGCATACACACAAACCAATCTGCAAAGACTGGGAAAGTGTTGTGTCCTCCCCTCCCGTTTGTGTGTGTGTGTGTGTCTTTGTAAGCTCCTGACATTGAAGGATATCTCTTTCATAGCACTAACTGGATACAAACTTAAGGAACAGATGCCTCAGAGTCTAAATTCCAGTGATAACACATTAAAATATCAAAATGTCCAGGTTTCAGCAAAAGATTACAAAACATACAAAGAAGCAGGACAGAATGGCCCAAGCAAAGGAGAAGATTAAAAGCATTAGAAACCCGTCAGCAATGAGGACCAGACCTGGGATGTACAAGACAAAGACTTTTTTTAAGTGGTCTTAAATATGCTCAAAGAACTAAAGGAAAACATGGACAAAGAATTCAATGACGTTGGGAAAATAATAGATGAACACAAAGAGAATCTCAATAAAGAGATAGAAATTTTGAGAAGGAACCAAACAGAGCAAAAGACCACAGTAACAGAAATTAAAAATTCCCTGAAAGGATTCAACAGAAGATTGGAGCTGGCAGAAAAATCTGTGAACTTAAAGATAAGACCACTGAAGTCATTCAGTCTGAGGAGTAGAAAGAAGAAAGAATGAAGAAAAGTGAACAAAGTCTGAGGAACTTGTGGGACACCATCAAGCATACCAATATACATATTAATGGAGTCCCAGAAGAAGAAACAGAGAAAGGGGCACAGAAATAATGGCTGAAAACTTTCTGAATTTAACAAAAGCCATGAATATATACATCCAAGACACCCCACGAATTCCAAACAGGATAAAACCAAGTAGACCCACACCATGACACATTACAATCAAACTGTCGAATGCCAACAATAGAGAATTCTAAAAGCTACGAGAAGGAAGCAATGTGTCACACATGAGGGAGCCTAAATAAGATTAAGTGCCATTTTCTCATCAGAAACCTTGGAGGTAAGAAGGCAGTGGGATGGCAAATTTAAATTGCTGAAAGCAAAATATTGCCAACCAAGAATTGTACAATCAGCAAAATTGTCTTTTAAATATGATGGAGAAATTAAGAGAGTCCCAGATAAACAAAAGCTGAAGGAGTTCGTCACCACTAGACCAGTCATATAAGAAATGCTAAAGGAGTTCTGCAGGTTGGAAGGAAAGGACACTAGGCAATAGATTGAAGGCACATGAAAAAATAAAGCTCCCCAGTAAAGGTAATGACACCTGTAAATATAAATACCAGTACTATTGTATTTTTAGTTTGTAACACCACTTTTTTCTTCCTATAGGATTGTGGCAGTTTGGTATTGTTTATGAATTCCAAAAATAGATATTGGACTGTGCTTGTAAACTGGTCTGTTCCTATGGGCATGTTAGATTGTATTAGGTTCAGAGGTTTCACTTTTACTTTATTAAATCGAGATTAGGGCTTTTATTTGACCATGTCATTATGGTGACTCAGTTTGAGTCCCTGCCCCTGCCCCCCTTCGTGGGCTATATAAACAGATGCTCAGTCAAAGATAGGGAAGTAAATACATGGAGAAGGAGAACACAGAGAGTTTAGTTTTGGTTGCTGGAGCCCCAAGGAGAGAGCCAAACCATTTGCCTGATAGTTTGCAGCTGAAGAGACCAGAGCCCTGAACAGCTGAAAAAGCCCAGAAAAAAATGAGCCCCAGGGAGAGAGACAAGCTTTATGCCAGCCTACAGCTGAGATCAGAAGAAGCTGGGGCCACAGAGCCTTAGGAGGAAGAGGAAGGCTGAACCCTCACAGAGACCGGCAGCCATCTTGCTCCAACACATGGCAACAGACTTTGGTGAGGGAAGCAGCTCACTCTTTATGGCTTTGTGACTGTAAGCTTCTACCCCAAATAAATACCCTTTATAATAGTCAACAGATTTCTGGTACTTTGCATCAGCACCCCTTTGACTGACTAGTACAAGGATCTAAAAGGCAAATGCATAAAATGTAATGATAAATCAATGGGTTTTGGTTCATAATGTATAACTGTGTAATTTGTGAAAAGAACTACCTAAAGGCAGGGGATGGAGGGGTATAGGAACATAATTTGTATATGCTAGGGAAGTTAAATTGATATTAAACCAAACGATATTGTTATAGATTTAGGATATTAAATTTAAGCCCTATGGTAACCACAAAGAAATTATGCAAACTCATAGAGACTGAAAGTAGAGTACAGGTTACCAGGAATGGGGTGGGGTGGGGTGGGGAGTTAATGCATAATGGGTGTACGCTCTCTGTTTGTGGTGAAGGGAAAGTTCTAGTAATGGATAATGGTGAGGGTATCACAATATGGTGAATGTGATTAATCTTACTGAAAAGTGTGCTTGGGAGTGGTTGGGATAGGAAGGTTTATGTTGTATATATGTTTCTATAATTTTATAAAAGGAAAGATTAAAGAGACAATAGTAACCAAAGACAATACAAGATTCCAAATTGGATCTAATCATGGAGGAGAAAATGCCCAAAAGGATACTGGGACATATGAAAAGATTAGAATATTGGCTATAAGTTTTATATCACTGTTAAATTTCTTGAACTTAAAGTGGTGACATAAATGAATATCCATGTTCTTAGGAAATGTACACGGAAGTATTAAGTTTTAAAGGAGCATGATATGTGCAACCTGCTCTCACATATTCAGAAAATAGACGGATATATTGATAGATCAATAGTTGGATAGATAGATGCATGGGTAGAGCAGCATGGCAATTGAGCAAAATGTTAAACTTGATGGATCTGGGTATCAGGGGTGCAGGATGTTAGGGTTCTCTGTATGGGGTTTGTATTATTTTTGCAGCTGTCCTGTAAATTTGAAATTATTTCAAAATTAAAAGTTTAATGGAAAAAAAGTAATAATAATTGCCACTGTGTCTTTTGTGCTGCCTATTATCCTACTTTTTAAACAAGAATTGCTAGAACAGTTGCCCTATACCTGTTTGCTATTGTATGTTGAGTGTGTGGGGTGAGATGAGTGGTCCCCTCAGTTTCACAGCTCAGAACTGCACTCAAGGAGCTAAACTTAAGGGACTCCCTCCCTGGCCCCCAGGAGCCTCTCCTCCCCTTGACCCAATTTAGATGATGAGATTCTGAACTTCAAGCTGGTACAGCAATAAGACAATACTTGTTTGTTTGTTTGTTTGTTTGTTTTTAAGGCTTTATTTATTTTATTTTTTTTTGAGATGCTGGGACCAGGGATTGAACCCAGGATCTCATGTGCGGGAGGCCAGCATTTAACCACTGAGCCACATTGGCTTCCCTGTGTTGGCTCCCTCGTCTGTTTGCTCATTGTTTTGTGCTCCTTGTCTGTTTGGTTTTTCTTTAGAAGGTACCAGGAACCAAATCCATGTGGGAGAGAGGTACCCAATCACTTGAGCCACCTCCACTCCCTGCTTGTTGTGTCTGTCATTGTCTTTCCTCATTGTGTCATCTTATTGCATCATCTTGTGGTCTTGTTTGTCTTCTTTAGGAGGCACCAGGAACTGAACCCAGGACCTCCCATGTGGGAGGTGGGTGCGCAACTGCTTGAGCTACATCCGCTTCTAATAAGATAAGACTTCTAGGGGATCTTGAGGCATAGAATGGGTGTCTTTTGCATGTGAGAGGAATATAAATAATCTGTGGCCAAAAGGTGGACTACAGTGGTTTTAAAGAGATGTACACAAAGTCTGTGCTATCTCTCCCCTCAATAGGTGGAACTTAATTCCTCATCCATTGAAGGTGGGATGGACTTAGGGACTCATTTCTAGTGAATAGAATATGGCAGAAGAGATGGGATATCATTTCCAAGATCAGGTTATTAAAAGATGGTGACTTCTGTTTTAGGTGAGCTCTCTCTCTCACTCGCTCTTGAATCATTGGCCAGTTGCCAGCTACCATGTCATAAGGATACTCGGGCAGCCTCTGGAGAACCCATGTGGAAGGAATTAAGGCATGCCAGCAACCACATGAGTCACCTTGGAAGCAGATTTTCTGAGGCGACCAAATAGCCACATGAGTGACTGTGGAAATAGATCATTCGGTTCAGCCTCGAGATGACGGCGGCTCCAACTGACAGCTTGACTGTACCCTCACAGGAGACCTTACGACAGAGGCACCCAGCTAAGTCACTACCCGATTCCTCACCCACAGAAACTGTGAGATTATAAATGTTTGCTGTTTTAAGCCACTAAATTTGGGGGTAATTTGTTTTTCAGTCATAGATAACTAATACAGATGGCTACTCTTTTATTTCATGATTTTTCTCTCCTTTCTTATTACCATTGACCATCTTTTCATAAGAAGCAGAGAAAATAAGGGCATTCAGAACATGTTAAATATATATATTTATATAGAGCTACCTACTGATAAATGTAACTGGCACATGTGTAGACACATAGAAAACGGGAACAGAATAGAGAATCCTCAAATAGATCCCCTCAGATATGGCCAATTGATTTTTGACAAAAATGCAAAAGCAACTTAATAGAATTTTCTGTATTAGTTTCCTCTTGCTGCAGTAAAACTTGACCACAAACTTAGTGGCTTAAGATGACACAAGTTTGTTATCTTACAGTACTGGCCAATGGAAGTCTGAAAATGGGGCTTGTGGGCTAAAACCAAGGCATTAGCAGGTCTGAGCTCCTGAAGTTTCTAGGGGAGAATCCATTCCTTGCCTTTTCCAGCTGCTTTCCTTGGCCTGTGCCTTCCTTCAAGAGATGACATCACTCCAACCTATGCTTCTGTCATCACATCTCTTTCTCTGACTCTGACCCTCCTCTGTCCCCCTTGTAAGGACCCCAGTGATTATACTGAGCCTAACTGGGGGGAACCTTTTCAACAAATGATGCTGGGACAACTGGACATCCATATGCAAAAAGAACCTTGACTTATGCCTCACACTTTGTACAAAAATTTACTCAAAATGGATCCCCAGGTGATATTATTTATACCTTTTGGGTAGGAGGTTAAGTGTATTTTCTAGACACAGCCAGCATGTTACAGCATAGTGAGTATTTGAGGATTAACTGAGATACCAAATGTGACAGTTCTTTTTATTTGTTTGTTTTTAGGAGGTACCAGGGATTGAACCCAGGACCTGGTACATGGGAAACAGGAGCTCAACCACTGAGCTATGTCTGCTCCCCATGAAACAGCTCTTTATAAACCAAAAGTGTACTATGGATGTCAGCTATTTGACTGCTAAAGGAAGAAACAATTTAGATATTCTTTTGTTTTTCAACAATGTTGAGGCCACAGATGTGAAAGAAAGAGCGAGAGTGAGAGAGTGAGGGAGGGTGGGAAGGAGGGAGGGAAGAAATAAAAGCCCTTGACATTTATGTAATCTAAGTATCTTTAAAAAAATAAAAATAAATTTTAAAAAAAGATAGCCCTTGTCCAAAGATAAGTGATATGCAAGTAGTGTGATGAAAGAGCATTCTTTACAGCCACCACTAATGGCCACCTGAGGCATCTCCCCTTCCCAACTTGCCACTTGAAGAAATGCACTGTGGGGGGCTGGAGATGGAAGGATGAACCCCATCTCTGCATTTTACAGAGAAAGAAAAAAGAAAGAGGAGGAGACTTTCCCAGGCTCACACTGTGAGTTGGAGGTAGGCTTGGGGCCACCAGTCTCGTGGTAGAATGTTCTTGACTGGATTCCATTCCAGTGGCAGTTTTAAGTGATGTGCAAAACGGTTCTTCCAGCTTTCCAGCCGCTAAACCCAGGTAATCAGACAGACAGATTACCAAAAGAGGCAAATATTCTAAAGAGAATAT
Source organism: Tolypeutes matacus (assembly GCA_026826555.1). NCBI lineage: Eukaryota > Metazoa > Chordata > Mammalia > Cingulata > Chlamyphoridae > Tolypeutes > Tolypeutes matacus. Next base: position 16,027,910 of record JAKSZT010054202.1, read on the forward strand.
AAGGGAGAAAAACAATTTACTGTTCCTGGAAAAGGAAACATCTGTGTAAGGAAACCTTTTATATTTAACCGAGAATTGTAACTTACTTTTTCTACAATCTGCTGAGAAGTTGGTGATTTCTCCTTACTTTCCCATGCAAAAGAACAATGACACAATTGTGGGTTATTTTATCTACAGTGTTTCTCTCAACCTCTAAATCTGAGCCATTCTCTGGCTGCTATGATCGGAAGTGTTTGTTTGTTTGTTTGCTTGTTGTTGTTTTTAATACCAATTGCCAAGGAAGGAAGGGGTTAATAGCGGTTAAGGCTTTAGCCACTCACATAAGAACTGGTTTTACCACAAAGTTTAAAAAGAGAAAAGGCCACTCTACAGAAAACCTATAATGCTTTTATTTTATTTTATTTTTATTTTTATTTTTATTTTTATTTTTATTTTTATTTTTATATTCTTTACTTCCCAGCCTAAGGAAAGAGTGTTCTGGAAAGAAGCTGCTGCCACATCTTGATGTTTCTTTTTGGATTAAACTTAACATTCGAGCCAATCTCCATAGGATGAAGCTACTGAAGAAAGAAAACAAGATTGCCTGAAGCAAAAGGCCAAAAAAGTAGTAATAGAGAGATCCCACTCTCAACTCCAGAGAGAGTAGAACTAAAAAAAAAAAAAAAAAAAAACAAACACACAGACAGAAAACTGGACAAGCACCTCTGGACACACAGCCCAGTTTTATGTGAACTCCATTCCAAAAGCAAGGAGGCTCTGAAAGGGCAGAGGGGCTTTCAGCCTTCTCCCCGCAAGGCTCCCCCTCAGCATGGGACATGGCGAAGGAAAGGAACTGATTGTGGAGATTTATCTTGCTGCGAAGGTGGGTGAATTTATTTGTAGATACTGTGCCCTTCTCCTACCCGAATGGTTTGCTTTCTGGCAGGACATATTTAGGCTCATCATATGCTCAAATTTACTGGCAGACATTATGCAGTAAATTATCTTTGGCTACACAAGCATGCTCGATTTACGTGCATAGCAGAGCCCTGTAAGAATGACTATTACAGAGTCAATAGACAGTGTTTAAGCCCTAATAGTCTCCTTATGAGCATCGTTCATTTTTAAGGGGACAGAGAAGAGTTGGTGAATTGACAGATGTCAAATGGAGGAAGGGTTTTTGGATTTTTTTTTTTCACTCTCCATTTTCAGATAAGCTGTTTGAGACAAACTTCATCAAACAAACATTTTGGAGATGGGGCATGAAAGAGTGGCATTTGTGGTCCAGTGGATTTGAGTGGGGATTTTATTTGGCTTTGTCTCTTCTTTGGCGTGGGGGCAACTCACCTCTCTGAGCCCCAAGTTTTTTTTAACTGAAAAATGTGGATGGCGATAGCCACCTCATGATGTTGTTGTAAAGCCCATTTAAGATTTTTGAGTTGTGCTTTGTAAGTGGTGAAATACTACAAAACAGGAAGAAGTGTTTGGATTTTTGTTTTCCTTTCAGCAGTTTTTACTCTCAACTGAAAATGAAGAAGTGAGGAATGTCCTTACCATCAAATTATACTACTCATCAGCGTATCTCATCCTGGAGGTTCATCCTGTCAAATGAAAACCACTCACAACATTTTCCATGAGTGCCAACTCAGTTGATTTCTTGTTAGCTTTTCTGTCCTTATTGAGTTTTCCCCTCTTTGGTTGTGATATAAACCTGCACCAACTATTCACTTCTCTTTCAACGACCTTGTGTAAATAAAATAACTTTTTCAAAATAAGCACACTCAATGTCCTGAGCAGTCATTCACACTTCAGTATAAATGGTTTTTAAAATTCTATTTAGCTCATTTGCACTCATAAGAGAACTCAAGAATAAGGAAGACACATGAAAGAGAATAAAGGAGGGACAGAATTAGCAAATTTAAACTAACCGGACATGGGAGATGATCCCCTGGAGAGGGTCTAATTTTGGTTGTCACTTGGTCCCACTCTTCTGTCAGCACTGCTCTGGGGTTCACAAGCTTGATCAGCTGTTTCCCCTTTGCTCTCTGGATGGCACTATTTTAACTCCAGGGCCAAGCTGGCATCAGGGCAGCATCTTGTCCCACCTTGCACAAGTATCACCCTTCCCTGCCTTGAGAGCCCCTCCCCCAACCAGGTTCCCACAGGTCAATGGTGATGTCATGGCCCAGACTTTTTCTTTCCTTCCATTAAATAGATCTATTTATCCTCTATGAGACTTTTTACACAAAAATATCAAAATCACATAAAAAATCCTTTACCATCTATCTATCTTTACTTGGGGTTCAGAAGATATGGACAGCAATGCCCAGGTGTTGGGGAGAGGGATCACTGCCCTGCAGGCTTCACCTTCTCCGCAGCATGCCCACCTCATGCAGAAAGGAGGTTCCAGAGAGCACTCTGTTTTATACTGGAACTCTCCACACTCTGATTTAAAGTAATTTTACTCCTGTCGCAGAACCAGGCTTGAAGGCACGGCATTAACAGGATCATTTGATTCCCTCACCTTTGTTCACTGCCGAAATGTTCACGAAAGACCTCTCAAGACTAATGCCTTTTCATTTGAAATTTCTACTGCTGCAGCCTTGCCCGTTTCTCAAGGTTTGATTCTCATGGTCTAATGATTACCTTTGTGGGAGATATTATTTCCCTGTCAGAAATTTCTTCCTACATTTCCCCTTCTTTATTCATAGCAGTTTATTCTATTTGAGGCTTTCATTCTGTACCCAGTAAGAGAGCCCCCGATCTCTCTATGCAAACTTTCATCGTGGCACGACCCATCTGCTGAGAATGAGTTAGCATCAAGATAAAGGAAGAAAATTAAGATCAGACTAATGTCAGCTTAGATTATAACCTGTGGGAAGCAGATGTGGCTCAATCGATCGAGCTCCCGCCTACCACATGGGAGGTCCGGGTCCGGTTCCCGGTGCCTCCTAAAGAAGGACTCTCCCTTGAGAGTCTTTTGAACTGGATTGAGAAGAGGCACTGCCATCCTCTCATGGTAGCACCCTGGGGAGAGAGGCTTGGGAGCTGGCTGTTGGCAGCCATGTCTCTGCTATGTGGACAAAAACAGAGAATCAAGCCAACAGAGGCAAACTTGAGAGATGGAGAGAAGATGTCCTGGTGGCACCGGAGTCCTTAAATAAAGATGTCCTTGTGTCCCGGTACAGTGCTCCTCTTTCTGAAGGCTGGCTGTTAAATCCCTACCTCCAGTGGGAACTTGCCCTCTTGTTGCAGGTTGAGTTTCTGTGCTTGTAATCAGGAGCACCTAAGATGAGGGGGCAAACTTATCCATTCATCCGGAATGCATCCCAGAATTACCCCCACCTTCAGCCCTTCCTGGCCTCGCCCGTAAACCTCAGTCTGTACTGACCCCCATGTCCTTGCTGATCCTTTGGTGCATCTGGTTTAGTGTCCTAGTCTGCCAATAATAAGAGTCATAGCTATTACCTGGGGGTCTCTGACACAGCAAGCAAAGCATTTCGCATCTCTTATTACTCTTCATTATGCTAAATTATAATTTCAAACGGTAAAATCACAACTCACATGCACATCTGAAATGAACACATATCAAAGACTGTATTCAAATCATTAACTAATGGAAGAACAAGTAAGATGCTGAAACTGGTTCAAATGAGAATTTGACTTACAGAGATTTATATTCCCTCCTAGCCAAAAATTAAATTGCACTGCTTTTAACAGGAATAATTTGTATTGCTATGAGCAGGAAATATTACCATAGGGTTTGTGGCAGTTTGATATAGTTATGAATTCCAAAAATAGATATGGATTATGTTTGTAAACTGGTCTGTTCCTCTGGGCGTGATTAAGTTATGATTAGGGCTTTGACTGGGCCACATGAGTTGGGCATTGAACCCCGTGCCTTGGTGGGTGGGGTCTCAAAGATAAAAGACGTGGCAAAGGACAGAGTTGGAGGTTTTGAGTTGGAGTTCTGATGCGGAGTCTTGAGCTGGAGCCCAGGAAGTAAGCACACAGAGGAGCTTGGTCACGAGGAAGGAGAGAAGGCCCTGGGAAAAGAGACGAGCAGCTCACCTGTAGTCTACAGCTGGCCTCGTCGAGAGAACAAGCAGCTGAACCTGGAGAGAACCAAGCCCTGGTAAGAGAGGAACCCAGGAAGCCGGACCCCTCACAGAGGTGGGTGAGGGAAGTAACTTATGCTTTATGATAACTGTAAGCTTCTACCCCAAATAAATACCCTTTATAAAAGCCAACAGATTTCTGGTATTTTGCATCAGCACCCCTTTGGCTGACAAATACAGGGTTTCTACAACTTAACTTTTGCAGCAACAGAGGTGCAAAAAGGCCTTGTCAGCAGCAGGCCAATCAAAGTTGCACATTCCTATGGACCCAGATGATTCCCACCCCCACCCCAACTCCATCCCCTAGGCAAGAGCCAGCATGCCCCTGAAAGGACACCCATCTCTTTTGTCCATCTCCAATTCTTGGACGCTTTTTTTCCTGACAATTAGAACAATCCTATAAGAGAGAGAGGATGGTACCTAATAAAATACCATTTTCATTTTAGAGATGAGGTCACTGAGATTCATGGAAGTAGGAAATGTATTTTGCTTGCATAATCAGTAAATGGCAGTGTCCAGATTTCAGGCCGGCTCTGACTCCTGTTCTCAACCCATCCACATGGGATAAGTCACAGGTACGTGTTCTGGCTCATGCTAGTCTATCTAGAGAGACGCAATGCTCATTCATTCACTTGTTTAACAGATATTGCTAATTTCCTATATTCTAGGCTCTGGGATCATTGATAAGGCTACGGTGGCCCCTTCTCTTAAGAAATTTACTGTATCCTCCATCAGCCCCAAACCTGTATTCTAACAAAGTCTGGTTTATTGACCCATTGCATGGAGACTGCAAACAGAAACATTATGGGCATCTCACCAAACAAAGGAAAAGAGAGAGTTACGGAATTTGGGGGAGGGTGGAGTTTAGGTGAAATTTAAATGAAGCAGCATTTTGATGATGTAAATGTATCATCATAAGTTCTGGACTGTGAAGAGGACCCAGGGAGCTGTTTCCTTGGAAACAGTGATGTTAAGATAGCTGTGGAGGGAAGCAGATGTGGCTCAAGTGATTGGGCTCCCGTCTACCATAGGGGAGGTCCAGGGTTCAATTCCCGGAACCTCCTGGTAAAAAGCAAGCTGGCCCACATGGCGAGCTGGCCCGAGCAGAGAGCTGGCCCATGTGGAGCCCTGGCACACACAGAGTGCTGGCCTATGTGGAGAGCTGGTGCAGCAAGATGACGCAACAAAAAGAGACACAGAGAAGAGACAATAAGAGATGCAGCAGACCACGGAGCTGAGGTGGCACAAGAGATTGAGCGCCTCTCTCCACTCCAGAAGGTCCCAGGATCGGTCCCCGGTGCTGCCTAAAGAGAAAGACAAGCAGACACAGAAGAACACACAGACAGCAGATAGTGGGGCCAAAAACAATGGGGAGAGGGTAGGGGGAGAGAAATAAATAAATCTTAAAAAAAAAAAAGATAGCTGTGGAATGTTGGATCCAGAAACCTCTGTGTCTGAGTGACCTTAAATCCTCCAGGCAAGAGTGGGATATTTCATTCTTACTACCATAATCTCAAACAGCAACTTTTCTGATGTCTTAGAGATTTCTGATAGTCTTCAAGAAAAAAACAAAAAGCTTTCCAGGAGGTAAGAAAGCAGTACTCGCTCCAAGAAGGGAGTTTTTATGTACTTTACGGCGACACTGTGTCCTTGGGAGAAATATTTTTATTGCTAACTTTGCAACTGATTTTATCTGTGTGTTTTATTCCAACCTGATGAACGGCGAGACAGATTTTTGTAGTCCGAGCTCATTTCTCCTCTCTCATGTCTCCACAGGGGTGACAATCAAGTCATTACAACACGGTATGTGAAGGTGCTCGGTTGGGAGAGACTGAATTTAGACTTCATTTAGGTGGAGGAAGGGGCCTGCAGGGGGCAGGTCTCCCAGCTGGGAAAAGCAGAAGTGGGCCCAATGACAATGGGGAAGAAGGAGGACGTGGGCAAAGGCACAAAAGTGAGGGAGAGGAGAGCACATTGCAGGACTCATGTGTTGGGGAGCGTGTACCAATAGATGCCTGGAAAGCCGGAGGAGGACTGCAGAGCAGAGCTAATTACAATTCGTGCCAGACTCTGTCCCAGGGAAGAGCGCGAAGGTCACCTTGCAGGGCAGGTCTTAAGTTGGGGGAAGAGTTATTTGAGTGGTTTCAAGAAGTATATACAGGGAGCGGAGGTGGCTCAAGTGAGTAGGCGCCTCCCTCCCACATGGGAGGACCCAGGTTCAGTTCTGGTGCCTCCTAAAAACAAGATGAGCAGACGCAACGAGCAGACAGTGAGTGCAAACAACGGGGAGTAAGGGGAGAAATACATAAATAATTCTAAAAAAAAAAAAGAAGTAAATACAAATGTATAAATGTAAGAAAGGCAAGTAGTCCCCAGAGTGAGCATGCCAAGGGAGAATGCCACCAAAGCTGCCATTTCCTAAGGCACTGGTTTGCCAAGCTGCTCCCTGAGGAGGGAGCAGAGCCATTTTGTAGACGTTGCTCTGCCAACTTCTTGAATGTCCCTTCTTGAATGTCCCAAGAACATTCAAGGGAGCCAGCTGACCTTCAACCAATGCCAAGGGGCAAGAAAGGACAAGGAGACCCTTGAAATAAGCTTGTCACAAAGCAACAGGGTGGTCCTCAAGAAGGGGACTGGATTTAGCTATGGGTGGTATGATGGGGTCCTGGGGGGTGACAGTCAGCACAGTGAAACAGGATAACAGTCCCACTTCTGTCCTCATTGGTAGGATCCACTCAGAAGCAGGGATACTGTCCTTGCCAGGTCAGACTTCCAGGGCACGGAGTAGGGCAGGGTAGGAATAGTGGATCTGGAGGGACGGAGAGGAAAGTCATAGCCCCAAAGCTAATGCTAGGAGCTTTCTCTGACCTCTTCGCCCTGGCCAGGGATTGTTCTCCAGGAAATAATAGCAGAGTTTGGGAGGGTGAGGTGAAAGGAGAACTTGCAGCATGGCAGGGACCTGCAGACCCAAAGCCTGTGTGGTTCCGATGCCTGAAACAAAGCTGCCTTTGGAGAATGGCACTGGAAGCAGTTTTAACTATTAACTTATTTAATTAAAAAAAAAAGTTTTACTGTGGTAAAATACACATAACATAAAATTTGCCATTTTTACCATTTTTAAGGGTGCAATTCAGAGGCATTAATTACATTCCAATGTTGTGCAGCCATCACCACTATTCCCAAAACTTTGTCATCCCCTCAAACAGCACCTTTGTAGCCACGAAGTGAACTCCCCATTCCCCACCCCCCCCACACCTCCCCAGCCCCACGGTAATGTCTAATAATCTACTTTCTGCCTCAATGAGCTTAAAATATTCTCGATCCTTCATAGAAGTGGAATCATACAGCGTTTGCCCTTTTGTGTCTGGCTTATTTCACTCAACACGATGCCTTCCAGGTTCTTCCATGATGTAGCCTGTATCAGAACTCCATTCCTTTCAGGGCTGAGTAATATTCCATTGTACGTATATTCCCCGTTTTGTTGATCATTTCATCCATTAATGGACACTTGTGCTGTCTCCCCCTTTTCGTTATTTTGAATAATGCTGCTATGAACATTGGGGAACAAAGACCTGTTCGAGTCCCTGCTTTCACCTCTTTGGGGTGTAGGCACAGGAGTGGAATTGCCGGCTCATATGGCAGTTCTGTGTTTAACTTTTAGAGGAACTGCCAAAGTAGTTTCCACAGCTGATGCGCCTTTTCACATCCCCACCAGCAATGCACGAGGGTTCCGATTTCTCTACCTGCTCTCCAACACTTGCATTTTGTTTTGTTTTAATAGCCACCTTAGTGCGTGCGCAGTGGTGTCTTATTTCATTAATTCCTTTTATTTAAACTCATCTATTATTGAGTTAAAAGATTTTAAAGGTGTGACCATGCTTTGCCCCTCGTTAAAGAAGCAGATCATACCCCTGAAAGTGGCAAGAGCCACGGCTGGAGACCCGAGTGGGTGGGGAAGGACCTGCGCTTTCTCCTGAGAGCCATGGACACACAGAGGGCCTGGAGCAGGGAGCGGCACATTTTACTGGCCTGCTTTTGCTGGGTTATTGCTATGAGAGGTAAACCTGTGCCCTCTCCTTTTTTACGACCGGGAAAGATTGCACATTAATTCCCTTGCCAGCTGGTTTTCCCACGCAGACGGAGGAGACAACGGGAGGGCACTGAGAGGAGAAGGCAAGGAGCCCGGTGGGGACAGGGAGCAGGCAGAAAACAAGGACAAACAACAGCACTTACTGTTAAGCTGCCAGCCAGCTTTCCCTGAAAATATGCGGCAGGAGAACGAGAAGATCTTGTTTGCAGGCACCGCAGTCCTCTTCCCCTATGGATCTAAGCTTTGGAGGAATGTATAAATTAGCTTCCAAATGTTCTGAGTTTTCATTCAACAAGACGACTGAGCACCTGCCATGCACCAGGTACCAAGAGAACAACAGAGAAGAAAACAGGGCCCGCTCTCGAGGGCCTCACAGCCTAGCAGAGCCGACAGGTAGACAGACGATTAATTGAAAGCGTACAACCAGCCCCTAAAATAATGAGGGCACATTGGAGATGAGAAATGAGAGCCAGAATTTTAAAAATTTGTTTTTGGGGGAGCGGATGTGGCTCAAGCAGTTGAACACCCGTTTCCCACATGGGAGGTTCCCGGGTTTGGTTCCCGGTGCCTCCTAAAAAAAAATAAAAAACAACAACAACAAGCAAACAAATGAAAAAGCCCACTCAGGGTTGCCGATATGGCTCAGGGGTTGAGCGCCTGCTTCCCACATATGAGGTCCCGGGTTCAATCCCAAACCCCAGTACCTCAAAAAAAAAAAAAAAAAAAATATTATATATATATATATATATATATATAGTGGAAAACAAGTGCAGAAAACTGAGTTCACCTGCTGTTTTGTTTTTTACCACTCAGTTCAACACTCTATCACCTCTCCTCTCCCCATAGTCACCCACTTTAATAGATTTGAAAAATACCCTTGGATATATTGGTATCCTTGTAAATATATATGCATATGTGTATCAAGCCACTTATCTCAATCTGCTTCTTACTTTTGTCACTGAACACTCTGATTTTCAGATCTATTCCTGATGCACATGATATCCAGCTCATGGCACCTCATTGCCACCAGATAGTCCATAGATTCCATCCACCCCATAGTACTAATCCATTCCCCTCACGAGAAAGGCCTGGCTGCTGCCAACCAGCCTGCTCCCTCCTGGATGCCGAGGTGAAGGTACACGGACATTCCTTCCTGGGCCCGTGAGGAAGTTTCTCTGGAGTATTTCCCAGGAGCAGGCTGGAAGGATAAGCCCCAGCCTGCTGCTGTCCAGCTCCCCGCACTTGGTATCATCTGACTCTGCCCCAAACCATTGGCTACAGAGCGAGATCTGTTTTACTTTGCATTTCTCTGGTGCTTGATGAAGTTGAGCAATTTTAGTCGTGGTATCCCTTACACATAGCCCTTGTGCAGTTTTCTTTTGGATTTCCTGTTTTCTTCTGGTTTACTGTAAAGTGTAAATATTATTTCCGGTTTTGATGATGTAAAAATCTCCCAGTCCGTGAGCCAATTATCAAGTTAGTTTCTTATACCGTATGTAAAATTAACTCTTGATTTTAAAGTAAGATAATCCACACTTTTTCTTTCTTTTTTTTTTAAAAAAAATTTTTATTCTGGTAACATACACAAAACAGAATTTCCCATTTTAATTACTTTCAACCATACAATCCAGTGCTCTTAATTATATTCACATTTTTGTGCTAATATCACCACCATCTAGTACCAAACATTTTTCATTACCCAAAACAGAAATTCTGTACCCATGAAACAATGACTCTTTTTTTTTTTACCCACAATAAAAAAATTTTAAAAATTAAAAAAAACAACTAAACCAAGACAAAAATAAAGATGAGCCCACAAATAGAACTTAAAAAAAAAAAAAAGAAGAAGCAATGACTCCTCATCCCCCCGCCCCAACCCCAGGCCTAAATACCTGCAATCTACTTTATACCTCTATGAATTTGTTCGGTATAGTTATGTCATATGTCAGGTGATATATTATTTTCCAATGCGTCTGGCTTATTTCACTCAACATGAAGTATTCACAGTTCATCCATGAACTTCATTGCTTTTTAGGACTGGATAATATTCCATTGTCTCGTTCATATCACCTTTTGTTTATCCATTCACTTGCTGGTGGGCATTTGGGTTACTTCTGCCCTTTGGCTATTGTGAGCAGTGCTGCTATGAATATCAGTTGTACAAATACCTGTTTGAGTGCCTGTTTTTAGTTTTTGGGGGGTACACACCTAGAAGGAGAATTGCAGAGTCAAATTGGTAATTTTATGTTTAACTTTCTGAGGAACTGACAAAACTGTTTTTCACAGCGACTGCACCACTTTATATTCCCATCAATAATGTTCCTGGGTTCCAATTTCCCCACATCTTCTCCCACACTTGTAACTTTTCTTTTTGTTTGTTTGTTGGTAGCCATCCTAGTGGGCGTGAAATGGTGTCACATTGTGGCTTTGATTTGCATTTCCCTAACGGCTAAAGATGTTGAGCGTTTTTTCATGTGCCTACTGGCCATTTGTGTATGTCTTCTTTGGAGAAATATCTATTCAACAACATTGCCCATTTTATAATTGGGCTGCTTATCTTTTAATTCTTGAGGTGTCATCCTTTTTTTACCTTATGGTTTGTGTTTTCTAAGTTTTGTTTAAGAATTCCATCACAAACACACACAAGTCAAAGGATATTGTTCTACGTTTTCACCTTTTAACTTTATAGTTTTTTCTTTCCATAAGCCCTTACTCCATCTGTAGTTCACCTTCAGAAACGAAGAAGGATGAGGACCCAGTTTTAATCTTCTCCCGTAGTGGGACAAAGCTATTTCTTTTCTCTGGGTCAGGCCTCCAGAAATGGCGCAGAGAATGGTCCAGGGGAGCTGTTCCTCCTTCCACATCAGAGAGGGGAGAACCAGGGGCTGTCCCTGGGACAGCTGGCTGCAAGACCTCACCACGGGAGCGAAGATCCAGGGAGCTGGAGGCTGTGACTGCCACCATCACCACAACCTCTTGACACCACAAAGCTGGTCACTTGACATTGGAATGCAAATACCAGACCCTGGTGCTCCTAAAATTGCCTCTCAACACTTTCAAAGCTGGTGACAGACCCCACAATGCTGCACCAGTGTCTTCCAGGCTATGCTAAACCATAGCAATAGTTGGTGCATCTGGAAGATGGACTGCTCCGCACTTGGAACTTCTAAATTTCATTTTAGTGCATCGAGTTGGTAGAACCTGATCACAGCAAAAATTCTAGCTGCAAAACAAAACATGGGATAGCCATATAAAGGGATATTATTCAGTCATAAATAGGATGCTTGGGAAGCGGCTGTGGCTCAATCAGTGGGGCTCCCGTTTACCATATGGGAGGCCACGGGTTCGGTTCCCGGGGCCTCCTGGTGGGGGCGGGCCCGCCCGCGCGGCGTGGTTGGCTGGCCCGGCGAGCGCGGGCAGCAAGGGGGGGATAAATGAATAAATAAATTTAAAAAATCTTTAAAAAAAAAAAAAATAAATAAATAAATAAATAGGATGCTTTACTGATACATGCTACAACATGGAAACTGAAAACACATTATGGGAAAGAAACTAGATACAAAAGGCCACATGTTGTAGGATTCCATTTACATGAACTTTCCAGAATAGGCAAATCCATAGACACTGGCAGCAGATTAGTAGTTGTCAGGGGCTGGGGAAAGGGGTAATGGGGTGTAACTTCTTGAAGGAAATGGGGATTCTTTTTGGAGTGATGCAAATGTTCTGTAATTACATAGTGGTAATGGTTGTACAACATTGAGAATGTGCTGGAATTCATTGAATTATAATACTTTAAAACAGTTCGAGTGGTGAATTTTATGTTATGTGAATTTTACCTCCATAAAAAGAAATTATTTCTTCTTACTTAACAAACAAGCAAAACACTAGCTGCAAAGGAGACTGGGCATGTTGGTTTTCGTTTTTCAGAATTTGCGATATGGGTAGGCACACTGTGAGGATGCTGGAGTGGGTAGTGAGCCCCAATTTACTTACCATTGTATTGGCCAGGATAGACTAGGTCATGCAAAAATGACAAGTAACCCCAAATCACAGTGACTCAAACAACAAAAGTTTAGTTCTCACGTATGTTAAATATTCTTCACAGGTCAAGATTGAATGAATTCAATAGTCAGTTGTGGTAGAAGCTCCATTTGAGACTGTTCAAGAAATGCCAGGGAATAGTTAAACATTAAAAGGGCTGCTCCTGGCACCATAAAAGCCTTATACAAGAGCTGTCTCCTATTGATTTTGGCAAGTGGAATAATAGGTTGTCAGATTTTAGTGCAATTTTTGCTTGTCCCAGCTTTTAAGTCTCCAAACGGTTCAGTTGGCGAGGCAGAATAAAATAGCACAGTGGAAAGTATGGGGTTTGTAGCAACCTGGACCAAGGTTAAACTGCTTACTTACGGGATGATTCTGGAACAGACCCGTGATCTGTCTGCATCTGAGTATTCTTATACCTAACACTTTGGATTATTGAGGAAGTCAAATTAAATGAGTGACATGTAAACTACCTGACAGGCACATGGCAGGATGCATGGAAGCTGTTCTCATTTAGCAGTGAAAACTCAATACTGCAGCTTTCCTTGAAAACCTCATTATTTTGAAAAGAAAATAAATACTATTTTTATGAAATATTTTCTAAACTAAATTCTTTAGTTCAATATTTTGCCCATTAAGAGGTCTGAACATCTGTTGGGAAGGATGCTGGCAAATAACATCTATTTATTGGGCTCTGAGTGGGTTGCCAAGCTCTGTGCTAAGTATTTCTTAGGCTTTATTTCATTGAAGCCACTAGCAACCCTACGAAGCAAATAATTTTATGGTTCCTGTTGTACAGGTGAGGAAACTAACACTCAGAGAGGTTAAAGAGCTGGCCAAGACCATCTAACTGGTAACACCATCTGTTTGACTCTAAAGACCATTTCCTTAACTACTATACTATTGCACTCTCAAAATATAACTACCTTTTATCAAGCTATAAATTTTTTACTGTGCTCAGTATTTTGTATTTTCAATCCTCACAACAACTCTATGAGGTTGGAATAAGACTTTATCACTATTTTACAGATGAGGAAACTGATACCTAGTGGTGTTTATATAACTCACCTAATGTGATTTAGTAAGTGGCGGAGCCTAAATTTAAACCCAGGTCTCTTTGGGTCCAAGGCTCTGGCGTTTAACTGTTCTTACTGCCTCCATGTTGTACTTAGAGAGACTGCATGAAAACCTGGAATGTACGCTAGACTGGAATCCTAAAGACCTGGGTTTTACTCTTGCCTCTGTTGCAAACTAGCTGGATGACATCAGGTAAGTTACTTCACATTTCTGAGCCTCAGTTTTATCATTGGTTAAATAAAGCATTTGGATTCGATCACATCTAGTTATTTTAGCTTTAAGATTCTAAAATCTCAGGTGAATTTTGAACAGTTACATTCATGGTATCACTAAACTAAAATGAATTAAAAATTTAAATTATGAAATGATTACAGACTCCCATAAGACAACTACGATTGTTAAACTATTTTGATAAAGAAGTTTGTTCTCAACGCTTCAGAAATCAGCTTTGTACAAGGACTGGTACACTGGCAGCTTGGCAGTAGGAACAAAAATCAGATTTAATATCTGTGATCTTAGATAAATGTTTATTATCACTCTATTTCTGTTTGCTTTTTTTGGTTAAGTATAGATAATTCTAATACCTCTATGTTTGTCTTAAGAAGACTCCTTGCAGATATTAAAATAAGAGAATAAATGGGAAAGCATATTGGAAAAAAAGAGTTTGCAGTATGTTTGTTTTCCAACTGCTAAAACAAATGCCACAAAATGGGCTGGCTGAACAAAAGGAATTTTTTGGCTCATGGTTTCCAAGACTAGAAGGCTTGCTTATTCCAAAGGTCTGTTTCACTGGCTGGCCGGTAATCTTTGGAGTTTCTTGGAACTGAACATCAGTAATGAATATGGAGTTTAATCCACTCTTTCCATTAAACACACACACACACAAGTAAGTCCTCCTGTGTGATCATATTGGAAATAACTGAGTACAAACAAGCAGAAATCAAAATGAAACCATAATTTAAAAGAACTGGGTGTATCAAAAGATGAAAACAAGAAGTGAAGGAAGAAAAAAAATCAAAATTAATGGATATGAGAAAAAAAAGGGCCATAAGGAGGAAAAGGGGAAAGTAAGAGAGGAGGAATGAGGAGAAGGAGGGGAGCGGGGAGGGCGATTTCCAAGAATGTAATCTTCACCAAGATAGTAGAGAACTCTAGGACCTGAGCCACTGTTGATTTTGGGAGCCCCCTTTCATAAATTGGGCCCTCCAAAATCCACAGTAGTTTGAGGAACTGGGAGACATCCTTAGCAAAGTCTAAAGCTGTTCTCCTATTCAGGCACCAGGGGGCGGTACATTCCATTCAATTCAGCAAGCAGCTCTGTCCCGGGAACAAGGCACCACGCCTTATACTCAATCCATAACATATTTACCCAAATGATCATGACTCAAGAAGAAATGAACGATGGAGCTGCAGTTAAGCTAAGTTTGAAAGGCTGGGTGAAAACTCATAATTAGTAGAGATGTGTGGTAGGAGACAAATTCTAAAGAGAGGATTAAATGCGTAAAGAAAAACTGGTGCCTACGATCAAGCATGCTTCCATTATAGTGAGAGTGAAAAAGCATTTTCTTTACCTATGTTTTCAATTGTTGAGCCGCCACAGATCACTTAATGAGCATTGGGGCTGTAAGTAAATACCTGAAGAGGTGAATTAAAAAAAAAAAAAAAAGGATTCAGGTTAGTAGCAATGCTTCAATATTTGTTCACAATATTGAACAAATTAGTGTAGTGTACCAAACAAATGTAAGATGATATTAATAGAGGAAAATGTGAGAAGGGGAGAGGGTGGGATATATGAGAATCCCCTATACTTTTTATGTAACTTTTCTGAAACCTAAAACTTCTTTAAAAATAAAGTAAAAAAAAAAAGATTCAACACAATTTTTCAATTATACTTTTTAATTATAAAATTATTAGTAATTTTTGCTTCTTTTCATTAAGCAGCTTTCATCCATGATGTCTCCATTTGGCTCCATGATCAAGAGTTTTAACCATAGTCTGGTTCTTCACCAAGTCAGTTCCTTTCTTATTCTTTATTTGCACTCAACTAGAAAATATAAATCACAATTAAAGATCTTTGGCAAGGCCACAAGGTCCTCTGAATCTGATGACTGGTACAAGATATTTGGATCAAATTTATGGGGGGGGGGGTTCTCTCCAAATTCCACTCACAGTGCTATGTAGAAGCAGAGTCAATGAGCCTGACACCAAAAGCCTGGATGTCGAATTCATTCTTTGGATACAACTGGCCCTAATCATGAATCTTCATAGTTTGTTGCAGCGTTTAAATTTCATTTTTTGTTTTATTGTACAGCATCATTGAGGTACAGTTTATATGCCATAAAATTCATCCGATGAAAGTTGTGCAGCCTTATTGAGTTTATAAACTTATACCATTGTGTGATCGTCCCCACATTCCATTTTAGACCATTACCCCCCAAATTCAATTTTTGCATTGGCTTTTTTTTTTTTTTCACTTAGCATAATGTTTTCAAGATTCATCCCTGTTGTAGCACATCTTAGTACTTCATTCCTTTCTATTAGTGAATAGAATTTCATTGTCTGTATAAACTAGATTTTGTTTCTCAAGTCACTAATTGATGGACATTTGAATTGCTTCCAGTTTTTGGCTATCGTAAATAATGCTGCTGTCAGTAACTGCATACCAGTCTTTGTAATGTGAAAGACAAAATACACTGGACAATTTGAAAGGTGATTTTATGCAGGCTATTGCAATAGGGAGAACATTTACTAATAAGGAACAGCTCCAAGAAAAGGAAGGGGGCCTGGGGTTTTACAGGGGCAGGTAAATGAGAGAGTGATCAGCAAGCCTTACGGGGATCACGAGGAAGTGTTACCAGATTTTGTCTAGGTTCTTTGACCATGCTGCAGAAATGAATTTCAAGAACATGTCGGGTTAGTTAGGCCAGTAATTTATTAAGGGAGGGAGGGAGGAGAACTGGGAGGAAATAACAGATCAGGGGTCTCCGGTAGAGAGTAAAAGGGCTGGATTATGGACTACAATCTCCCATTATAGATTATAAATGCCCAGGTTTTACTTGCGTGTTGATCTGTGCAGGGGGGCACAGCGAGAGCAGGGTGCAGAAGCCAAGGGGGGCTCGGGAGAGAGTTATTCGACCCCTGCGCCCACTTTTTAAACCATTAATTATTCCACCCCTTTGCTAATGGCATGGGAGGAGCCCCAGCTGTTTGCTGTTTTGATTGATTACCCCACTCATCAATCCCCCGGGTGGGCCCAATTATAATGTCCCTGGAGAATATCCAAGGCTTCTCCTGGGAATCTCCGAGAATCTCATTCCGGATGGCAGAAATCTCCCAAGGGTCTTCCAAAGCCATCTTGGGGGTATTGATAACCATGTGGACTTCTCACTAGCCGGCTTCAGAAGGATGGAGAGAAAACGCGAGAGGGAGGGGGTCTCCTGGTAGCCTTTGGGGATCATAAAAGAGTAGAGAGCTTCCTCGACAGTCACTGCTGACCAGGAACACAGGGTTCAGGTGAAGTTCAACTTCGTCAGTGAGGACACATACATTCATTTCCCTTGGATAGATTCCTGGGAGTGGAATTTCTGAATTGTTGGTAAGTTCTGTCTAACATTTTAAGAAACCAGTTGCCAAAGGAGCTGTGAGGCAGGCTAGGACAGGGACCTGAGGGGGAAAGGGCACCCTAGAAAAGCAAGCAATGGAAGAAATTACAACAGGGAGTGGAGCCAGTGGCCACTGGACGCTTTCGGGGCAGGGAAGGGAAAAGCAGCTGTAATACAGGGGCTTTTTCAGGACTTGGGAATTATCCTGAGTGACATTACAACGACAGATATAGGCCATTTTATATCAGCATATACCATGCAGAACTGTGTGGGAGAGAGTGTGGTCTACGATGTGAACTATGGTCCATGCTTAGTGGCAAAGCCCCAGGATGCGTATATCTATTGCAGGTGATGTGCCACACTAATGAAAGATGTTTATGTGGGAGGTTGTGGGAGGTGTGGGAGGTGGGGCACATGGGAATCCCTGTAATTTTTGTGTAACATTTATGTAATCTAAGCATCTTTTAAAATATATAAAAAGAAAAGCACTAGGGCAATAAGGACAAACAGTTTCACGTAAAACTCCTGCTCTGCGTCTGACAGCGGAAAGTCCCCCAGCAAGGCAAGAGTCAACCGCCCAGGGCTGAATACCTAAAGACAACAGATAAGGAGAAGCCCTGGTATCCCCTCCCCTGACCCCCACTCAGGCTGCAGACACTCAGAACCAATGAGAATGCTGCAACTCGCAGGTGCCCATTTCCCTGGAGGGAGGAAGGCGGGAGGCCTAGAGCCCCAGCCTGCCTCCCTCCCTTGAGCCTGCCCACCGCGTCTCAGGTGTATGCTTTCTCTCTCTTTCACTTTACAAGAGACTCCTTCCTTGCTTGCTTAAAATGTGGCACACCCTTAAATTCGTTTCTGCTATGTGGCCAAGTACCCGGAAACTCCCTGTCGGCAACAGCTGTCCCAGCTTACGTTCGTCCAGTGATGGAAGAGGATTCCAGCTTCTCCACATTGATGCCCAGCAAAAGCGAATTCTTGCCCAATGTGCCTCATTAGTGACCAGTTCCTGGGACACTGCGGTTTCAAAGAAGAGAGGGTTTATTTGCCAGCCTAGCAAAAGAGGCCAGTGGCCCGAGGGCCCCAAAATCTGCCTCCCCGATTTTGAGGAGTTTAGGGTTTTTATGGGTTCAGACAGGGGAGGGTAGAGAGTTCACCATCATACTAGTAAATATACACAGGGAGGACCTAGTTTGAAATAACCACAAGCAAGGGCAAGGCCATCTAGCCATGTTAGTAATTTCAGGTGTTAGCTTTTGGCTATTCTATAACTTACTGGAAAAATAAGAAAAAAGGCATCTGTATAATGATTCTGTAATCATAATCATGTGATAATTCTTAACTCTCCATTACAACATCCTCACGAACGTGCAGTATCATCTTTCTTTTTGATTATAGCTTTTCAAATGGGTATAAAATGATATCTTGCTGTGGTTTAAATTTGTATTTCCCTAATGATTAACCATGTTAAGCACCTTTCCGTGCACTTACTAGCCATTTTTATATCTTTGCTGAAATGTCTCTTCTAATCTGCCCATTTTTAAATTGGGTTGATGGTCTTTGAATTATTGAGTTATAGGAACTCTTTATATATACTGAATGCAAGTCCTTTATCAGATAGATGATGTGCAAATATTTTCACCAAGTCAAAAGCTTATTTTTTTCATTTTGTTAATGGTATCTTTGAAGTATAAAAAAAGTGTAAAAGCTTTAAATTTTATTGGAGTTCAATTTCTTGATTTTTTTTCTTTTATGGCTTGCCATTTTAGTATTATATCTAAGAACATTTTGCTTAACCTAGTCACAAAGATTTACCCCTGTTTTCTTCAAGAAACCTTGGGGTTTTAGCTCTTAAATTTAAGTGTATGATTCATTCTGAATTGATTTTTGTGTAATATATTAAATAAAGATCTAAGTTTATTTATTTTTTTCATATAGCTAGGTTTACCACCATTTGTTGAAAAGATGATTATTTTCCCATTAAATTGTCTGGGAACCTCTGTCAAAAATCAATTGAACAAAAATGTCAGGGGTTATCTCTGGCCTCTCAATCCTGCTTCATTGCTGCATATGCCTGTCCTTACACTAATGCCCAAATACCACACTGTCAGACCAGGGATTGAACCTGGAACCTTGTATGTGGGAGGCCAGTGCTCAACCACTTAACCACACGGGCTCCCCTGAATTGTCTCCCTTTTCTGTTTGCTCGTTGTTTTTGCTTGTTGTTTGCTTGCTGTTTTGCTCGTTTGTTTGCTTGTTGTTTGTTTGCTAGTTTTCTTTAGGAGGCACTGGAACCGAACCTGGGACCTCCCATGTGGAAGGCGGGCACTCAACTGCTTGAGCCACATTCGCTTCCCCTACTGTGGTTTTAATAGTCAGTTTTGAACTTGGTTAGCAGAAGTCCTTCAAATTTGTTCTTCCATTTCAGAACTGTTTTGGCTCTCTGAGGTCCTTTGCATTTCCATATAAATTTTATGATCAGCTTAATTTCTACCAAAAAAAACCCCCGCTGAGATCTTAATAAGAATCATGTTGAATCTAAATCAGTTTGGGGGAACTTGTTCTTCTAACTATGTTGATTATCCTAATCTATGAACATATAATGTCTCTCTATAGCTTTAATTTCTCTCAGCAAAGTTTTGTCGTTTTAAGTATGTGTGTGTGTTACTACTTCGAGTAAATTTATCCTAAGGGTTTCATTCTTTTTTATTTTGCTGCAAATGGAATTGCTTTTTTAATTTCATCTTCATATAGCCTGTTGCTAGAATATAGAAATACAATTAACTTTGCTATGATTCTTATCTTCTGCAACCTTACTAAACTTAATGGTTCGAGAAGTGTGTGTGTGTATATTCCTTAAGATTTTCTACATCAAGGATTATGTCCTCTGTGACTAGAGTTTTGCTTCTTCCTTTCCAAATATGAATGTTGTAAATTTCCTTGTGGGGGGCGTGGGGTTTAACAGCCTTGCTTTGTTCACAGTATTAGGAGGAAATCTTTAGCTCTACATCATTATATATGATGTTAGCTGTAGGTTGTTTGTAGACATTCTTTATCAGGTTCAGGAGTTCCCTTCTATTGTCTGTTGAAAGTTTTACTTTTTTGTCATGAATTGGTGTTGGAGTTTGTCAAATGCTTTTTCTACATCTTAGGAGATGATCATGTGGTTTATGACTTTTATTCTATTAATATGGTATATTGTATTGAGTGATTTTTGGTTGTTAAATCAACCTTGCATTCCTGGAGGAAAAAATCACACTCGGTCTTAATGAATTTGCTTTGATAATATTTTATGAAGGAATTTTGCATCTGTGTTCATGAGGAGTATTGGTCTGTGACTTGCTTTTCTTGTGGAGTTTATGTTTAGGGTAATGCTAACTTTATATCATGGAATGAGTTGCAAAGTGTCCCCTCCTTCTGTTTCCTGAAAGAATTTGTGAGGTAGTGGTTTTAGCTCTCCTTTAAATATATATAAAATTCACTAGGGAAGTCATCTTGGCCTAGGCTTCACTTGGAGGGAAGATTTTTAAATTACTAAGTCAATTTTTTCACTTGTTATAATAGGTTTATCCAGATTTTCTATTTCTTCTTGAGTCAATGTTGGTCATCTGCATCATTCTATGAATTTGACTTTTTCGTCTAAGCTTTTTAATTTGTTAGCATATTGCTGTTCATAAAATTCACTTATGTTCCATTTTAATTTTTGGAAGGTTGATAGTAATGTCCTCTCTTTTACTCCTGATTTCATGTCCCCTCTTTTTTTCTTGGTCACCCTGGTAGATCCATCAGGCTTTCTTGTATCTCCTTATGCGCAGGCTCCATCTGCCAAGGATGTGTGGATTGCTCGGGCTCCTCTGGTCTCCTCTATGCATATGCACAGCTGATGCCCAGCACAGGATATGTAGAAAGCTTACCAGTTTCCCATGGCTGTCTCATCTCTGCAAGCTCTCTGTTAAATATCTGGCCAGTCCACCAGCTCACAGTGTGCCCCAAACAAGATCACAGTGTCAGGCTAGCAGAGCTGCTGGTCCTCCTCAATGCCACTGAGATCACCCCTAAACCTGAGAATGTTCAAAATCAAATGAGGGGAAGCAGATGTGCCTCAACCACTTGGGTGCCCGCTTACTACATGGGAGGTCCCAGGTTTGGGTCCTGGTACCTCCTAAAGAAGACGAGCAGATGTCACACCCGCCACAACGAGCAGATGCCTAAATGAACAGATGCCACAAGCCAGCAGATGCCACAGCCCGTGGGGGGGGGCGGATGTGGCTCAGGCCGTTGGGCACTCACCTCCCATATGGGAGGTCCTGATTTCGGTTCCCAATGCCTCTTGGAGAAGGTGAGCAAACAATGAACAGATGAGAGAGACATCTAGGGAAGGTGGGGGGAATAAAAATTAAAATAAAATAAATAATTAAATCTTTTTAAAAATTTTTGTTTTTTAAATCAAATGAGGATTTCTGGGAAGATGATGGAATAGAAAAACATGAGACTCGCTTCTCCCGCAGAAAGATAGCTAGAGGACAGGCAGAAATGTTCTGGAAAAAAATCTTCTAGGGTTTAGAACACCAGAGGAAGGCCAGACACTGCCCAGAAGAGAAAGGGACAAAGGAAGAGAAATGTACAGCTAAACTGTGGGTTAAAAGCCGCAGCTGTGCCAGCACCCTCCCCACCCTATAGACACTTTTGAATTCACTGGCCTCAGGGCTGGCGGCTACAGACAAAGGGGGCCCCAGGGATCCACCTCCCCAGAAAAGGGAAGAGAGAGGGACATAGCCTAAGGCTGACTCAGCTTCTGACCCACAGATTTGGTCTATTGTGTCCCACGAGCCCTTCCAGGCTGGGTGGGGTTGCACCATTCTTTGCCCTGGGAGGGAGCAAGGGACTAAAGAGATCCCACCTTCTCCATCTCCCTCTCTACTGACCAGGTCTGGGTGTTCAGTACATGGAGGGGAGTGGAATTATTTTCTACCCCAGAAAAGAGAGAAGGCTGCCAGGAAAGGTTGGAAAACTGTCTCTGAGAAAGTTTGAATTACAAGGCTCTAAGTCTCCAGGCAGGGTCCTCTGCAACGCTGATCCAGTGTGTGATGCAGAGAACACGCTCTGAGCTGAGAGGGCTGTAGAAGAGCGCCACCTGCTGGCAGAACAAGGAAGTGCACGTGAGGATATGAAAAGTAAGAGAAGCCTTTTCTGACCTTTATAACCTCACTCCCCAAAGCCCTAGGAAGCGAATCTGCAACCCATTACTGGGCCCAGTTTTGAGCAACTAACAGACAATCCTAAAGACTTGGGTTGAAACAAGAATCAAAGAACA
This sequence comes from Tolypeutes matacus, assembly GCA_026826555.1. Lineage (NCBI taxonomy): Eukaryota > Metazoa > Chordata > Mammalia > Cingulata > Chlamyphoridae > Tolypeutes > Tolypeutes matacus. The sequence continues at coordinate 16,050,128 of JAKSZT010054202.1, forward strand.
GCAGTAAAACACAGCTTCCCGCCACTAAATCCTTACCAAAGAGAGAGAAATTGAGCATCAGAGTAAATTCACCATCCTTATCAGATGCCTAGATAGCAGCAAAAAATTATGAGCCATACTAGGAAAATTAAAGACATGGCCCAAGAAAAGGAATATACCAAAGCCCCAGAAGAAACACAGGATTTGAGACAACTAATTAACGAGATGCACACAAATTTCCAAAAATCAAATTAATAGGTTGAAAGACAATATGACTAAAGAGATGAATGACATCAAAGACATTGAGTGGGCACAAAGAAGAATTTGAAAACATGAATAGAAAAGTAACAGAGCTCAAGGGAATGAAAGACATGATAGGTGAGATTAAAAAATAAAAACACATTAGAGGCATACAACAGCAGACTCGAAATGATAGAAGAAAGAATAAGTGATACCAAAGACAGAACAGCTGAAATTACAGAGAGAAAAGAACAGAGAGAAAAGAATGGAAAATTTGAAACAGGGGCTCAGGGATTTGAATGACAACATGAAATGCAACAATATATGTGTCATGGGAGTTCCAGAAGGAGAAGAGACGGGAAAAGGGACTGAAAGAGTATTTGAGGAAATAATTGCTGACTATTTCCCAACTCTCACAAAAGAAATGAACTTACATGTCCAAGAAGTACAGCATAACCCAATGAGAATAAATGTGAATAGACCTACTCCAAGACACATACTACTCAGAATGTCAAACATCAAAGATAAAGAGAATATTCTGAGAGCAGCAAGGGAGAAGCAAATCATCACTTACAAGGGACACCCAGTAAGACTTAATGTGGATTTCTCATCAGAAACCGTGGAGGTGAGAAGACAATGGTATGATAAAATTAGGATACAGAAAGAGAAAAATTGCCAGCTGCGAATTCTTTATTCAGCAAAATTATCCTTCAGATATGAAGGTGAGTATAAAATAGTCACAAACAAACAGAAGCTAAGAGAGTTTATAAAAAAGAATCTAACTTTGCAGGAAATATTAAAGGAATTCTTAGGGACTGAAAGAAAAAGACAGGAGAGGCTTGGAAGAGAGTATAGAAGAAAGAATAGCACAAAGGATAACAAAAAGATTAAAAAGACAGACAAAAATAAGGTATGACATATGAAAACCAAAGAAAAAAATGGGGGAAGCAAATAATGCATTTACAGTAATATCATTGAATATGAAGAGATTAAACTCCCCAATCAAAAGATATAGGCTGGGAAGTGGCTGTGGCTCAATCAGTAGGGCTCCCGTTTACCATATGGGAGGCCCTGGGTTCGGTTCCCGGGGCCTCCTGGTGAAGGCAAGCCCGCCCGCACGGCGTGGTTGGCTAACCCAGCGAGCACAAGCAGCAAGGGGGGGATAAATGAATAAATAAGTAAAATCTTAAGAAAAATAAAATAAAATTGTAATTTAAAAAAAAAAAAAAAAAAAAAGATATAGGCTGAGAAGCAGATGTGGCTAAAAAAGTTGGGTACCTGCCTACCACATGGAAGGTCCTGGGTTTGGTCCTCAGTGCCTCCTAAAGAAGATGAGCAAGGCAGTGAGCTGCTGCAACGGGCTGGCATGGCGAGCTGACACAACAAGATGATGCAACAAAATGATGCAACAAGGAGACACAACAAGGAAACAAAATGAGAGACACAACAAGCAGGGAGCAGAGGTGGCTCAAGTGATGTGGGAGGTCCTGGGTTTGGTTCCCGGTACCGCCTAAAGAAAAAAAAAGAACACGAGCAGACACAGACAGCACACAACAAACAGACACAGAGCAGACAGTGAGAACAAACAATGGGGTGGGGGAGGGAGAAATAAATAAAATAAACCTTAAAAAAAAAAAAAGATATAGGCTGACAGAATGAATTAAAAAACATGAAATATCCATATACTGCTTACAAGAGAATCACCTTAGACCCAGGGATACAAACCGGCTGAAAGTGAAAGGTTGGAAAAAGATACTCCATGCAAATGTGACAGTGAGCGCAAACAATAAGGCGGGGAGCGGGGGAGGGAGAGAAATAAATAAATAAAATAAATCTTTAAAAAAAAAAAGATTCCTCTCCTATCTTTGCTTGTGGGTGGCTGGAACAATGGCTGCCCTCAGAGCTGTCCCCCAGGATCTGAAGTAGCTGATCAAAAGTCTCACCACACACCCCTAGAATTTGGAGGACTTGGTCTTTTTGGCCCACCCTGGCACCAGCAAGCTGTGCCAAGAGTCTGAGCTCCAGTCCCCACTGCTGCCTGCCACAAGGCTGGGGTTTGGGGGATCTGTGTCTGTTCGTTGTGTGCTCATCTTCTTTTTAGGAGGCACCGGGAACCGAACCCAGGACCTCCCATGTGGTAGGCGAGTGCCCAACTGCTTGAGCCACATCCACTTCCTGAGAAGAATCTTAAAGAAAGTTAACTTCTTCAAAATTATAGAAACCAGTTAAAGGGCTGTATTAATGGGGCCAGTACTGAATCAATACACACAGCTTCAAAAGCCATAGAAGAAGCTTCTGGAGCATTTGCTGGCCCCTCCTCCACCCCATCCACAACGAAGAGTGGAGCAAGCTTGAGCTCCCATTGTGGGTCCCTGCTCCTTTTCCAGAGGGAACAGAGTGGCCCTGTGTGCACACTGGTATATATGCATGTCAGTGCCAATCTGGAAGTTGGAAATCTAAGAGACTAAGTCAGGACAAGAACCCTACTGGTCCTCCCAGGGTTTGACATGAGGGAAGAGAAGCCCTTACAGACAGCTGGGACAGTGTGAGAAACAACTGAGTTGAAGGGGTCTTGGGCAAAGGACTACCTACATTAAGTCACTCAAGAGAGCACCTTGGAGGGGAAGGAGGTCTATTCAAAGGAATTAGAGGGGGCATTCACCTAAACCCCGATAAACTGTAAATAAGATATTCCCAAGTCCTCTAGTAAGCACAAGCCCAGGAACAGAAGCAGGCTTCACTGCTCCAGATGCCCACAGGCTCAGATAACACAAAGAGGACTCTGCCATTCCCATTGAACTCAGACTGATCTTCTTGAGAGGAGGCTAATCTCTGAAGGAGACCACCAGCCAAAGCAGAGCCAATATGCAAGGGCAGTGAAAGGGACTTTTTGCCTTGGTTTGTTTGTTTGTTTGTTTTGATTAGCTCTTGGCATTTAAGAAAATCTTGGTTGGGAAGAGGATGTAGCTCAAGCAGTTGGGCACCCACCAACCGCATGGGAGGTCCTGCGTTAAGTTCCCAGTGCCTCCTAAAGAAGACAAGCAAGACAGCAAGCTGATGTGATAAGCTGATGCAACAAGATGACACAACGAGATGACAAAACAAAGAGACACAACAAGGAAACACAGTGAGAGGCACAACAAGCAGGGAGCAGAGGTAGCTCAAGCCACTGGATGCCTCCCTCCCACATGGAAGGTCCTGGGTTTGGTTCCCTGTGCCTCCTAAAAAGGTGATGAACACACAACGAATGGACACAGAGAGCAGACAGTGAGCACAAAACAACAAGGGGTGGGAGAGGGGGAGAAATAAATAAATAAAATAGATCTTTTAAAAAATCTTGGTCATACAACTAGCTGGACACAAACTTAAGGAACAGACAGTGCAGGAACAAAATGCCAGGGTTAATACTTTAAAATATTAAAATTTACAGTGTATAACAAAAGATTACAAGACAAACAAACAGGAAGTGATGCTCATCTGTTTTTAGTTTGCCAAAGGGCTGCCAATGCAAAGTACCAGAAATGGGTTGGCTTTTATAAAGGGGATTTATTTGGACTAAAAGCTTACAGTTCCTAGGCCATGAAAAGTCCAAATTAAGGCACCGTAAGAGAGAGTTTCTCACCGAAGTCAGCTGCTACATGTTGGAGGAAGATGGCAGGTGATTTCTTCCTAGGTCTCTGCCTCCCCTCTGGGCTGTACCATCTCTTGGAGCTCAGCTGTGGACAATCAGACACAGGGCTTGTCTCTTTCTGGGTCTCCCTCTCAGTCGCAGCTGCTCCACTTTCTTCCTGAGTTAAACTATAAACTATCAGGCATATGGATATCTCTCCCTGGGCCTCAGCTCTTTGAGCCTCTCCTTTCTCTCACATGGCAGGATCAAATACAACAGAGCTCTCTCTTCCTCTGTGTCCCTGGTTATATCAGACCCAGCAAGAGGGCGGAGACCCAAGCTGGCTCATGCCTCACTGACATAGTCCAACCAAAACGCCCACAGGATTGGATTAGTTTAAAACATAATCTTTCCCTTTTTTTTTTTTTTTTTTTTTGGATTCATAAAATAGTTTCCAAACTGCCACACTATCCAAAGGAATAAAATAAAAAACCAGAAACCATCAATGAAGAGGACCAGTCTTTGGATTTACTGGGTTTGGTTCCCAGTAAAAAATGATCCTCCTGTGAATATTCTCGCTGTCCTGATTTTGTGAATTTTAAAATCATTTGATGAATAAGCTAAGAAAAGCTTCGTATGCATGGATGGATGGATCGATTCTTTTGGGGGATGGAAGTAATGAGGATTATTTCTTTTCTTAAACATAGTTGAAAAGTTTACCAAAAAGGAACTGTGTCTAAGGATAAAAGTAATTTTCAAGAGCATTTGGGTAATAAATATGTGGAATTGTACTTCCAATACTTTATCAGAAATAGCATTGAATCACTAGCTTCTTTATGGAAGAACCTATGTGTCCAATTGAATGTGAGTCTTTTAAATTAGGAAGAAGCATGCTTATTCCAGAGATACTACTCAAAACAGGTATTTGGACTTTTTTCTTAAAACTAATTGCTTTTCACTGTTGGTTTAAGATTCTCAAAAATAAGTAAATCAGTTTCATTTATAAGAAAAAGAGGATATGAAAAAGGCATGAAAAATTGTACACCAACAAATTAGATAACTTAGGTGAAATGAGCAAATACCTAGAAACACACAAACTACCTACACTGACTCAAGAAGAAATAGATCTCAAATTCTGTTCAAATTCTTCCAAAAAAATTGAAGAGGAGTGAACACTTGCTAACCCATTCTGTGAGACCAAAATCACCCTCATAGCAAAGTCAGATAAAGATATCCCAAGAAATGAAAAGTATAGACCAATATCCCTTATGAATATAGATGGAAAAATCTCCAAAAAATGAAAAAACATTCCATGTTCATAGATTAGAAGTTTAAATATTGAGATGTCAATTTTACTCAAAGCAATTTACAGATTCAATGCAATCCCAATCAAAATTCCAACAGTTTTCTTTGCATAAATGGAAAAGCCAATCATCACATTTGTATGGTAGATAAGGGACCCTAAGTAATCAAAGCCATCTTGAAAAAGAAAAACTAAGTTGGAGGACTCACACTTCCCAATTGTGAAACTTATTACAAAGCCACAAAGTGGCTACAGTAAGCCACAAAGGAGCAGCCAGAGGCTGGACATCAATGGAACCCAAAAGAGACGGAGAGACCAGGAGATGCCACCATGTATATACCTTGCTTGTGACAATCAGCAGCCAGCCCAGAATGCCACCGTCTTCGGGGAGAAAACATCACCTTGATAATGCCTTGATTTGGATTTTCTCTTAGCCTCAAAAATTGCAAGCAAATAAATTCCCATTGTGTAAGCCAAAAACAAAACAAAACAAAACAAAAACAGCATGGTACTAGTGTAAGGACAGACATAGACCAATGGAATTGAATTGAGAGTTCAGAAATCAATCCTCATATTTATGACCAACTGTTTCTGACAAGCCTGCTGAGTCCACTCTGTTGGGAAAGAATAGTCTCTTGAACAAATAGTGCTGAAAGAACTGGATGTCTACATGCAAAAGAATGAAGGTGGAAGGGGAGTGGATGTGGCTCAAGCAGTTGGGAATTGTCAGGTCATGTTTTAGGTATATTTACAGATTTAAGAGTTTTCCAAAAGTGGTTGTACTTCTTTATATTCTTACCACCAGTGGGTGAGAGTTTCAGTTCTCCACATCCTCACTACCACGTGATATTGTCAGTCTTTTTCATTCTGTTCATTCTGTAGTAGTAGCATAATATTATGGGTTTAATTTTACCCAGCACTTTTTGAGCAGTCTTCCTATGTTAGAGTCTCTTCCTATTTTATAAGTCCTCCTTCCCAAGATAGAGGGGTCAGGCTGTCACTTTCTTAGTCTTCCCTGTGACTCAGACTTCACCAACCTCATGCCCTCATCTAAGACTTCAACTCAGACAAGGGAAGTAGTCACACAGAATCCGTTTGCTGGTGACAGCAGTGGTAGCTACGTCCAATTTGGGGGCAGAGATGATTCTTCTGGCATCCAGCCTCCAGCATCATTGGCGGGAGCTGCGGTGCCTGTGGTCAGCAGAGATGGCAGTGGTGTTTTTGTTGGAACATTTGTTTTGTTTGGCCATTGTTTCCAGCTACATGGTCTCCAAGCCAGGCTCGTTGGCCCTCACAGAGATTCTTTAAGACCCTTATTTTAAGAAATTCCTTTTCTGCTTAGTATAGCTGGAGGTCTGTTGCTTTCAACTTAGAATGCAACTGATATAATTACAGAAGTATCTGAAGAATAGCCAACGGTCCTATATGGTTCTTTTTTTTTTTTTTAAGATTTATTTTTTTATTTCTCCCCCATCCCTTGTTATTTACGCTCACTGTCTGCTTGTCTTCTTTTTTTTAGGAGGCACCGGGAACCAAACCTGGGACCTCCCATATGGGAGGGAAGCACCCAATCACTTGAGACACCTCTGCTCCCTGCTTGTTGCTTCTCTCATTGTGTTTCCTCGTTGCATCTCCTCATTGAGTCATCTTGTTGCACCAGCCCGTCAGGTCAGCTCGCTCTCTTGCTCATCTTCTTTAGGAGGCACCAGAAACCGAACCCAGGACCTCCCATGTGGTAGGTGGGTGCCCAACTGCTTGAGCCATAGCCACATCCTCTATATGGTTCTAAAACAACCTAAGTGCATATTATACCAGCCCCCCACCACCATCACACATAGCAACAATCACCAGTGAAAGACACAGAAAACATTTCTATCAATTAATCACCTGCCATTCTCCCCAGCTATGCATTGCCTTCCACTTAGCACAATATTTCTTGGGCAATGGCCAGCTACACTAGTTTTCCCTTCATTTCAATAGAGGGGGCCTAGGGGGTGCTTTGCAGATGGCAACAGCCGCTGCTATTTTTAGCAGAGACTGCTCTAGGCTGAGCTAACAGGCACGGGACCAAAACTACCCGCAGAGCCGACTTCACTTCCTTGGTAACATCCTTCAATCCTGGGCCAAAGATGCCTGTGCTGGCATCCACACAGATTTGCAAAATCATCAGCCCCTCACCCTCAGAATGTCTGTTCTCGTTCTAAGAGAGAACGTAACTTTGGAGGGTTGGAACACAAGCTGGAAAGATGATAGACATGCCAGCTGAGTCATGATGAATGAAAAGTGACACAAATTTCTACTACATATTGGCTATAATTATATATGAAAAGGATAAATTATAGATCAGGTGATATAGATCAAACTCATAAGTGCTAACTAAAGCGAGGACACTGAGGGGGAGAGGAACGGGGTTTGGGGTGATGATCAAAGGGAATTTTTTTATATTCATTAATGAAAAGACAAGAAGCAAATAAAACAAATGTTAACCGTTACTAATTTTTGGATGTTGGAAATAAGAGCATTTGTTCCATTTTTCTGTGTATTTTTCAGTATGTTTAGTTCCAAAAAATTGTTTTGACTGTCCAGAAAAATTGAGCATGTTCAGTTTTTAAGCAAGAGGCTTTTCTGCAAGAAAGGGAGATGGCGCCTTCAGACTTCTCAGTTTAGCTTTTCTCATAGCAAGATAAGACCTTGAGATTCTTCCTTCTTCTTCTTTTACTGATGAAACAATAGAGAGACTGGAAGAGCTATTTCTGATCCGTATTCTGCCTTTGTCTTGTGAAACGAACTAGCAGCTGGGTTCTGAAAGCAGCTCAGCCTGGGAAGGAGTGAAATGCTGAGAGCGTCTCTGCCTGTGCCTGAGGCCCTGACGCTATATGCCGTCCTCTCCTGAGCGCATCTCTCAGGCCAGAGCAAAAGTGTCTCTAGGTATACAGTATACTAGAGAGAGGTACACATACTCTCTCTCTGTCTCACACACTCGCTCACTCACGTATATAAATGTGCGTGTGTTGACTGGGTCTTGAGGTAAGATGTAGTCTTTTATTTATTTAATTTTATTTTTTGTTTGTTTGTTTAAAATACATTTTTAAAAAGTATTTTTAGCTGCAGGTCTCAGTGAAAACGTCTGCGAGCTCCTATACAAAGCAACTCAAACAAGGCTGAAACAGAGATCGTGGTTTCACCCTCTTCCACGATAACCTTTCCAAAGCTTTCCTCTCCCATTTTCTCCATCTTAGGAAATGATACTTCCACCCAACTCAGTTGCTTAAACCAAAGGCCTGAAGTCATCTTGCCCCTCTTTTCCTGCTGTCAGTAACAGAATAGTTCCAATCAACACACCTCTTAAGTATTGATTTGTAAAATTTTCATTTTAGAGGCTATAAATACTCCAGTAGCTTCCATGGCTTCTGTCACGCTCAGAAGCTACTTGTATACAATGCAATCCTCCACGAGACTGCCCTTCAGATACCAGCCTCCAGTTTGGAGGCCTCTCGGGTTCAATAATTCTCTGGAACAACTCACAGAACTCACTGACAGCACCATACGTACCCTACAGTTTCATTACAGTAAAAGGGTACAAATAAGAACCAGACAAAAGAAGAGGGGCATGGAGTGAGGTCTGGGATGGTCTCGCCACCAGTACAGCAACGCATGGTTTCAATCATAGAAGCTTCCTCAAGCTTCAAGAGTCCCGAGTTCATACGGGGCTTTGTTACATAGATATGACTGATGAAATCCCTGCTCACCTGGTTGAATGCAATCTCCAGCTCCCCTCCTGGAAGGTCAGGGTGATAGGAAGTGGCTCAAAGCCCCAACCCCCTAAACATATGGTCGATCCTTCTGGTGGGACCAGGTCCCCATGGTAACCCTACAGGTAGGCTGCCCCAACCCTGTCAGCTCATTAGCATATGAATTCTCAGATGTGGTCCAAGGCCATGGAAGCAATTTCCTATCAACAGAAACCCCAAAGATGTAGAGGTTACCTCCCCAGACACAAGGGGCAAAGATAAGCCGAGTGCTTTATTAAAATACAGATACACACACACAATATAAAATGTATTTCTTTCCTCCTCCTGAAGGTAGAGAATGGTGTGAAAAGGTGGATTTTATATTTTATCCTCTATAAAGAGCTTGGAAACTTCTGGAGTCCATAGAGTCTGTCTTTCTTATGTATTTTAAGTGTTTGGAATCCTCATTTTTGTTTCCTTTTCTACTGCTAAGAAATCTGTTCCTTTTCTGACAAATCATCTTCGAGGGTAAGAGGAAGAGAACGTGAAAGGTATGGCGCCTTTTTAGTTTGTTGTTTTCTTACTGAAAGATTTGAAGTCCAGCTGGAAGTCTGCTCCCATTTCTGGATTTCCACAGCTCTTCATCTAAACAGCCCTTATGGCACATGCCACTTTTGACCTTGTGTTACAGTTATTGGAATCCTTGTTTCATCCTCCCTAATAATCTGAACCTGGTAGAAGGAAGGTTTGGTTGGTTTTTTTAAATCTTTTTTTTATCGCCCACTCCCTTCTCCTCCCCTACAGAAAGCCTAGCACAGTCCCTTGGAAAAAGTGTTTTAAACGACTGCCTCTCTTACCATTGAGGACCTAATGCTAAGAATAAAAACTTTAGTCCTCAATCTCCCTCTCTTCCTTCCTTCCTTCCAAGACGGAGCTTTAGAAACTGCACTTGGAGGTGGCAGGGCCTTTGACTCCACTATGACACCTGCCACGAGAGGGCCCAGTAAATTGGGTGCAGAAAATGTGGGTACACTGGCATGAGCAAGCTAAAGAAAGTCAACGCTTGTCAACTTGGGCACGAGCAGCATTTGTCGAAAGCGTCCTTGCCAATGTGATGGAAGAAATCCCTTTATCTCATTCCCGGGGGGAGTTTTCTCTTTGAGTGAGCTTGAGGGACTAAGAGGCTAGGGTTGTTTCCATCCCCTGCTTGCAGACGTGGGCATGGCCACCGTAAGGCAGTCCTGGAATCATGAATCCCTGTTATTCTCCTGCAAAGGTCATTGCCACGACTCACTACCCTAGCGATTCAACTCGACTGCCGAGGAATGTAACACCCATGCAAGAGATCCCATGACAATAAGGTGAAAACGCATCATCTCACTCCATCCAGTAGTCCATTCCCTAAAGGGGAAAATATCACAGGTGTAGAGGCAGAGAAACCATATGGAGACATGGGGGCGGAGGGCAGTGTTACGGCTTCCTTTTGGCTCTTGGAACTTCAAGGGCAACCACCCGCAATCAACAAATGAGCTTTAATCACAATAATAATGTTATATCTGAGAACAATAAATACTCTAGCGGTGCCCATTAAAAGTAGCCCATGAAGCATTTCTTGAAATTGCTTTCCAGTTCATTTCAAACATGACTCTATTAAGCTATTAAATAAAACAGAGAGGACTGTCTCATAAAATGAGAACGGGGATTATCTTGAAGAAGGATAGAGGCTAGATTTCCAGCATCTAAATTTTCTTAAAAATGCAAGTGATACAATTTCGCTACGCGTAACTCTTAAGTTACATAAAATACTCTCTGGTTGGAATCACATTTTGTACAACAGCAATTCTTTATCTCAAGGGAGTGATGAGCTTTATGGAATGCTTTAACAAGGAAATAGAAAGATTGAAAATAATCAAGAACTTGAATGAATTTTACCTACCAAAAAAAAACAGGTAAGATACTTTTAAATCAAACAACTTCAGGGAGAGCAACTGGGTTTGTCCTCTCAGAATTTTAAATGTATCTTAAGGTCATAAATGAAGCCACAGTCACTGGTGTTTACATTTTTCAAAAATTCTCATATGATGTGCATTTTTTTATCATTACTTTTCTTTTAAGATTTATTTTATTTATTTATTCCACACACACACATTGTTTGTATTTGCTGTCTGCTCTCTGTGTCTGCCCAAAACATAGATTTATCATTACTTTTTAAAAAAAAGATTTATTTTATTTATTCATATATTTCTTTAAAGATGTGATTTGGGCCAGAAGCCTACAACTTGAAAAAAAATTTAGATTGTCTTCAACTATTTAACCTAAAAGGCTTTTAATATACTAAAAGAATCCACAAAATTCTAGGTTTAATATTATACAGATTTTTAGAGAAGTTGTAGGTTTATAGAACAATCATGCATAAAATACTGGATTCCTATAACTCACCCTATTAACACCCTGCATTGGTATGGTATATTTATTACAATTGATAAAAACACATTTTTATAATTGCACTATTAACTATAGTCTATGGTTTAACTTAGGATTCACTATTTGTGTAGTGCAAGTCCATAGATTTTTTTATTTTATTTTATTCTTATACCTTACATTTCCCCTTTTAACCATATTCGGATATATATTTCAGAGTTGTTAATTATATTCACATTGTTATGCAACCATCACCACAATCCACTACCAAAATATTTCCATTGTTCCAAGTAGGAACTTGGTAATTTTTAAGCCTTAACTTTCTATTCCCTGTCCCCATCTATGCCCTGATAACCTATATTCTAGATTCTGACTCTATGAGTTGCTTATTCTAATTATTTCATATCGGTGAGATCATACAATATTTGTCCTTTTGTGTCTGGCTTATTTCATTCAACATGTTGTCTTCAAGGTTCGTCCATGTTGGCACATATGACAGACTTTCATTCCTTATAATGAATAATATGCCAATGTATGTGAATACCACATTTTGTTTATCCACTTACTGGTTGATGGACAATTGGAATTCTTCAATCTTTCAAAAATTGTCAATAATGTCATTATAAAGATTGATGTGTAAATATCTGCTCAAGTTCCTGCTTTCAATTCTTTTGTGTACATACCTAGAAGTGGAAATGCCAGGTCATATGGTAATTCTATACATAACTTTTTGAGGACAGCCAAACTGTCTTCCAAGTGGCTGCACCATTTTACATTCCCACTAGCAAAGAATGAATGTTCCTGTTTCTCCACAATCTCTCCAGCACTTGACATTTTCCATTCACTTAATAGTGATCATTGTAATGAGTGCGATATGGTATCTCACTGTGGTTTTGATTTGCATTTCCCAGATGGCTAATGATGTTGAGCATTTTTCATGTGCTTTTTGGCCATTTGTGTATCTTCTTTGGAGAAATGTCTATCCAAGTATTTTCCCCAATTTTAAATTGGGTTGTTTTTTGTTGCTGTTGAATTGCAGGATTTCTTTATATATTCTGGATATTAAATCTTTATCGAATACGTGATTTCCAAATATTTTCTCCCATTGTGTAGGTTGTTGTTTTACTTTCATGATAAAGTCCTTTGAGGCGCAAAAGATTTTAAATTTGATGAGATCCCGTTTTTTATTTGGTTGCTCACGCTTTGGGTGTAAAGTCTTACTTTCCTATATTTTCTTCCAGGAGTTTGATAGTTCTGGCTCTTATATTTACGTCTTGGATCTATTTTGAGTTGATTTTTTGTTTTGTTTTGTTTTTTCTTACAAAAGCATAATTTTAAGTGTTATCGGCTCAGATACTTTAATTAGTAGCTCTCACATACACAGATTGATAAATCATCTTTGCTGTTCACGGAGCCTATAGCAGTAAGAGTTATAACCACACAAGGAAATGTAGTTAAATTGAAGCTGGAAAGAGATCATATGAAAAGAAGCTGGCTCCTGCCTTAGCTTTTTCTAAGTGGACCAAGCTGTCTGCAATGGCCGCCCCTAACACAAATAACAACAGAAGACAATCACACATGATGAACTGGTTTGCAGAGGAATTCCTCTCTAGCAGTGACAGTAAATGGATGACAACTCATTTCTTGAGAACAGATTCCTAGTGAATACCCAGAAACAGATACCAGCCAAAGTCATTATTTATTCTCATCACATCTGTGTATCCTCAGAATAGGAAGAAGAAAAAGAGGTTGTACTGTGGGCTCATTCTTTTGTGGTACACAAGTCATGCTCTGGCTCTGCCAGTGCCTCTTCTTGGGAATCCAGGGGGGGGGGCATCCAATGGATCAGCCATGGAGGAAATAATAGGGATTTTCTTAGCCTGGAAATAACCATAGACCTTCTTTCCACAGACCAAGAGTATAACATTCTTTCCACTGCTCTTGACTCTGTCCACCACCTTCCCATAGGGTTCATCCAGCACATTTACCCCCATTCACTTCGATGATGATATCATCATCTTCCAGCCCAAACCAGGTCGGCAGGGCTGCCCTTCTGCACCTCTTTGATGAATGAGCCTGGCAGATTCCAAATCACATTTACGTGAAAGCAACAGCCGTTTTCATCTTTAACCAGCTTGCAGAGTTTAGCCTTCATATCTCCTACTTCCTCTGTAGTATCTGGACTTGAGACCTCCAGAGAAGCAGGAGCAGGAGCTAGAGCCTCCTTGACAGAACTATTGGGCAGTTCTTGACTTTGATAGTAGAGAAATGGAGAAAAACAATCTATATATGTTGTCCATCTCTTTGTCTACCAACAACAGTGATCTCAACCTTCCCAATCAGTTCCATCACACTGTCATGACCGAGGGCTTCCCCAGGCTTGCCATTGACAGCATCTACCAGGTCATTGCTCTTCAGGGCAGCCTCCTCTGCTGGGCTTCTGGAATCTATGTCCTTGATGATTTGACCTTTCTGGTCTGAGCATGCCCTCAAGTAGAACCCATAGACATTGCTTCTCTCTTCTTCTTTTTTTTTTTTATTTTTTTTATTTTTTAAAGATTTATTTATTGATTCCCCTCCACGTGTTGTTTGCTCTCACTGTCTGCTCTCTGTGTCCATTTGCTGTGTGCTCTCTGTGTCTGCTCATCTTTCTTTAGGAGGCACCAGGAACCAAACCTGGGACCTCCCTTGTGAGGGAGAGGCATTCAACTGCTTGAGCCACTTCAGCTCCCTGCTTTGTTGTGTCTCTAGTTGTATTTCCTCTTTTGTGTCTCCTTGTTGCGTCATCTTGTTGCGTCAGCTCGGCATGCCTGCCCATCACACCAGCTCGCTGTCTTGCTCGCCTTCTCCAGGAGGCACCGGGAACTGAACCTGGGACCTCCCATGTGGTAGGTGGGAGCTCAATTGCTTGAGGCATATCCACTTCCCACCACTTCTTAATCTCTACAACCCAGGGCTTGTGGGGTAGCGGTTTCAAACTGACTTTCTCTCTTGAATTTTATCTTCTGCTCACTGTGGCATTATCTGTTTCCTTATCCACCAGCAGAAACATGACATGGCTTCCTGACTTTTCACCTTTTCAACCACTTCCCCATGGCTGGCATTTTCTACATTCTCTCCATTCACTTCAATCAAGCAATCATCAGCTAGGATACCAGCTTTCATAGCCACACCTTTAAGTATTATATCATTCATGTACGCTCCCTTTTTACCATGGACAGTTTTCAGAGAAAAGCCATAGCTGTTCCCCTCCTTCACCAGGTAGCACAGCCAAGGCTGAGTTCAAGTGTCCCCTCCACCATTCATCACCGGGGGCAGTTCCTCATCACCCAAACCTGGTGCCTTCTGACTCTGACCCAACTCCTTCAAGTTGGCCTGTTTTTTAATGGCTTTCTCATTCCCATCCACAACTAGAAAAGTTACTGAATGTCCACTCTTTCTGACCAGATCCACAACCTGCACAAGTGCTTCATTGTCCACAAAACACCATTGATCCTAAGAACTCTGTCTCCATCCTGGAGGCCAGTCCTCTCTGCCAGGTTGCCCTTCTCAGCCACCCAGACCAGGTGGCCAGCAGTGTCCTTCTCGATTCACAGGAAGAAGCCATAACTTCTTGTTTGGACAGCTTATGTTCTTGGGTTTGAAAGTGGAGGCATTTCTGGATCTGGAAGGGAGAGAAGCTGCTCTGTTCACTTGGGAATTCTCCCTCTGCTGATGAGCACAAGTCTTGGAACTCACTGGACTTTGAACAAAGGTTGACTTAACAGCTGATATATTTAACAGGAACGTGTGGTCTGAGTTCAGGTGAACTCTGTTCTTCCTTCCTGCCAGCTGGCTGGGCCCTGAGCTGGGAAAGCCTGAAAAACTCTCAGCAAACAAGTGCTAGGCCCACCTGCCTGACTGCCTGAGGATGTGACTTCTTGCCTGCCCTTCCCAAGGAATCTTGAGTGGATTTTTGTATGAGATGAGAGGTAGGGGTACTCCTTCTTTCTTTTGCATATAGACACCCAGTTTTCTCCACACCCTTTGTTGAAGAGACTATTCTTTTCCAATAGAGTGGACTTGGACCCTTGTCAAAAATCAGTTGGCCTTAAAGGTGAGGGTTGATTTCTGAGCTCTCAATTCCCCTAGTCTTAATGTCTGTCCTTGTGCCAGTAACACGCTGTTTTGATATTGTGGCTTTGGAATAAGTTTTAAGATGAGGAAGTATGAGTCCTCTAACTTAATTCTTCTTTTTCAAGATGGCTTTAGCTATACTGGGTCCATTAGCCTTTCAGATAAATTTGGTGATTGGTTTTTCCATTTCTGCAAAGAAGGCTGTTGGAGTTTTTATTAGGATTCCATTGAATCTACAAATTGCTTTGGTTAGGTGTATTAGTCAGCCAAAGGGGTGCTCATGAAAAGTACCAGAACTCTGTTGGCTTTTATAAAGGGTACTTATTTGGGGTAGAAGCTTACAGTCACAAGGCCCTAAAGAGTCCAACTCGAGGTACTGTAAGAGGTACTTTCTCACCCAAAGTCATTGGCCATGTGTTGAAGCAAGATGGTAGGTGATGTCTGTGAGGGTTCAGCCTTCCTTCTTCCTCTGAAGGCTCCGTGGTCCCAGCTTCTTCCCATCTCAGCTATAGGCTGGCACAAGGTCCTTCTCTCTCACCCCAGGGCTCATTTCTTTCCAGGCTCAGCTGCTCTGGTCTCTTCACAGGGTCAGCTGTAGACTATCAGGCTCATCTCTCTTCCCGGGGCCTCTGCCGTGTCTAATGAGCGGTCTCTCTTCCTCTGTGTATTTACTTCCATGTGAGAGTCTGTTTTATCCTCACCAAAGGGGTGGGGACTCAAACTGAGTTGCCCTAATGACATGGTCAAATAAAAGCCCTAATCTTGATTTAATAAAGTAAAAGTGAAACCTCTGAATCTAATACGATATAATACACCCAGAGGTAACACCAGTTTACAAACATAATCCAATATCTATTTTTGGAATTTATAAACAATACCAAACTGCCACAGGAGGACTGACATCTGTGGTGGTTTGAAGCTGTATTTACCCCAAAAAACATGTTCTTAAATCTAATCCATTCCTGTGGATGTGAAGCCATTATAAGTAGACCTTTTGATGAGGTTACTTTGGTTAAGTTCTGTATGTGGTCCAGCCCAATCAAGATGAGTCTTAATACTATTATGGGGTCCTTTAAAAAGAGAGTGAATTCAAACATGAAAGAGAGAAAGCCATAGGAAAGTAAGAAGCTGAAACAGAACCCAGAAGAGAAGGAAGAAACCAGCAGATGCCACCATGTGCCTTGCAATGTGACAGAGGAATCAAGGATCATCGGCATCCAGGCCCAGAAAGCCACAGTCTTCAGGGAGAAAGCACCACATTGATGGGAACTTGATTTGGACTTACTGGCCTCAAAACCATAAGTGAATAAATTCCCATTGTTTAACTTCACCAGTTTCATGGTATTTGCTTAAGCAGTCTAGGAAACTAAAACAATGTTTTAACAATACTTACTCTGCTAATGCATGAACATGGAATGTCCTTCCACTTATTTAGGTTTTCTTTTATTTCTTTTAGCAGTGTTGTGTAATTTTCCGTGTACAAGTCCTTTACATCCTCGGGTAGAGCTCTTCCTAGATATTTGATTCTTTTAGTTGCTATTGTAAATGGATTTTTTTCTTGATTTCTTGTTCTGATTGTTCAAAACTTGTGTATAGAAACACAACTGAGTTTTGGGTGTTGATCTTTTACCCCACCTCTTTGCTGAACCCATTTATTAGCTCTAGAACTTTGTTATGGACTTTTTTTTAGGATTTTATATATAAAGGATCATGTTATCTGCAAATAGGAAAAGTTGTACTTCTTTCCAATATGGATACTTTTTGTATTAGTCAGCTAAAAGGGGTGTTGATGAAAAATACCAGAAATCAGTTGGTTTTTATAAAGGGTATTTATTTGGGGTAAAGCTTACAGTCACAATGCCATAAAGAGTAAATTACTTCCCTCACTAAAATCTGTTGCCACATGTAGGAGCAAGATGGCTGCCAGTCTCTGCGAGGGTTCAGGCTTCCTCCTCAGGCTCTGTGGTCCCAGCTTCTTCTGGTCTCAGCTGTAGGCTGGTATAAGGCTCATCTCTCTCCCTGGGGCTCATTTCTTCCTGGGCTCAGCTGCTCTGGTCACGCCACAAAGTCAGCTGTAAACTTTCAGGCGAAGGGCTCGTCTCTCTTCCCAGGGCCTCTGCAGTGTCTCTTTCGTCACGTATCTGCTTCTCTGTGTGTTTACTTCCCAGGGCTCCAGCATCAAAACTCTAACTGTGCCCTCTGCCATGTCATTTTCTCTGTGAGTACCTGCCCACCACCCACCAAGGGGGCAGGAATTAAATGCCCTACCGATGTGACCCAATCAAAGACTTAATCATAATTTAATGAAGCAAAAGTGAAACCTCTGAAGTGAATACAATCTAATATGCCCAGAGGAGCAGACCAGTTTACAAACATAATCCAATACCTATTTCTGGGATTCATAAACAATATCAAACTGCTGCACTTTTCTTTCTTTTTCTTGCTTTATTGTGCAGGCAATAACTTCCAGTACAATGTTGAATAACAGTAGTGATAGTCGGCATCTTTGTCTTGTTCCCAACCTTAGAGAAGAAGCTTTCAACATTTCCCATTGAGTACGATGTTGGCTGTGGATTTCTCATATATACCCTTTATCATAGTGAGGAATTTTTCTCCTATCTCTCCTATCTTTTGAAGTGTTTTTATTAAGAAAAGATGCTGGTTTTGTTGAATGTCTTTTCTGTATCAGTTGAGATGATCATGTAACTTTTTTCCTTCAACTTGTTAATGTGGTATATTACGTTAATTGATTTTCTTGTGTTGAACTACCCTTGCATACCAGGAATAAATCCCACTTGGTTGTGGTGTATAATTCTTTTAATATGTGGCTGAATTCTATTTGCAAGTATTTTAGAAGGAAAGCTTTCAGTCTTTTTGCATTAAGTCAGATATTGGCCATGGGTTTTTAATATATGCCCTTTATCATGTTGAGGGAATTTCCTTGTATTCCTAGTGTTCTAAGTATTTTTATCAAGAAGGGGTGCTGGGGTGTTGTTGTTGTTTTTCTTGTTTGTTTGTTTTTTAGGTACCTGGGGCCGGGGATTGAACCCGGGACCTTGTATGTGGGAAGCTGGCACTCAACCAGTGAGCCACATTGGCATCTCTGAGTTGGTTTTTTCATTTGTTTTGCTTGTTGTTTGTTTTCGTTTTTTTCAGGAGGCACCAGGAACCAAACCCAGGACCTCCTATGTGAGAGGCAGGTGTTCAATCGCTTGAGCTAAATCTGCTCCCTGCTAGGCTTTGTCATATGCCTTTTCTGCATCAATGATCATGATCAATTGATCATGTTGTTTTTTTTTTTCCTTCATTCTGGTAATGTGATGTATTACATTAATTGATTTTCTTATGTTGAATAACCCTTGCTTACCAGGGATAGATCCTACTTGATCATGGTGTATAATTCTTTTAATGTGCTATTGGATTTGGTTTACTACTATTTTGTTGAGGATTTTTGCATCTATATTCATAAGAGATATTTGTCTGTAGTTTTCTTTTCTTGTGGTATCTTTATCTGGCTCTGTTATGAGGGTGATGTTGGCCTCTTGCAATAAATTAGGGAGCGTTTCTCCCTCTTCAATTTTTTTTGGAAGCATTTGCACAGAATTGGAGTAAGTCTTCTTGGAATGTTTGGTAAAATTCCCCTGTGAAGCTTTCTGCTCCTGGGATTTTCTTTCTTGGATGGCTTTTGATTACTGTTTCAATCTCTTTACTAGTAATTGGTTTGTTGAGATCTTTTTCTTTTTGAGTCAGTATAGGAAGTTTGTGTGTTTCTAAGAATTTTTCCACTTCATCTAGTTTTCTAAAGTATCAGCACACAGCTTTTCATAGTATTCTCTTACAGTCCTTTTTATATCAGTGGAGTTGATAGTAATGTCCCCCTTTTCACTTCTGATTTTCATTATTTGTATCCTGTCTCTTTTTTCTTCATCAGTGTAGTTAAAGGTTTGTCAGTTTTATGGATCTTTTCAAAGAGCCAACTTTTGGTTTCATTGGTTCTCTCTGTTGCTTTTTTGTTGTTGTTCTCTATTTCATTTATCTCCATTGTAATCTCTGTTATTTCCTTCCTATTTTCCTCACTTTGGATTTAGTTTGTGCTTTTTTTTCTAGATCCTCCAGTTTTGAGATTAGTCTCTGATTCAAGATCTTTCTTCTTCTTTTTTTTTTTTTTTTAAGATTTTATTTATTTATTCATTTATCCCCCCTCCCCCTTGCTGTTTGTGCTCGCTGGGTCAGCTAACCACGCCGTGCGGGCAGGCTTGCCTTCACCAGGAGGCCCCGGGAACCGAACCCGGGGCCTCCCATATGGTAAACGGGAGCCCTACTGATTGAGCCACAGCCGCTTCCCTCTTCTTTTTTAATGTAAGCATTTAGAGCTATAAATTTCCCTCTCAGTACTGCCTTTGCTGCATCCAATAAGTTTTCATATGTTGTATTTTCGTTTTCATTCGCCTAAGTATTTCCTAATTTTCCTTGTGATTTCCTCTAACTCATTGGTTATTTAAAAGTATGTTGTTTAATTCCCACATACTTCTGAATTTTCCATTTCTTCCTCTGTTATTGATTTCTACCTTCATTTCCTTGTGGTCAGAGAAGACACATTGTATAATTTCAATATTTTAAAATTTATTAAGACTTGTTTTGTGACCTAAGTTATGGTCTATCCTGGAAAATGATCCATGTTCACTCAAATGTGTCTTCTGTTGTTGGCAAAGTGTTCTATAATGTCTGTTAGGTCTGGTTGGTTTAGAGAATCAGTCAATTCTTGTATTCCTTATTGATCTTCAGACAAGATTTTCTATTCATTATTGAAAGTGGTGAATTAAAGTCTCCAACTATTAATGTAGAAGCATCAATTTCTACCTTCAAATCTCTCAATGTTTGCTTCATATATTTTAGGGCTCTGCTGTCAGGTACATATATATATTTATAATTATTTTGTTTTCTTATTGAATTGACCCCTTTAACAGTATGTAATGACCATTTTTGACCCTCATAACTGTTTTTTACTTAAAGTCTATTTCATCAGATAGAGCTACCCTAGTTCCCTTTTGGTTACCACTTCCATGGTGTATTTTTTTCCATCCTTTCACTTTCAACCTACTTGTGTCTTTTAATTTCAGGTGAGTCTCTTGCAGATAGTATATCATTGGGTCATGCTTTTTTATCCATTCTGCCAACCTCTACCTTTTGACTGGAGAGTTTATCCATTTACACTGAAAGTCATTACTAATGATGCAAGACTCTCCTCTACCATTTTGCTATTTAGGCTATGTAAGTCTTAAACCTTTTTTTTTTGTTTGTTTGTTTCTCAATTCTTCTGTTAAACCCTACATTCTTATTTATTTGATTTTTTTTGTTTTGTACCATATTGAGTGCCTTCTCATTTCTATCTGGATATAATTTTCATCTATTTTACTTGTGGTTACCATGGGGTTAAGTTTAACATCCTAGACTTCTGGGAAGATGGTGGACTAGAAAGACATGGGATTCTCTTATCTCCCAGAAAAATAGCTAGAGGACAGACAGAAACAGCCTGGGGAAAAAAAATGTTCTAGGGTTTAGGACACCAGAGGAAGACTGGACACTGCCCAGAAGAGAGAGGGGCAAAGGAAAAAAATCTTGATTCCAAAACTGTGAGTTAAAAGCTGCAGCTGCAGCTGCCTACACCTGCCCCCATCCTATGGACAATTTTGAATACGCTGACCTCAGAACAGTGGCTGCTGACAAAAGGGGCCGCAGTGATACAACTACCCAGGAATTGGGAGAGAGAGGGACACAGCCTAAGGCTAACTCAGCTTGTGACCCATAAATTTGGTCTGCTTGTGTCCCACCAGCCCTTCCAGGCCAGCGGAGCTATGCCATTGTTTGCCTTGGGAGTCAGGACAAAAGATATCCAACTTTCTCAATCACCCTCTTTACTGACCAGGATGGGTGTCCTCACACAGAGGGCAGTGGAATTATTTCCTACCTGAGAAAAGGAGAGGGTGCTGCCAGAAAAGTTTGGAGAACAACCTCTTTTAAAGTTTGAATTACAAGGCTATTAGTGTCTAGCTGGATCCCTACCATATTGATCCGGCTTGTGTTGCAGCCAACACCCTCCAAACAGGCTTTGAACTAAGAAGGCTGTCAAAAAAGTGCCATCTGCTGGCAGAGGAAGGAAATGCATGTGAGGAAACTAATTAAGAGAGGCTTCTTCCAGCCTTTACAGTCTCGTTCACCAAAGCCCTTGGAAGTGGATCTGCAACCCATTACTGGGTCCAGGGTCCATATTTGAGCAACTAACAGGGGCAATCCTAAAGACCCAGAATAGGTTGAATCATGAATCAAAGAACAGCAGTAACACACAGCCTTCTGCCACTAACTCCCTATCTAAGATAGAGAAATTGAGCATCAGAATAAACTCACCACCCTAATCAGAGGCCTAGACATCAGCAGAAAACTACAAGTCATACTAAGAAAATGGATGAAATGGCCCAAGAAAAGGAATATATCAAAGCCCCAGAAGAGATACAGGATTTGAGAAAACTAAACAACGAGATTCATGCAAATTTCCAAAATCAAATTAATGAGTTGAAAGACAATATGGCTAAAGAGATAAAGGACATCAAGAAGGATGTCAAGAAGACACTGAGTGAGCACAAAAAAGTATTTGCAAACCTGAATACAAAAGTAAGGGAGCTTATGGGAATGAAAGACATGATAGGTGAGATAAAGAAAAAAAAATACATTAGAGGCATATAACAGCAGACTCAGAATAATAGAAAAAAGAATAAGTGATACAGAAGACAGAACAGCTGAAATTGAAAAGAGAGAAAAAAGAACAGAAAAAAATGAGCAGGGCTCAGAGAGTTGAATGATAATACAAAACACAACAACATACATGTCATGGGAGTTCCAGAAGGAGAAGAGAAGGGGAAAGGGGAAGAAAGAGTATTTGAGGAAATAATGGCTGAAAATTTCCCAACTCTCATGAAAGAAAGGAACTTACATGTCCAAGAAACGCAGCATACTACAATGAGAATAAATGCAAATAGACCTACTCTAAGACACATACTACTCAGCATGTCAATCATCAAAGATAAAGAGAAAATTCTCAGAGCAGCAAGGGAGAAGCAAACCATCACATAAGAGGGATACCCAGTAAGACTTAGTGTGGATTTCTCATCAGAAACCGTGGAGGTGAGAAGACAGTGGTATGATAAAATTAGGATACTGAAAGAGAAAAACTGCCCACCAAGATTTCTTTATCTGGTAAAATTGTCCTTGGAATTTGAAGGTGAGGATAAAATAGTCACAAACAAAAAGAAACTAAGAGAGTTTGTAAAAAAGAATCCGCCTTTGCAGGAAATATTAAAGGAAGACTTATAGATAGGAGAGAGAAGCTTGGAGGAGAGTGTAGAAGGCAAGAATAGCAGAAAGGATAACCAAAAGAATAAAAAGGCAAATGAAAATAAGTTATGACATATGAAAACCAAAGATAAAATGGTGGATGTAAATAATGCATTTACAGTAATATCATTGATTATGAATGGATTAAATTCCCCAATCAAAAGATATAGGATGGGGAGTGGATATAGCTCAGTGGCTGAGCATCTGCTTCCCATGTATGAGGTCCCAGGTTCCATCCCTGGTACCTTGTAAAAAAAAAAAAAAAAAAAAAGAAAAAGAAAAAGAAAAAAAAGCTATAGCCTGACACAATGCATAAAAAAACATGAGCCATCTATATGCAGCCTACAAGACACTCACCTTAGGCCCAGGGATACAAACCAGCTTAAAGTAAAAGGTTGTAAAAAGATATTCCATGCAAACAGTAACCAAAAAAGAGCAGGGGTAGCTAGACTAATATCAGACAAAACAGACTTTAAATGCAAAATGTTATAAAAGATACAGATACAATATTAATATATATTAATAAAAAGGACAATCCACAAAGAAGAAATAACAGTCATAAATATCTATGCACCTAATCAGGGTGCCCCAAAATACATGAGGCAAACTCTGGAAAAAACTGAAAGGAGAAATAGACATCTCTTCAATACTAGTTGGAGACCTCAACATACCACTCCCATCATTAGATAGAACAACTAGACAGAAGATCAACAAGGAAACAGGAAACTTGAACAATATGAAAAATGGGTTAGACCTAACAGACATATAAAGAATGTTGCACCCCAAATCAGTGGGTTATAGATTCTTCTCAAGTGCTTATGGATCTTTCTCCAGGATATCACATGTTCCTTTCTTTATTAAAAAATAAAAAAAATAAAAAACACTTTGAAAGATAGGAATAGAAAGAAAATTTATCAATATGATTAAAGGCATACATAAAAAAAACCCACAGCCAACATCTTACTCAATGAGGAAAGTTGAAAACTTTCCCTCTAAGACAAGGATGTCCATTGTTACCACTGTTATTCAACATTGTGCTAGAAGTTCAAGCTAGAGCAATTAGACAAAGGAAAAAAAAGAAAACAGCATCCAAACAGGAAAATAGGAAGTAAAACTCTCAGTATTCACAGATGACATGATCCTATATTTAGAAAATTCTGAAATGTCTATGACAAAGCTACTTGAGCTAATAAATAAGTTCAGCAAAGTAGCAGGATATAAGAAGAACATGCAAAAATCAGTAATGCTTTTGTACACTAGTAGTGAACAATCTGAGGAGGAAATCAGGAAAAAATTCCATTTACAATTGCAACAAAAAGACCCAAGTATCTAGGAATCAATTTAGCCTAAGATGTACAGGACCTATATTCAGAAAACTACAAAACAATACTAAAAGAAATCAATGAAGACTAAACAAACAGAAAGACATCCTGTGTTCATGGATTGGAAAACTAAATATTGTGAAAATGTCAATCCTACCCAAACTGAATTATAGATTCAATATAATACTAAGCAAAATTCCAACAGCCTCATTTACAAAAATAGAAAAGGCAATTACCAAGTTTATTTGGAAGAGAAAGTGCACCCAAATAGCCAAAAGCATTCTAAAAAGAAGAAAGATGTGGGAGGAATTTCACTGGCTGACCTTGAAACATACCACAAAGCTACAGTGGTCAAAACAGCATGGTATTGGCATAAAGATAGACACAGTGATCAGTAGAATAGAATTGAGAGTCCAGAAATAAACCCTCACCTCTATGGTGAAATGGTCTTTGACAAACCTACCAAGTCCAAACTGAAGGGACAAAACAGTCTTTTCAACAAATGGTGCTGGGAGAACTGGATATCTACAACCAAAAGTTGATAGAGGCCCCTATCTCACCCCCTATACAAGAAACAACTCAAAATGGATCAAAGACCTAAACATAAAAGCCAGGACCATAAAACTACTAGAAGAAAATGTTGGGAAAGAACTTAAAGATCTTGTGATAGGTGGTGGTTTCTTGGACCTTACACCCAAAGCATGAGCAACAAAAGAAAAAAATAGGTAATTGGAACCTTCTCAAAATTAAACACTTTTGCACACCAAAGGACTTTGTCAAAAGGGTGAAAAATACAGTCAACTCAATGGGCGAAAATATTTGGAAATCACGTATCTGATAAGGGTTTAATATCAATGACATATAAAGAGATGCTACAACTCAACAATAAAAAGAAAAACGACCCCATTTAAAAATGGGCAAAAGACTAGATTAGACGTTTGTCCAAAGAAGAAATACAAATGGTGAAAGAATTGTTCAACATCACTAGCAATTAGGGAAATGCAAATCAAAACTACAATGAGATATCATTTCACACCTATTAGAATGGTCACTGTAAAAAAGACAGAGAACTACAAGTGTTGGAGAGGATGTGGAGAGATAGGAACACTTCTTCACTGTTGGTGGGAACGCAGGATGGTACAATCAGTATGGAGGACTGTTTGGCAGTTCCTAAAGAAGTTGAATATAGACTTGCCACGTGACCCGGCAATACCACTACTGGGTATACACCCAGAAGAACTGAGAGCAGTGACACGAACAGACATCTGCACACTGATGTTCATAGCGGTGTTATTCACAATTGCCAAAAGATGGACATAACCCAGGCGTCCATCAATCGATGAATGGATAAACAAACTGTGGTGCATACACATGATGGGATATTACACAGTTGTAAGAAGAAAGGAAGTCATAAAGCATATGGCAACATGGATGAACCTGGAGGACATTATGTTGAGTGAAGCAAGCCAGACACAAAAGGACAAATACTGTATGATTGCACTATTATGAACTAAATATATTGGAGTTAATAACCAGAAAATAGAATGAGGTTAGAGAGCGTAAAGCTGAAAATTAATTTGTGCAGAATTGTTAAAAAGGAAGTATGTTAATCTTTAGAAATGAATAGAAAAGGTGAAAGCACAACATAATGTTTGTAACAAGCAGTGCATTATATGGGTGTGACAGTGGTTGAAAGGGAATGTCTAAGGTCATATATATTACTAAAAGGAAAGCTTAAAAATGTAACATGGGACTATATAGCATAGTAAAACCTCATGTGAAATATGAATATGGGAAATATTGCATATATAAGACTTTTTCTTTGTAATTGAACAAATGCATGTTAATGTTACAATGTTAGTAGTAGACAAAAAAAAACAAAAAACCATTATGCTAAGTGAAAGAAACCAGACACAAAGTACTACATATTGTATGATTCCATTCATATAAAGTATAAATATAAATTGATTTATAAAGATGAAATCAGATTCGTAGTTATGTAGGGTTGGGGAAGGACAGAGGGATTGAGAGGTGACTGCAAGGGGTGTGGAGTTTTTCTTTTTGGAGTAGTGGAATGCACAACATTGTGATTATAATAAAAGCAATTGATTATATACTTTGGATAGATTGTATGGTATGTGATTATATCTCAATAAACTTGCTTTATAAATAAACAAATAATTGTGCAAGAATAGCCAGAAATAACAGCTATGTACAGCAGGGGAAGCATAAAGAGACTGAGAGGTGATGAATATTTTTTTTTTGTTTATTATTATTATTATTATTGAAATAATGAAAATGCTCTAATAATGATTGATGTGATGAATGTACAACTATGTGATTATACCAAATACCATTGATTGTTGCTTTGGATGGATTGTATGCTTTATTAATATGTATCAATAAGATTGATTTGTTTTAAAAAATTTAACATCCTTGGGAAGCGGCTGTGGCTCAATCAGTAGGGCTCCCGTTTACCATATGGGAGGCCCCGGGTTCGGTTCCCGGGGCCTCCTGGTGAAGGCAAGCCCGCCCGCACGGCGTGGTTAGCTGACCCAGCGAGCACAAGCAGCAAGGGGGGGATAAATGAATGAATAAATAAAATCTTTAAAAAAAAAAAAAAATGTAACATCCTAAATATATTACAATCATATCTGGTTTGATACCAATTTGACTTGACTAGCATACATACACTTTTTTTATACACCTCACCCCTCCACACCTTTTTTTTTTTATTTGCCACTTATATCTTTATACATTGTATGTCCCAAACCATATATTTATCATTAATTTTGATGCATTCTCATTTTAGCACCAGCAGGAAGTAAGAAGTAGACTTACAAACCAAACAATACAATACAATAGTACTTGCATTTCAAATGACCAAAATAGTGATCTTCACTGGAGGTCTTTATTTCTTTTTATTGCTTTGACCCACTGTCCAAAGCAGTCTGAAGAACTCACTCTGGATTGCTTGTAGGGCAGGTCTAGTGGAGATGAACTCCCTCAGCTTTTGTTTATCTGGGAATGTCTTAATCTCTTCCTCATTTATGAAAAAAAAAAAATGCTCACCAGCTATAAAATTCTTAGTTGACAGTTATTTTCTTTCAACACTTTTATTTCAACCTGCTGCCTTTCATGCCTCCACAGCTTCTGGTGAGAAATCAGCACTCAATCTAATTGGGACTCTCTTGTACATCATACATTGCTTTTCTCTTACAGCTTTCAGAACTCTCTCTGTGTCTTTTACATTCAATAGTGTGGTCAATATATGACAGGTTGTATTTTTCTTCATGTTTATACTGTTTGGTTTTCTCTGGGCTTCTTGATGTGCATATTCACGTCTTTTGCTATGTTTGGGGAGTTCTCTGCCATTATTTCTTTGAATATTCCTTCTGCCTTTTTCTCTTTCTTCTCCTTCTGGGACTCCAATAATGTCAACTGGTATACTTGATCATGTCCCAGAGGTGTCTTAGGCTGTTTTCACTTTTTATAGTTCTTTTTTTTTTTTTCCCCTGCTCCTCAGCCTGACTCATTTCAATTGTGTTGTCTTCCAGTTCATTGATTCTTTCTTCTGCCACCTCCTATCTGCTCTTGAAACTTCCCTGGGAATTGTTCATTTTGGTTATTGTCGTCCTCAACTCCAGTAGTTCTTTGCTTTCTTTTTAAAATTTCTATGTCTTTGACGTTCTTTCTTAATTTGCAACAAATGTTCTGCAACAATGCAAGGTGTTGGTTTGGGGGAGATGTATGGGAATTATGCATGATTGTTTTATAAGCTCACAATATTGCTTTTTGAAAAAAGTCATTGAGGTCTACAATGTGAACTATGGTCCATGCTTAGTGGCAAAGCCCCAGGATGTGTATATCCATTGCAGGTGACGTGCCACACTAATGAAAGATGTTTATGTGGGAGGTTGTGGGAGGTGTGGGAGGAGGGGCATATGGGAATCCCTATAATTTTTGTGTAACATTTATGTAATCTATGTATCTTTAAAAAAAAATTAATAAAAAAGTCAATGAAATAAAAATTGTCACAATTTTACACAGAAAAAAAATTTTCTGTCTTGTCAGTAAGATTCTCATATTGCCCATTCAATGTTTTCCTGATACCACTTAGTTCTTTCTCTGTATTTTCCTTCATTTCCTTGGGCATTTTTAAAAAATTTTTAAGTCTTTTTCATCTTCATTTTTTTTCATGGAAGATCATCTGGAGGGAGAAGTTGTTTCTTTCTTTTTTTTAAAGTGCACTTGTAGGTTTGCAAAATAATCATGCAATATTCCCAAATACCCTCTCCCCTTACACACAGAGTTTTCCATATTATTAATATTTTGCATGAGTGTGGGACCTTTGTTTCAATGATGAAACAATATCATTATACTTATACTATTAACTACAGTCCATAGTTTACATCTGGGTCCATTTTTTGTGTTCTACAGTTCTAGGTTTTCCTTTTTATTCTGGTAACCTATATAACAACTAAGATTTCCCACTATATCGCTTTCAAGTATACAGTTCAGTGGTGTTATATTACATTCACAATACTGTGCTACCATCACCACCAGCCATTACCAAAACATGTCAGTCATCCTAAAGAGAAACTCTACCCATTAAGGATTAACTCCTCATTCCCCACCCCCACCTGGCCCCTAGTAACTTATATTCTAGCTTCTGTCTCTATAAATTCGCATATTCTAATTATTTCATATAAGTGAGATCATACAATAGTTGTACAAGAAGTTGCTTCTTGTATGATGCCTCTCCCTTTCCCCCAAAATAGCAGGAAAAAACAGAATAATGAAGTTCCAACTTCTTTAAATTAAAATGCCATCTGGGAAGTGGATGTGGCTCAAGCAGTTGAGTGCCTGCCTCCCACATGGGAGCTCCCAGGATCGGTTCTTGGTGCCTACTGAAAAAACAAAAATAAACAAGAAAAACAAATGATAAAACCAATTCAGAGAAGCCGATGTGGCTCAGTGGTTCAGCACTGGCTCCCCTGCTTCCAAGGTCTCGAGTTCAATCCCCAGCCCACAGTAGCTCAAAAAAAAAAAAAAAATCCATCTAAACAGAATGCTTTCTTTTTTGTGGATATAAAGAGAAACTACAGCACAAGATTTATTACATCTCCAATTTTGAATTCTGTTGAAAAGCTGACTCAAAATGAGTTGATTACACTTCATTTCCATCTCTTTAATGTCTCTAGAGTAGAGAATTACATATTAGCCTTCAATTCAATGTTTCAGATTCTTGTTAGCAGAACAGGAAAACCAGTAGGATAAATTACTTCTGGCTCACCCTCAAATGAACTCTCCGTTAACACAGAATTTTATAAAATAAGATTTGTTGTTGATGGAGGTCCCTTGAAAGAAAATTCACGTCTTTGCTTGAGACAATCCCATGAAACTATTAGTAATAAAATTAAATAAAAAAAAAAAAACAAAAAACAGGACTTCCGGGAAGATGGCGGACTAGTAAGACACGGGAATCTATTCTCCAGAAAAATAGTTAGAGGACAAGCTGAAACAGCCCCAAAAAAGATCTTCTAGGGTTTAGGACAGCAGGTGAAGGCTGCACACCACCCAGAGGAGAGAGGGACAGAAGAGGGAAATCGTGACAACAGAACCGTGAGTTGCAAGTAGCAACTTCTGCTGCTGCCGGCACCCTCCCCCACACTCTTCAGAATTCTCGGGCCCCTGGGCCTGCGACCACAGACAAAGGGGGCTTCAGGGATCTGCCACTCCCGGAAAGGGGAGAGAGAGGGACACAGCCTTAGGCTGACTCAGGTTCTGACTTGAAATTTGGGCTGAAGAGCCCCACGGACCCTTCCACACAGCGGTTTGCCCTGGAAGCCCAGAAAGGACTGGAGAAATCCGACCCTCCCAACCTCCCTCTCTTCTAGCCTGGACTAATTGTTGAGGACACCACAGGAGAGGGGAGAGAGAGCCTGGGGCTGACCCTGCTTTGGACTCCCAGGTTTGGTCTGCCCTGTCCCAAGAGCCCTTCCAGGCTGGGTGGGGCTGCGCCATTGTTTGCCTTGGAGCCTGCAAGGGGCTAAAGATATACAAACCTCCCAATCTCCTCCTCTACTAACAGGGACTGATTGTTGAGGATTCAGAAGGGAGTGGAAATATTTCCTAGCTGGGAAAAGGGGGGCGCTACGAGAGAAGTCTGGAGAACTGTCTCAGAAAGTTTGAATCACAGGGCTCTTAGCCCCCAGACAGGAAGTTCTATCACATTGATCTGGCCTGTGTCACAACAAATACGCTCCGACCAGGTATTGAATTGAGAGCTGCCAACAAGCGCCATCTCCTGACAGACCAAGGAAGTGCACATAAGAAAATTAATAAGTAAGAGAGGCTTTTCCTGGCCTCTATAGCCTCCCTGCCCAAGGTCCTAGGAAACGACTCTACAACCAATTACTGGGTCCAGTGCCCAGTTTTGAGCAACCAGCAGAACAATCCTAACAATCAAGGTTGAGCCAAAAATCAAAGAGCTGTGGCAACTCACAGCCTCCTGCCACTAATACCCCATAAAAGAGAAAGAGATAGAGCATCTAAGTAAAATACAAACTAACCAGATGCCTAAGCACCAGCAAAAAATTACGAGCCATACTAAGAAAATAGAAGACATGGCCCAAGAAAAGGAATACGGCAAAGTCCCAGAAGAGATGCAGAATTTGAGAGAACTAATCAGTGAGATGAGCACACATTTCCAAAATCAAATTAATGAGGTGAAAGAGAATATAGTTAAAGAGATCAATGACATCAAGAAGTCATTGAGCGAACGCAAAGAAGAATTTGAAATCCTGAACAGAAAAGTAACGGAGTTCATGGGAATGAAAGACACAATAGGTGAAGTAAAAAATACATTTGAAGCATACAACAGCAGACTCGAAATTATAGAAGAAACAATAACTGATACCAAAGACAGAGCAGCTAAAATTGAAGAGAAAAAAGAATGGAAAAAATTGAGCAGGGGCTCAGAGAGTTGAATGACAACACAAAACGCAAGAACATATGTGTCATGGGAGTTCCAGAAGGAGAAGAGAAAAGAAAAGGGGCAGAAAGAGTATTTGAGGATATAATAGCTGAAAATTTCCCAACTCTCACGAAAGAAATGAACTTACATGTCCAAGAAGCACACCATACCCCAATAAGAATAAATCCAAAGAGACCTACACCAAGACACATATTATTCAGAATGTCAAATGTAAAAGATAAAGAGAAAATGCTCAGAGCAGCAAGAGAGAAGTAAACAATCACGTACAAAGGACATCCAGTAAGACTTAGTGCAGATTTCTCTTCAGAAACCATGGAGGCAAGAAGACAGTGGTATGATACAATTAGGAAACTGAAAGAGAAAAACTGCAAGCCGAGAATTCTTTATCCAGCAAAACTGTCCTTCAAATATTAAGGTGAATATATAGTATTCATAAACAAACAGAAATTAAAAGAGTTTGCAAAAAAGAATCCACCTTTGTAGGAAATATTAAAGGAAGCCTTAGAACCTGAAAGAAAAAGACAGGACAGAGAGGCTTGGAGGAGAGTATAGAAGAAAGAAATAGCAGAAAGGATAACCAAAAGAGTAAAAAGAGAGACAAAAATAAGATGACATATGAAAACCAAAGAATAAAATGGAGGAAATAAATAGTGCATTTTCAGTAATATCATTGAATGTGAATGGATTAAATTCCCCAATCAAAAGATACAGGCTAACAGAATGGATAAAAAAAAAAAAAACATGAGCCATCCATATGCTGCTTACAAGAAACTCACCTCAGACCAAAGGATACAAGCCGGCTGAAAGTAAAAGGTTGGAAAAAGATACTCCATGCGAAAAGTAAACAGAAAAGAGCAGGGGTAGCTATACTAATATCAGACAAAACAGACTTCAAATGCAAAAAAGTGATAAGAGATGTGAAAGGCCATTATATATTAAAAAAGGGATGATCCTCCAGGAAGATATAACAGTCATAAATATCTATGCACCTAACCAGGGTGCCCCAAAATATATGAGACAAACTCTGGCAAAACTGAAGGGAGAAATAGACATTTCTACAATAATCATCAGAGACTTCAACACGCCTCTCACATCATTAGATAGAACAACTAGACAGAAGATCAACAAGGAAACAGAGAACTTGAGCAATATGATAAGCAAGTTAGACCTAACACACATATACAGAACACTGCATCCAAACTCAGCGGGTTATACATTCTTCTCAAGTGCCCATGGATCTTTCTCCAGGATAGACCACATGTTAGGTCACAATACAGCTCTCAATAAATATTAAAAAATTGAAATTACACAAAGTACCTTCTCAGATCATAATGGAATGAAACTAGAAATCAATAACAGACAGGAAAAAAGTAAATTTGCAAATGTGTGGAGACTGAACAACACACTCCTAAATATTCAGTGGGTCAAAGAAGAAATTGCAAGTGAAATAAGTAAATATATTGAGACAAATGAAAACGAGAACACAACGTATCAAAACTTATGGGATACAGCAAAGGCAGTATTGAGAGGGAAATTCATAGCCCTAAATGCCTATATTAAGAAACAAGAAAGAGCTAAACACAAAGATTTAACTGAACAACTTGAGAAACTAGAAAAAGAACAGCAAACCAATCCCAAAGCAAAAAGAAGGAAAGAAATAATAAAGATTAGAGTGGAAATAAATGAAAATGAGAACAGAAAAGCAATAGAGAAAATCAACAAAACCAAAAGCTGGTTCTTTGAGAAGATCAATAAAATTGACAAACCCCTCGCTAGACTAACAAAGAAAAAAAGAGAGAAGATGCAAATAAATACAATCAGAAATGAAAGGGGGGAAATTATAATGACCTCACAGAAATAAAAAGAATCATAAGAGGATATTATGTGAAATGATATGCCAACAAACTAGACAACCTAGATGAAATGGACAAATTTCTAGAAACTCATAACCAACCTACACTGACACAACAAGAAATACAAGAACTTAACAAACCAATCACAATTAAGGAGATTGAATCTGTCATCAAAAATCTCCCAGCAAAGAAAAGTCCAGGACCAGATGGCTTCACAGGTGAGTTCTACCAAGCATTTCTAAAAGAATTAACACCAAATCCTGTTTAAACTCTTCCAAAAAATTGAAGAGGAGGGAAAATTACCCAACATATTTTATGAAGCCAACATCACCCTAATACCAAATCTAGATAAAGATTCCACAAGAAAAGAAAATTACAGACCAATCTCTCTCATGAACATAGATGTAAAAATTCTCAACAAAATACTTGCAAATCGAATCCAACAGCATATCAAAAGGCTTATACATCACAACCAAGTGGGATTTATTCCTGGCATGCAAGGCTGGTTCAACATAAGAAAATCAATCAATGTAATACACCACATTAACAAACTGAAGGGAAAAAACCACATGATCATCTCAATAGATGCAGAAAAGGCATTCGACAAAATCCAACATCCTTTTTTGATAAAAATACTACAAAAGATAGGAATAACAGGAAAATTCATCAATATGATAAAATGCATATATGAAAAACCCACAGCCAACATCATACTCAATGGGGAAAGGTTGAAAGCTTTCCCCCTAAAATCTGGAACAAGACAAGGATGCCCACTGTCACCACTGTTATTCAACATTGTACTAGAAGTTCTAGCTAGGGCAATTAGACAAGACAAAAAAAATTAAAGGCGTCCAAATAGGAAAAGAGGAAGTAAAACTCTGTTTGCGGATGACATGATCCTGTATTTAGAAAATCCTGAAGTATCCACAACAAAGCTACTTGAACTAATAAATGAGTTCAGCAAAGTGGTAGGATATAAGATCAATACGCAAAAATCAGTAATGTTTTTGTACACTAGTACTGAACAATCTGAGGAGGAAATCAGGAGGAAAATTCCATTTTCAATAGCAACAAAAAGATTCAAATACCTAGGAGTTAATTTAACCAAGGAAGTACAGGACCTATATGCAGAAAACTACAAAACAATGCTAAAAGAAATTTAAAAAGACCTAAACAAATGGAAAGACATTCCGTGTTCATGGATTGGAAGAATAAATATCGTGAAGATGTCAATCTTTCCCAAACTGATTTATAGATTCAATGCAATACCAATCAAAATCCCAACAGCTTACTTTACAGAATTAGAGAAGGCAATTACCAAATTCATCTGGACGGGTAAGTGCACCTGAATAGCCAAAAGTATTCTAAAAAAGAAGAGCAGTGTGGGAGGAATTTCACTGCCTGACCTTGAAACATATTACAAAGCTACAGTGGTCAAAACAGCATGGTACTGGCATAAAGATAGACACATCGATCAGTGGAATAGAATTGAGAATCCAGAAATATACCCTCACCTATACAGTCAACTGGTTTTTGACAAACCTACCAAGCCCACACTGATGGGAAAAAACAGTCTCTTCAACAAATGGTGTTGGGAGAACTGGATATCTGTAACCAAAAGAATGAAAGAGGACCCCTATCTTACCCCCTATACAAGAATCAACTCAAAACGGATCAAAGATCTAAATATAAAAGCCAGGACCATAAAACTACTAGAAGAAAATGTAGGGAAACATCTTCAAGGCCTTGTAGTAGGTGGTGGTTTCTTGGACCTCATACCCAAAGCACGTGCAACAAAAGAAAAAGTAGATAAATGGGACCTCCTCAAAATTATACACTTTTGCACCTCACAGGAATTTGTCAGAAGGGTGAAAAGGCAGCCAACTCAATGGGAAAAAATATTTGGAAATCACATATCTGATAAGGGTTTAATATCCAGGATATATAAAGAGATGTTGCAACTCAACAATAAAAAGACAAATGACCCAATTAAAAAATGGGCCAAAGACTTGAATAGACATTTCTCCGAAGAAGAAATACAAATGGCAAAAAAAAACACATGAAGAAATGCTCAACATCACTCATGATTAGGGAAATGCAAATCAAAACTACAATGAGATATCATTTCACACCTATCAGAATGGCCATTATTAAAAAGACAGAGAACTACAAGTGTTGGAGAGGATGTGGAGAGATAGGAACACTTCTTCACTGTTGGTGGGAATGCAGGGTGGTACAACCACTATGGAGGACTGTTTGGCAGTTCCTATAGAAGTTGAATATAGACTTGCCACATGACCCTGCAATACCACTACTGGGTATATACCCAGAAGAACTGAGAGCAGTGACACGAACAGACATCTGCACACCGATGTTCATAGCCACATTATTCACCATTGCCAAAAGTTGGAAACAACCCAGGTGTCCATCAACAGATGAATGGATAAACAAACTGTGGTCTATTCACACGATGGAATATTATGCAGCTGTAAGAAGAAATGAAGTCATAAAGCATATGGCAATATGGATGAACCTGGAGGACATTGAGTGAAGCAAGCCAGACACAAAAGGACAAATACTATATGAATGCATTACTATGAACCAAATATATTGTGTAATATATTGTTTGATTAAAAAAAAAAATTTACATGTATCCATTACATTTAATTGAGAAATGTATATATTTATTCATCTGTGTTTACTTTTTAGTTTTTAATTGTTTATGTTTTCAATTATTAAATGTACAAAATAAAGTTAAAAAAAAAAAAAAAACAGCCATCCAAATTATTAAGGACTGTGGTCAGCAGTCATATTTATGGGCTTTTCAAACCACAATTTGATGGATTTCCTAAAATTGTACTTAGATTTTACAAACTGCATATTACTCAACCTTTCCCCTATCATTTCCAATACCATAGTTCAATTTTAAAAGGATATTAAAATTCAGTTTCTTTTTGTAGGACTGTTTTGACCCAACTTGTCAAAATTTGATGATATTAAGAGCTGTTTCAATTCCAAGAAGGCTTTCAAATATCTGTACTAATCTTGTAAGATCACCTTTCATTTTCACAGGAAGTCTTATTTTTTAGTACCTAGAATTAATTAACTTGAACTTACATGATCCAGTAGAATTTCAAATCTTGCAAACCATGGACACCAGTCCTAAGGTTAGGAATTTAATTAAAATTACCTGGTACCTTAAGGCACTCAATAAATACTTGTAGAAGGAAGAAATGGGGTAGAGGAGAACCTTCTTGCTAATAAAAGGGTGATACAGCTGTATCAGAGTCACTGAATACTGTATTAGAAAATACCTATGTATACCCTGATTTACATTTTATTAGTCAGATACAAGTGACATCAATTTCAACAGATATTGTTAAAAGGAGGAAAGATTTCACTAAAGCTATTCATACCCTATGTGATAGCCCCAAAGTAAGGAGATTAGCTGCTCTCAAGAGAGTGAGACAACAAAGCCATTATTATAGGGTTTTCCTTCTCTGGCCTTAGTGCAAACTGAGAGGAGGTAGAAAGAAGCCACATCCATCCTGTGTGCAAGACACTGCTTTGGATATTATGAGAGGTACAGAACCCAGGGGAGCAGGTGTAGCTCCGTGGTTAAGTGCCTACTTCACATTTATGGGGTCCCAGGTTCAATCCCCAGTACCTCCTTAAAACAAAACAAAACAAAACGAAAACAAGAAACCTTTACAAGATCACTGCCCTCTAGGAGCTGATCGTCTATGGGGAGTAGCTTAATATCAATAGGAGATAGTGTTATTAAGCCATATACATAAATAATTACAGTTGCATGATGTGGTAGGAAGAAAAATAAACTTGTGGTGACTTGGAGTTATGTACCATAACTTTTTATTTTTTAATCTCCAAAAAAAAAAAGACAATTAGGACAAGGTCTGAGAGAGTCTCAAATCCAAGCTTCTTGTTCTCTCCACAAAGAGTCAGAACTTGTCACCCTCCAGCACAATAATATACTTTATCAATCAATCGTAGATTTTCACTGAGCTTGGAGTGTCCTGAATTTATATGGAGTTTCATTATGTAGGCATGATGGATGGAATCCATGACCATGGGGTTGAACTCAATCTCCAGTTCCCTCTCCCCTCCCAGAGGTCGGAAAGTTTGGGGCTAATACAAAGTGACTCAAAGCCCCAACCCCTTAACTGTGTAGTTTGTCTTCCCGGTGTGGCCAGCCCCCCACCTTAAAACCACCCACCCCTGCCACTATGGGTGAGCTACGCCAGGCACATCACAAAGAAGACATCTCTCTACACATTGCCAACGGTGATGAAAATGTCTATGGTCTGTGAAGCTGGCCTTGAGGTGGGGGTACCCCATTCTTTGAAGAGAGAGGTGGCCCTCCTTCCTTGACCTACCCCTCCTTCTTTAGGTTCAAACACCACCTCCCTTCTTCAGGACCTGCATGTCTTAATGTTTGAAGCTTTCTCAAACATTTCCAGCCCCTCCTAACAGAAAAGATGGCGCCTAGTTTTGCCATGTGGGTTTCCAAGTCCTTGGCCACATTGGAAGAAGAATGGAAGGATGCACGATAGTTTAAGCAGGCAAGCAAAGAGTTTAATGTGAAGCAAAAGTACAGG
Organism: Tolypeutes matacus; assembly: GCA_026826555.1. Classification (NCBI taxonomy): domain Eukaryota; kingdom Metazoa; phylum Chordata; class Mammalia; order Cingulata; family Chlamyphoridae; genus Tolypeutes; species Tolypeutes matacus. The sequence goes on from JAKSZT010054202.1 coordinate 16,087,708, forward strand.
TGTGGGAGGTGGGCAACATGGGAATCCCAATGGGTTCCGTGTAATATTTTGGGTAATCTAAGCACCTCTTAAAATATATGTATATATATATATAAATAACATTTTTGTAAGCAAATACACATATATGCATATATATTTATATATCATTTTGCAAATGTTTGTATGTATTGTGAGAATTTTGATTTTTACCCACAATAAAAATAAATAAATAAATAAACAAATAAATAAATAAATAAATAAAGTACATACTTAAGATGAAGCAAAAGTACACACTCAAGAGGGGAGTGCGGGAGTGCTCAAGAAGCAGACGTGTGGGGCTGTGGCCTTATTTAAGGCTGGCCTCCCCCACCCCTTCCTGCCTCCATGTAGATGAAGACTTGTGAGCTGCAACATTCCCATTGGTTCTGAGTATGCAGAAGAATGTATGGAAACACAATGTGCTCATTGGTTCTGAGTATCTGCCTGTCTGAGTGGGAGTCAGGGGAGGGGTAAGAATGGGCTTCTCCTTATCTGTTGTTTTTAGGCACCCAACCTTGGGCTGTTGCCTCCTCCCTGGTTGCCAGGACTTTCCGCTGTCCTTGGAATTTCTGCGTTGCAGGTGCAGGCACAGATGGGCGACCACAAGCAGGAGGTTCACGTGGGACTGTCCTGGTGCTTTCCCCCAGCCCCTTTTCCTTCCCCTCAGGTCCCTGTTCCAGCCTGCCTCACTAGTACCCCTCCTTTCTCTTTCCCTCTTCACCTTTCTCTGTACCTTTCCCACTCTGCTTCAGACTTCTTCTTGTTTGTCAATCTTTTTCAAGCAACTGTTTTGATTTTATTCCCAAGGGGCTCAGAAACCCAACAAGCACTTCTTTTTACTACCTTCTTTTTGGGGGGTAGATGGACAGGACTGAAATGGGGGGGGTAGGAATTAAATCAATAAAGAAGAAAACACCAAGCTGGGGGTGGGGAGAAACTACCATTAGCATAAATGACTAGGTGTGGCCCCACTCCTATCCTGGGAAGCCCATGTGGGAAGCAGGTGCTCAGCACTTGAGTCACATCCACTCTCCAATTTTTTTTTTTAAAGGAGGTCCCAGGGGTTGAACCCAGGACCTCATACATGGGAAGCAGGTGCCCAAACCACTGATCTACACCCGCTCCCCTGTAGTTAAATTTTTATTATGTTTACAGCAACATACTAGAGATAAGGTAGTTGCAATGAGACAGAGTTCCAGAAATCTGCAGAGGACCTCAGCAAGACTGACAAAGTGCATGCACAGGAGGAAACTACCTGAGACCAGGGAAAGAACCACCAGGAAGGAGAAAATGACCATGATCTAAAGTTAGAAGCACTGGTATCTGCTGCACCATGGATGAACCATAAAAATATTATGTTCAGCAAAAGAAGCCAGATGCAAAAGTCTGCATATGATTCTATTTATATGAAATGTCCAGCAAAAGCAAATCTATAGATACAGAAAGCAGTTCATTGGTTGTCTGGGACCAGAACTGGGAATGACTAAAAATAGGCAAAATGGATCTTTTTAGAGTGATGGAAATGTTCTAAAGCAGGATTTAGTGGTGATTGCACAATTCTGTAAATTTACTAAAAATCATTGAATTTTACACTTAACGTGAGTGAATTTTATGCTAAGTAAATTTTAACTCAATAAAGCTGTTCAGAAAAAAAAATCCTAGACAGGAAAAAAATTAATTAGACAAAGTATCTCAATTCTAGAAGTTAAGATGGACTAAAAGACTATTCCAAATAAACCATAAAGACAAACTAAAAATTAATTGAAAATCTGGAAGATGGTAAAATTAATATAAAAGATTTAAGAGCTATTAAAGAATTAACAGAGACAAACTTCTGAAAAAATATACTCAGGAAAAAAGAAAGAAAAGAAAATACAAATTCTAAAGGAAATACAATGAATGTCTAGAATTTTTTAAAATTGTAAAACATAATGGGCACCCCACCACACAAAGTTAACAAAATTTCTCTCTTTAAATCATTTATAAGTTAGTTTTAATTTCTACTGACTTTGGTACAGAGCAAAAGTGGGTTCTTTTCTCTCAATGCCAATTCCTAAGGTACCAGGGTTTCAAAGAGAGAGAGAGAAACCCTGGTATTAAACAAGCAGTGGAGCACAGTGGCCCTCTGGCCCAAAACTGCCTCTCTGGTCTGCAGAAATTGTACTATTTTATAACATCAGGGAGCTGATGAATAATTGGAGTGGAGATGGACACAGGTTCCTTCATTAATAAACATTAAGGGGCTGAACAGGAGAGATGGGGGTGGGATAGCAAACCAGGGTCAGTCACAAGGATTTGGGATAGGGGTATACAGGACAAAGGTCAGTTACAAGGTCTTTCATAGGATATTAAACAGAGGTGGGTGGAGTGGTTACCATGCCAATAGTGAGCATGCACAAGGGTGAGTTCAATCTAGAATTACCATGCCAATAGCAAGCTTACACAAGGGTGAGTTCAATCTAGAATTACCATCCCAATAGTAAGCATGCACAAGGGTGAGTTCAATCTAGAATTACCATGCCAATAGCAAGCATGCACAAGGGTGAGTTCAATCTAGAATTACCATCTCAATAGTGAGCATGCACAGGGTGAGTTCAATCTAGAATTACCATGCCAATAGTAAGCATACACAAGAGTGAGGTTAAGTCTAGAACAGGGGTTCTTAACCTTTTTTGTTCCACTGACCCTTTTGCCAGTCAGGTGAAAACCAGGGACCCCTTCTCAGAATGTAGCGGCAGATAGTTTTATGACACTCAACTAGCACTGGGTCTAACAGCTACTGTAATTTCAAAGTATGGATGAGCGTAAGTGATTTTTTGAGATATGCAACAACTGTAATGTGATACGAAATGAATCCTACTGTAATTTATTGCCTACATTGATAAGTGAAGGAAATGCTAGATTTCAGTTAGAGGCCAGAGAAAATAAAGATAATAAGTTGATTTTTTTTTTTTCAATTCAAGCCCACGGATGCCCTGAAATTTTTCCGTGGACCCCCGGTTAAGAACCCCTGGTCTAGAGTAACCATAGACAGGGATGGGACCACTCAAGCCAGCTTCAGTAAGTTCAGGTATTAACCTTTTGCTATTTTATAATATAAAGGCACACATATAATGATTTAGTAAACATAATTATCTGTTAATTTTTAACCCTCGGTTACAACTTTTCCAAATTTCCCACAATTATTACAGTTTTTGTTTAAAAATAGTATTATATTTGTGGGACAAATATTGTTATGGTCTCACTGATATGAACTAAATACAATTTGTAGACTTATGGAGTTGGACTATGAAGAATAGGTTGATGGTAGATGGATGAGAAGGAGGACAAGATGCTGGATGTATGTAGAATGTTCAATGAGATCAAATATAAATATGTGGTAATGTTTGGACTTGACGGTAACACATTATAATGAATGTAACCAACATTTGATTTATGGATATGATTGTGGCTGAAATGAGTAGTCTAAGAAGATTAATGGTAGTTGGAGGACAGCTGGAGGATAATATAGGGAATGTATAATACTGATTTTGGAAGTAGATGAGGATTGTGGTTAATAATATAAATACAGGAATGTTCTACTACAGGGTGTTAATAATGTGTCCATACATGGAGAAAATATAACCAATGTAATTTATGGACTATAGTTAACAACAACATTGTAATGTTTTTGTAGCAAATCAAAATTGATATTATATACTTTTTTTTTTTTCCTTTTTTAGGAGGCACCTGTGATTGAACCCAGGACCTCCTACAGGGGAAGCAGGTACTCCCCATACTGAACTACAGCCACTCCCCATATCAATTCTAAAGGTAAAAAAAAAAAAAAAAAAAAAAAAGAATATGGGGTCTGGTTTTGTGAGATATGAATACAATTAAGCATTTTTTTCTCTTCATTTTTCTTTTGTTAATATGTAGACCTTGACTATGTCATTTAACTAATCTGTGTATCTTTCTGAACACTAGAGGAGCAACTGAGTTAGCAGTTGGAATTAGATGAGATAAAAGTGTCTGAAAAAGAACTTTTTAGGAGTAATGTTTCCATAACTTGTTGACCTGCCTTTTTCTGCTTTTTTATTTTTGTAAGTTTGAAATAAAGTTGTTTTAAAAATTCTATTATATATGTGGGTGTTTACAAGGTAACAAATTAGAAATGTCAATGAAATGGATGATCCTCAAAAAAATGCAAATTACCCAGATTTTTCCAGAAGCAGCAGCAGAAGAAAGGATCATTGAAAGCTTACAATTCAAAATTCTCTTATGCTAGTTTTATGATTTTTTTTTTTTTTCACAACTGTGCTGTGGCAGTTTGAGATTATTTATGAATCCCCGAAAAGGAAGGATTATGTTTGTAAACTGGTCTGTTCCTCTGGGTGTGATACCCTTTGGTTGTATTTAAATCCAAAGGTTTTAAGTTTACTTGATTAAATTAATTTAGGGCCTTTGATTCAACCACGGCAGTAAGGCGTGACTCAGGTTAAGTCCCCGCCCCCTTGGTAGACTGATATAAATGGACACTCACTCAAGAAGACACAAGATGAAGAGGAGAGAACTTGGTTATTTTGGTCCTGTCGTGTGGCAGAAGGGAGAAGGCTCAAACAGCTAAAACCCCAGGAAAAGAGAGGAGCCATTCACCTGATAGTTTGCAGCTGAAGAGAGCAAAGCAGCTGAGCAGCTGAGAAGGCCTGGAAAGTAACGAGTCCTATGCCAGAGATGGATGTAGGAAGTCCTGAGAGACCAGGCAGAGATCGCCCGCCATCTTGCTTCAACACGTGGCAACTGACTTTGGTGAGAAAGCAGCCTTGAGTTGGACTCCTTAGAGCCTTGTAACTGTAAGCTTTCATCCCAAACAAATACCCTTTATAAAAGCCAACAGACTTCTGGTACTTTGATCAGCACCCCTTTGGCTGACAAATACATATGCTAATATTTTATTCCTTCAAAGGCACCTTACAAGAAAAGTTTTTAATAGGAATGTTATTTATTGACTTGGTCTGAAGATCACAGATTGAGTGTTACAAGTAAAAATAGGCCTTCAAGTTAAACAACAATTTATGAACAAAACCTTAATCCCAAGGATTCTCACGATACAAATTACAAATAGCAGCACAAACAAATCTTACACAGTAACTCAAAGTTCTGCTCTATAACTACCTTTAAAGTGGCAGGGCATTGGTATTTCCAGTAGTCTTAAATTTCTAAATACTTCTACCACACACCATATACAAAAATCAAATCAAAATGGGTCAAAGACCTAAATTTAAGAACCAGAACAATAAAAATACAGAAGAAAATGTAGAGAAATATTTTTAGGACCTTGTCTTAGGCAATGGTTTCTTAGGCTTTTCACCAAAAGCACAAGCAACAAAAGACAAAATAGATAAATAGGACCTTGTTAAAATAAAAAAAAAGTTTATGCCTCAGAGGACTTTATCATGAAAGTAAAACTACAACCTATACAATGGGAGAAAATAGTTGGAAACTACATATTCAATAAGGGTTTAATATCCAGAACATAAAAAGTTCTTCAGGGAGCAGAGTGGCTCAAGAAATTGGGCACCCACCTCCCACATGGGAGGTCCCAGGTTTGGTTTTGGTGCATTCTAAAGAAGATGAGCAGATGCCACAATGAGCAGGTGCTGCAGATGCCACAAACCAAGCAGATTCTGCAACCAGCAGACACCACAACCAGCAGGGAGCAGAAGTGGCTCAAGCTGTTGGCCAACTGCCTCCCACCTGGGAGGTCCCTGGGTCAGTTCCCAGTGCAGACAGATGAGGGAGCCATCTGTGGAGGGAGAGGAGGGAATAAAAAAATACAAAAATAAATATTTTTTAAAAGAAAAGAAAGTTCTTCAACTCAACAACAAAAAGATAAACAACCCAATTAAAAAGTAGGCAAAAGATTTGAATAGACATCTCTCCAAAGAAAATATACAAATGGCCAGAAAACACATGAAAAGATGTTCAACATCATTAGCCATTAGGGAAATGCAAATCAAAACTACAACGAAATACCAGTTCACACCCATTACAATGGCTACTATTAAAGAAACAGAAAATTACAGCATTGGAGAGGATGTGGAGAAACAGGAACACTCATTCATTGCTGGAGGGAATGTAAAATGGTAGAGCCGTCACAAAAGATAGTGTAGCAGTTCCTCAGAAAGTTATGAATAGAATTACCATATACCCTGACAATATACCCCTTGTAGGTATATACCAAAAAGAGTTGGAAGAGGGACCTTAAACAGATATTTGCACACCGATGTTCATAGCAGCATTCTTCACAATTGTCAAAAGATGGAAGCAACCCAAGTGTCCATCAGCCAATGAATGGATGAACAAAATGTGGTATATACATACAATGGAATATTACTCAACTGTAAAAAGGAATGAAGTTCTGATTCATGAGATGCGTGGATGAACCTTGAAGACATCATGTGGAGTGAAATAAGCCAGACACAAAAGGACAAAGATTGTATGATCTCATTGATATGAAATACTTAGAATAAGCAACTCAAAGAATCTGAATCTAGATTATAGGTTACCAGGGGATGGAGTGGGGATAGGGTATGGCTAGTTAAGGCTTAAAATATACAGAGTTCCTGTTGGAATGATGGAAATATTTTGGTAATGGATGGTGGTGATAGTAGCAAAACATTGTGAACGTAATTAACAGCTCTGAAATATATATCTGAATGTGTTTAAAAGGGGAAATGTTAGGCTGTACATATGATAAAAGAATAAAAATTTTAAAGGAACATCCATGGAACTGTAATATACAAACTGTGAGCCCTAATTTAAACCATGGAGTATACTTAATAATACAAGTATAAAATGTGCTTTCATTACATGTAACAAATGTACCACACCAAAGCATCCTGTTAATAATAGTGTGGTATATGGGAATCCTGTATTTTATGCACATTCTATAAAACCCACAACTTCTCTAATAAAAAAAATTAATTTCTAAATAAAATAAAACAACTATGTATCTATACCCAGCAATCACATAAGCCACTTTATGACCTAAAGGAAAGGTTTACCAACTGGGCTACTCTTTTCAGTGTGAAAACTAGTTGGATTTTTTTTTTTTTTTTTTAACTTTTGACTTAGTTTAATGGTGCAGCATTTCTTTTTTACCAGCTGGTTTGTGTTCATAGCAGCTTTTAAAGATTGCTTATTTAATTACAATTGCTTACTCTATCCCAGCTATGGACAGAAGTCAAGGTCTTAATTCAATTTTTGCCAGTTTTGTTTCTGCGATATTAAAACATCACACTTTTGCTGTTCAGGATTTAGGGGTTTATTGTCAGTCTATGCAAGTCTCGATAAAATCCAAAGAAAATTCAATTTTGCTTCAGGGAACATTGTAAAATAACAAATTCCTGTTATTTCATGCCTCATATGATCTATTTCAAACCATAGAGAATTACATCTTCATGTGTGTCACTGTTACAATAAATACATTTGAACAGTTAGAACATCTTTTAAAAATGCATTAAGCTTATGGAGTCTCAAATAAAACTTGAATTTTCTGTCCATTCTCCTGTCAAATGAAGTGATGTACACCACTCCTCTTGCAAATTCGTCTTCTATTTCCTTTCACTTGACCAGAGAATGATCAGGATGGCTTGTGATTTCTTCCTCAAGGCAGTGATCGCTCTTCTCTTATCTCTGGAAAGGAACTTGCTTAAGCTGCAAGAGAAGGCTCTCCTTCTTGGAAATTTGCTTTGGGTTTAGTTGATTGCCAAAGAGGGTGTTCCTGCTTTCTTGCTAGCTGAAAGCTGCTGCTGTAGTTCTTAGGAGGGCATGAGGTAAATGACCTGCTGGGCTGATTGGCTAGGAATGTGTAGGCGCTCAAGGTGGTTAAGGTTGGAGAGAAGGCAGAGAGAAAAGAGCATGCTCTGGAACCAGAGGCGGCTGTAACCTGTCACATGACCTGTCGGGGTCATGTGAAACGACACCAGCCAAGCTGGTAGGGCGTGCTGGTCACATGATGCCGAAAAGGCTAGTTAACTGCATTTTTTTGACTTTGGAGAAACAGATCATTTCCTTGATGTACAATGCTTTAGAGCAGGGGTTCTTTAACCAGGGGTCCACGATTTCAAGGGGCCCATGAGCTTGAATTGGAAAAAAAAAAACCCAACTTATTATCTTTATTTTCCCTGACCTCTAACTGAAATCTAGCATTTCCTTCACTTATGAATGTACGCGATAAATAAATTACAATAGTATTCGTTTCACCTGACTGGCAAAGGGGTGTGTGGAACAAAAAAGGTTAAGAATCCCTGCTTTAGAGGATAGAAGTAGATGGAAAACTATTCAATTTGTGCTATGAAGCTGGCATAATCCTTTTCCCAAAGCCTGGTAAAGTCTGCACACAAAAGAATCATAGACCAGTCGCACTTATGAATATCAATGTGAAATCCTAAATAAAACCTAGTTATTTTACAGTGCAGTAAAAGAACAGTGGATTTTGATCAAATAAGGAAATGGGCCAGTTTTTGTTTAAAGGGTCAGAGATGAGGAAAAGGGCCGGCTTTAGTTTCAGGGTTCAGGGATGAAGCAGCCTGATCCACACTATAGTTGTCCAGAGAGACTGATGAAGCTTCACGCCCCTTTCTCCCCTGCCTGGGGTGGGGATGGAGCTGCAGGTGTGGGCAGCAATCTATGCTGTGCAGGTCCAAGACGACTATTGCCCCGGTAGACTTCCAACTATTCAGTTGGTGCCAGCTAAATGTCCCTGCAGTTACCTGGAGGGGCTGGTGCAGGGCCCACCAGCTTCCTCCCTGCTAGAGGTGAGGCTGAAGCCTAGGTTAGGGCTACAGGCCAATCTGGGTGGAAAAAAAAAACAGTCTCTACCATCACTGATTTTCCTTCAGCCTGGCTTCCCCTATGCTGGAGGTGGAGTCAAAATACGGGCTACCAGCCTCCTTCTGACCTGGACAGGTTCAAACTTTAGCTGTTCTTAGGGTTATACTTTAGTCCACCAAATTTACTAATCAACAGCTGAGGTTGGTGCTCAACTGTCTCTTCCTCCCCCGTTTTTGGGAAGCAGAGCTTCCAATTCCAGCCATGGAACAGCTCCCGTGGAGGCTTGGCCTCCAGTGGAGGATGGGCACCAGCCTCGGGGGCATGGAGGGTTCTACTCATGAATCTTCTCTGCAGGTGGGCAGTCTCCTCCTTCCACTCTTTCAAGGATGTTGCAGGCTCTTCTGGTCTCCTGCAGCCCCCAAACAGGTGCTTTAGATAGCTCTGGGTAATCACCAACTGCCCCGTAGCAGGAGTTGATTCTAGGAGCTCCGTACTCCTTCTTGTTGGTTGTCTCAGATTTATCATTATTTTTTATGCATTTGCATTTAAAATCCTGTAGAGAGTAACAAACAGAATTACAAACCAAAAAATACAATAGTACTGGCATTTACATTTATCCATGTCATTACCTTCACCAGAGACATTTATTATTATTAATTTTTATTAGAGAAGTTGTGAGCTTACAGAACAGTCATGCATAACAAGCAGAATTCCTTTACATCACCCCTCTACCAACACCTTGCATTGTTGTGGGATATTTGTTACAGATGATGAAAGAACATCATCAAAACATAACTACTAACTATGGTCCATAGCTTACATTGGTATATTTTTCCATACACTCCCTTTTATTAATGCCATGTATTACTATTGTACATTTGTTATAGCTCATGAGAGAATGCTTTCATATTTTTATGAAACCATAGTCCATCATCCACCCATGGTTCACTGTGCTATACAATCCCATGCCTTGACCATCCTTCCAAAGTGCTCTCTCAGTGACTCTCACTTTCATCACAGAGCTGTGCAGTCATCATCTCAGTCTATTTTAGAACATTTTCCTTAGTCCAAAAGAAAAAGCCTCATACTCCCTGTGGCCGTTGGGGAGTTTGATGTAATTATGAATTCCAAAAATATAATTGGATCATGCTTGTAAACTGATCTGTTAATCTGGGCATGATTAAGTTACAATTAGGGCGTTGACTGGGCCAAGTCAGTAGGGCGTTGAGCCCCACGCCTTGGTGGGTGGGGAATCGAATATAAAAGGCAAAGCAAAGAACAGAGTTGAAGCAGTCTTTTGAGAAGCAGTTTTGATGTTGGAAAGAAGGCCCCAGGAGAAGAGAAGCGAGCCGATCAGGCGATCAGTCTACAGCAGACCTTGTGGAGGAAACAGGAGCTAAGCCCGGAGAGAAACGCAGCCCTGGGAAGAGAGGAACCCCAGAAGCCTGAACCCTGGCAAACATCGGTAGCTGTCTTGCTCTAACATGTGGCAATGGACTGTGGTGAGAGAAGAAACTTAATGCTTTATGGCCTGGTATCTGTGGACTTCTACCCCAAATAAATACCCTTTAAAAAGACCAACCCATTTTCGGTATTTCACATTAACACCCCTTTGGCTGACTAATACACTCCCCTATAATTGATCATTAGTGTGTATATAGTACTTTCTTTGGCATTTTTGCAAGAATATTACAATATAGCTATTAATTATAGTCCATAAGTTACACTAATTGTATTTTCCCATGCATCACCATGTTCTTACCACCTTGTACTAGTAATGTACATTTTTTCTAGTTCATAGAAGAACATTCTTCTATTTGTACTATTAACCACACTCCTCATCCATCACTGGGGATGGGTTTACTCTGTTATTCAGTCCCTAGATTATTCTCTACCTTTCTTTCAACTGACATTTACATCCCTAGACTACCTCTCTCAGCCACAATCCCATTTATAAACCAGCCGTGTTAGTTATACACTTACGAAGTGTTACTATCAACTCTATCCATTTCCACACTTTTACGGTCAAGCTAATTAAAACTTCTACATACATTAAGCATCAGTACCCCTTCTCAGCCCTCATCCTGTGTCCTTGTAACCTATAATCTAGGTTTTAACTCCATGTGTCTATTCCTCATATTTAGTTCATATTAGTGAGACCATACAATATTTTATTCAGCATGACATCCTCAAGGTTCATCCATGTTATCATATGTGTCCCAATTTCAAATCTTCTTACCACAACATAGTATTCCATCATATGTAGATATCATAAAAGTTGATCTATTCGTTGGTTAATGGACACTTGGGTTGTTTCCATCTTTTGGTAATTGTAAAGAATGCTGCTATGAACATCAGTGTGCAAATGTCTGTTCATATCCCTGTTTTCAGTTCTTCCGGATATATTCCTAGCAGAGGGATTGCCAGATCATACAGCAGTACTATATTTAGCTTTCTGAGGAACCGCCAAACTGTCTTCCACAGAGGCCGCACCATTTTACAATCCCACCAACAGTGAATAAGTCTTCCTATTTCTCCACATCCTCTACAGCACTTGTAGTTTTCTGTTTTTTAAAATAGTGGCCATTCTATGAGGGGTGAGATGATATCTCACTGTAGTTTTGATTTGCATTTCCCTAGTAGCTAGTGATATCGAACATTTTTTCATTTGTATTTCCATTTGGACAAATGTCTGTTTAAGTCTTTTGCCCATTTTTAAATTGAATTGCTTGCCCTTTTGTCATTGAGATGTATGATCTCTTTATAAAGCTGGAAATCAAACCCTCATCAGATATGTGGTTTGCAAATATTTTCTCCGATTAAGTAGGCTGCCTTTTCACCTTCTTGACAAAGTCCTTTGAAGCACAAAAGCATTTCAGTTTGAGGAAGTCTTGTTTGTCCATTTTTTCTTTTGTTGCTTGTGCTTAGAGTGTAACATTGAAGAAACCACCATTTACAACCAGCTCTTGAAGATGTATCCCTACATTTTTTTCTAGAAGTTTTATGTTAACCAGAGACATTTATCTCTTTATGCAGCTTCAATCTATTGTCTAGTGTCCTTATCTTTCAATGTGAAAAACTCACTTTAGCTTTTCTTATCGGGCTGATTTAGCAGTGATGAACTCCCTCAGCTATTTTTATCTGGGAATGTTTTAATCTCTCCCTTCGTATTTTTGTTGTTGTTATTGTTGTTTTTCCTCTTTTTTTATTGTTTACTTTCACTTCACATTTGAAAGTCAGTTTCCCCAGATATAGAATTCTTGGTTGACAATGATTTTTCTTCAGCCCTTTAAATATGTCATCCCACTGCGTTCTCATTTTGATGAGAAATCAGCATCTAATCTTATTGAGGCTCACTTGGACATGAGACACTGCTGCTCTTTTGCAGCTTTTAGGATCTCACTCTGATTTTAGTATTTGACAGTTTGATTATAATGTAGACCTGAGTTTATCTTGTCTGGTATTCATTGATCTTGGTTGTGTACATTTACACATTTCTTTCGATTTGGGAAGTTTTCAGATTTTTCCCCCCAAATATTCTTTCTGCCTACTTCTGTTTTTCTTTTCCTTCTGTGAATCCTCTAGAGACTTTTTTTTTAACAAATCAATTTTACTGGTACATATTAATAAAGCATAAATCTATCCAAAGTGTACAATCAATGGTATTCAGTGTAATCATATATTTATGCATTCATCACTTCAATCATTCTTAGAGTGCTTTCATTATTCCAATAATAATAATAAACAAAAAACAAACAAAACTCATCACCTCTCAATCTCTCTATACTTCCCCTCCCATACATAGCTGCTATTCTCTTTCCTTCTCTCTAGTATATTTGTATTTATATTTTGTAAAAACAGTCTTAGATATGCAATATCACCCTTATTTGTGTTTTACATGAGGTTTTACTGTTATATACAGTCCCATGTTACAGGTTTTAGCTTTCCTTCTAATAATATACATGACCTTAGACTTTCCCTTTCAAGCTCTGTTATACCTATATACAAGCACTGCTAGTTACAAACAGTATGATGTGCTTTCTCCATTCCCATTCATTTACAAAGATTTATGAACAACCTTTTTTACCAATTCTGCACATATTAATCCACAGCTTTCCAATTTCTAACCTCATTCCATTTCCTGGTGACCTATATTCTAGTTATTAACTTCATGAGTTTACACAATATATTTAATTCAGAGTAATGCATTCATACAGTATTTGTCCTGTTGTGTCTGGCTTGCTTCATTCAACATAATGTCCTCCAGGTTCATCCATGTTGTCATATGCTTCACGACTTCATTTCTTCTTACTGCTGCATAATATTCCATTGTGTGTATACAACACAATTTGTTTATTCATTCATCAGTTGATGGACACCTGGGTTGTTTCCAACTTTTAGCAATAGAGAATAATGCCACCATGAACATCAGTATCTAGATGTCTGTTTGTGTCTCTGTTCTCAGTTCTTCTGGATATATACCTAGTAATGGTATCCCTGGGTCATATGGCAAGTTTATATTCAACTTCCTTAGAAAATGCCAAACAGTACTCCACAGTGGCTGTACCATTCCATATTCCCACCAACAGTGAATAAGGATCTCTCCACATCCTCTCCAACATTTACAGTTTTCTGACTTTTTAATAGCAGCCAGTCTAATAGGTATGAAATGATATCTCATTGTAGTTTTGATCTGCATTTCCCTAATCGCTAGTGGTGTTGAACATTTTTTTCATGTGTTTCTTCGCAATTTGTATTTCTTCTTTGGACAATTGCCTTTTCAAGTCTTTTGCCCATTTTTAATCCGGTAGTTTGTCTTTTTATTGTTGAGTTGTATGATCTCTTTGCATATCATGGATATTAAACCCTTATCGGATATATGATTGCCAAATTTTCTTTCCCATTGGGTTGTCTACCTTTTCACCCTTTTGACAAAGTCTTTCAAGGTGCAAAAGTGTTGAATTTTGAGGAAGTCTCATTTATCTCTTTTCTTTTGTTGCTCATGCTTTCGGTGCAAGGTTTAAGAAACTACTACCTACCATAAGATCTTGAAGATGTTTTCCGACATTTTCTTCTAGGAGTTTTATGGTGGTCGATTTTATATTTAGGGTCTTGATCTATTTTGAGTTAATTTTTGTATATGGTGTGAGATAGGGGTCTTCTTTCTTTCTTTTGGGTATGGCTATCCAGGTCTCCCAGCACCATTTGTTGAATAGACTGCTCTGGCCCAGCTGGAAGGGCTTAACCATCTTGTCAAAAATCACTTGAGTGTTGATGTGAGGGTCTATTTCTGAATTCTCTATTCAGTTCCATTAGTCAATGTGTCTGTCTTTATGCCAGTACCATGCTGTTTTTACTACTGTAGCTAAGTAATATGTTTTAAAGTCCAGAAGTGAGAGTCCTCCAAGTTTGTTCTTTTTTAAGATCTTTTTGGCTATTCGGGGCCCCTTACCCTTCCAAATAAATTTGATAATTGGGTTTTCCACTTCTGCAAAAAAGGCTTTTGGGATTTTTATTGGGATTGCATTGAATCTATAAATCAGTTTGGGTAGAATTGGCATCTTAACGATATTTAGTCTTCTAATCCATGAACATGGAATGTCCTTCCATTTATTTAAGCCTTCTTCAGTTTCTTTTAGGAATGTTTTGTAGTTTTTTGAATGCAGGTCCTTTTTGTCCTTGGTTAAGTTTATTCCTAAATATTTGATTGTTTTATTTGCTATTGTAAATGGAATTGTTTCTGATTTTCTCCTCAGATGGCACATCAGTTGTGTATAGAAGTGCTATTGATTTTTCATATTAATGTTGTATCCCGCCACTTTGCTGAACTCATCTATTAGTTCTAGTAGCTGTGTTGTGGATTTTTCAGGAGATTCTAGATATAGGATCATATTATCAGTGAATACTGAAAGTTTTACTTCTTCTTTTCCTATTTGGGTGCCTTTTATTTCTTTATCTAGCCTAATTGCTCTAGCGAAAACCTCTAGCACAATATCAAATAACAATCATGATAGTGAGCATCCTTGTCTTATTCCTTATCTCAGCAGAAAAACTTTCAATCTTTCACCATTGAGTACAATGCTAGATGTAGGTTTCATATACGCACTCTACCATATTGAGAAAGCTTCTTTCTATTTGTTTTTCATCAAGAAAAGGCGCTGTATTTGTCAAATGCCTTTTCTGCATCAATTGAGAGGGTCATGCGATTTTTATTCTTCAATTTGTCAATGTGGTTTATTACACTAATAGATTTCCTTTGTCAGTCTAGCTATGGGTTTGTTGATTTTGTTGGTCTTCTCAAAGAACCAATTTTTGGTTTTGTTGATTCTATTGTTTTTTTTTCTCAATTTTGTTTATTTCTGCTGTAATCTTTACTCTTTCTTTCCTTTGGCTTGGTTTGGGATTAGTTTGCTGTTCTTTTTCTAGATCCTCTAGGTGTGCAGTTAAATCTTCGATTTTAGCTCTTTCTTCTTTTTTAAAAAAGATTTATTTTATTTATTTATTTCCCCCCCCCCATTGTTTGTAGTCGCTATCTGTTCTCTGTGTCTGTTTGTTGTGTGCTCTCTGTGTCTGCTCGTCTTCTTTTTAGGAGGCACTGGGAACCAAACCTGGGACCTGCCATGTGGGAAGGAGGCACCCAATTGCTTGAGCCACCGCCACTCCCTGCTTATTATGTCACTTATTGTGTTTCCTCATTGCATCTCCTCATCTCATCATCTCATTGCATCAGCTTGCCGCACCAGCCCATCTTGTCAGCTTGCTGTCTTGCTCATCTTCTTTAGGAGGCAGCGGGAACTGAACCCAAGACCTCCCATGTGGTAGGTGGGACCCCAACTGCTTGAACCATATCCACTTCCTTCTTTCTTCTTTTTTAATATAAGCATTGAGGGCTATATATTGCCCTCTCAACACTGCCTTTGCAATGTCCCATAGAATTTTTTTTAAAGATTTATTTATTTATCCCTCCTCCCCCCTGCTGTGCTCACTGTCTGCTCTCTGTGTCTGTTCATTGTGTGCTCGTCTTCTTTTTTAGGAGGCACCAGGAACTGAACCCAAAACCTCCTATGTCGGAGGGAGGTGCCCAAAAGCTTGAGCCACTTCTGCTCCTGCTTGTTGTGTTTCCTTGTTGTCACACAATGTTGTTCTCATTGTGTTTCCTTGTTGTCTCTTTGTTGTGTCATCTCGTTGCATCATCTTTGTTGCGTCAGCTCACCACACCAGCCTGTCACGTCAGCTTGCTCTCTTGCTTGTCTTCTTTAGGAGACACTGGGAACTGATCCCGGGACCTCCCATGTAGTAGGAGGGCACCCAACGGTTTGAGCCACATCCACTTCCCATGTCCCATAGGTTTTGATATGTTGTGTTCTCATTTTCATTTGTCTCAAGTATTTGCTGAATTCTCTTGCAATTTCTTCTTTGACCTACTAATTATTTAAGTATTATTTAATCTCCATTTATTTATGAATTTTTCCTTTTTCTGTCCATTATTGATTTCCAGCTTCATTCCATTATGATCAGAAAAAGTGTTTTGTATAATTTCAATCTTTTAAAATGTATGAAACTTGTCTTGTGACCCAACATATGGTCTATCTTGGAGAAGGATCCATGAGCAGTTGAAAACAAAGTGTATCCTGCTGTTTTGGGGTGCAGTGTTCTATAGATGTCTGTTAGGTCTAGTTCATTTATCCTATTATTCAATCTCTCGGTTTCTTTATTTATCCTCTTTCCAGATGTTCTATCCAATACTGAGAGTGGTGTGTTGAAGTCTCCAACTATTATTGTAGAGACATCTATTTCTCCCTTCAGTTTTGCCAGTGTGTGCCTCACGTACTTTGGGGCACTCAGGTTAGGTGCATAAATATTTAGTATAGTTATTTCTTCTTGGTGAATTGCCCCTTTTGTTAATATATAATGACCTTCTTCATCCCTTATAACAGTTTTACATTTGAAATCTATTTTGTCTGATAATAGTACTGCTACACCAGCTCTTTTTTGGTTATTACTTGCGTGGAATACTTTTTTCCAACCTTTCACTTTTAACCTGGTTGTGTCCTTATGTCTAAGGGGGGTCTTTTGTAGATAACATATAGATGGCTCATATTTTTTAATCCATTCAATCAGTCTATGTCTTTTGATTGGGGAGTTCAGTCCATTAACATTCAATGTTATTATTGTAAAGGCATTATTTACTTCATCCATTTTGTCCTTCAGCTCTCTGTTGTCATATCATTCTATTGTCTATCTTCTTATCCTTTAGTTTACCCTTCCTAATAATCTTCATTTCTAAATTCTTCTCCAAATCTCTCACCCTTGTTTTCTCTTTTCAGGCTGCAGCACTCCCTTTAGTATCTCTTGTAATTCTGGTCTTTTGGTAACATATTCTATCAGTTTTTGTTTGTCTAGGAAGACTTTGAACTTACCCTCATTTTTGAAGGACAGCTTTGCCAGATACAGAATTCTTGGCTGGCAGTTTTTCTCTTTCACTACCTTAAATACTTCATACCACTTTCTTCTCTGCACCATGGTTTCTGAGGAGAGGTTGGCACTTAATCTTATCAAGTTTCCCTTGTATGTGGTGCTTTGTTTTTCTCTTGCTGCTTTTAGAATCCTCTCTTTATCTCTTATATTTGACATTCTGAATAGTAGGTGTCTTGTGGTAGGTCTGTTCGTATTTATTCTGCTTGGTGTGCATTGTCCTCCTTGGATATTGATATTTATGTCTTTCATAAGGGTTGGGAAGTTTGCAGCCATTATTTCCTCAAATATTCTTTCTGCCCCGTTACCATTCTCTCCTCCTTCTGGGACACCAATAATGTGACTGTTTGTGCATTTTGCATTGTCATTCAGTTCCCTGAGACTCTGTTCCATTTTTACCATTCTCTTCTCTTTTTGTTGTCCTGTCTTTTCCAGTTCAGATGTTCTGTCTTTGAAATCACTAATTCTGTCTTTGAGCATTTTAAATCTTCCCTTATGTTGCTCTAATGTATTTTTTTTTTTTAAAGATCCCCTATTTATTTATTCATTCATGCCCCCCCCCCCCCCCC